>CM022705.1:43047793-43572793 GCA_012295165.1 Asparagus setaceus | reverse complement strand
CATGTTAATTCTATTTTCAACTTCATGTTAATTCTATTAGGTTGCATGTTAATTCTATTTTCAACTTATTTTTGTTTTATTTTAATTGAATTAAATTAGACTTAACATGAATCAAATTGAATTTAACATGAAATTAGACTTAAAAATAAGTTGAAAATAGAATTAACATGAAGTGGAATAGAATTAACATGCGGTGAAATAGAATTAACTGCGGTGAAGCTAACATGAACCTCGGTATTCTTGTTAAATTCAATTTGATTCATGTTAAGTCTAATTTAATTCAATTAAAATGTTAAAATGTCCTTATCTCCTCCATATTCTTGCATGTTAAGTCTAAAACAAGTCGAATGAGACTTAACATGAATCTATTTTTAACTTATTTTTGTTTTATTTTAATTGAATTAAATTAGACTTAACATGAATTAAATTGAATTTAACATGAAATTAGACTTAAAAATAAGTTGAAAATAGACTTAACATGTTTCATGTTAAGTCTATTTTCAACTTATTTTTGTTTTATTTTTAATTGAATTAAATTAGACTTAACATGAATTAAATTGAATTTAACATGAAATTAGACTTAAAAATAAGTTGAAAATAGACTTAACATGGTTCATGTTAAGTCTAATTAAACTTATTTTAGACTTAACATGCAAGAATATGGAGGAGATAAGGGCATTTTGGCGTTTTTAATTGAATTAAATTAGACTTAACATGAATCAAATTGAATTTAACATGAAATTAGACTTAACATGGTTCATGTTAAGTCTATTTTCAACTTCATGTTAATTCTATTTTCAACTTCATGTTAATTCTATTCCACTTCATGTTAATTCAATCTCACTTCATGTTAATTCTATTCCACTTCATGTTAATTCTATTTTCAACTTCATGTTAATTCTATTCCACTTCATGTTAATTCTATTCAACTTCATGTTAATTCTATTCCACTTCATGTTAATTCTATTTTCAACTTCATGTTAATTCTATTCCACTTCATGTTAATTCTATTCCACTTCATGTTAATTCTATTTTCAACTTCATGTTAATTCAATCTCACTTCATGTTAATTCTATTCCACTTCATGTTAATTCTATTAGGTTGCATGTTAATTCTATTCAACTTCATGTTAATTCTATTAGGTTGCATGTTAATTCTATTAGGTTGCATGTTAATTCTATTAGGTTGCATGTTAATTCTATTCCACTTCATGTTAATTCTATTCAACTTCATGTTAATTCTATTTTCAACTTATTTTTTGTTTTATTTTAATTGAATTAAATTAGACTTAACATGAATCAAATTGAATTTAACATGAAATTAGACTTAACATGAATTAAATTGAATTTAACATGAAATTAGACTTAAAAATAAGTTGAAATAGACTTAACATGAATTAAATTGAATTTAACATGAAATTAGACTTAAAAATAAGTTGAAATAGACTTAACATGAATCAAATTGAATTTAACATGAAATTAGACTTAAAAATAAGTTGAAATAGACTTAACATGAATCAAATTGAATTTAACATGAAATTAGACTTAACATGAATTAAATTGAATTTAACATGAAATTAGACTTAACATGAATCAAATTGAATTTAACATGAAATTAGACTTAAAAATAAGTTGAAATAGACTTAACATGAATTAAATTGAATTTAACATGAAATTAGACTTAAAAATAAGTTGAAATAGACTTAACATGAATCAAATTGAATTTAACATGAAATTAGACTTAAAAATAAGTTGAAATAGACTTAACATGAATTAAATTGAATTTAACATGAAATTAGACTTAACATGAATTAAATTGAATTTAACATGAAATTAGACTTAACATGAATTAAATTGAATTTAACATGAAATTAGACTTAACATGTTTCATGTTAAGTCTATTTTCAACTTCATGTTAATTCTATTTTCAACTTATTTTTTGTTTTATTTTAATTGAATTAAATTAGACTTAAAAATAAGTTGAAATAGACTTAACATGAATCAAATTGAATTTAACATGAAATTAGACTTAAAAATAAGTTGAAATAGACTTAACATGTTTCATGTTAAGTCTATTTTCAACTTATTTTTTTTTTATTTTTAATTGAATTAAATTAGACTTAACATGAATTAAATTGAATTTAACATGAAATTAGACTTAAAAATAAGTTGAAATAGACTTAACATGGTTCATGTTAAGTCTAATTAAACTTATTTTAGACTTAACATGCAAGAATATGGAGGAGATAAGGGCATTTTGTTTTTAATTGAATTAAATTAGACTTAACATGAATCAAATTGAATTTAACAAGAAATTAGACTTAACATGGTTCATGTTAAGTCTATTTTCAACTTCATGTTAATTCTATTTTCAACTTCATGTTAATTCAATCTCACTTCATGTTAATTCAATCTCACTTCATGTTAATTCTATTAGGTTGCATGTTAATTCTATTTTCAACTTCATGTTAATTCTATTAGGTTGCATGTTAATTCTATTCAACTTCATGTTAATTCTATTAGGTTGCATGTTAATTCTATTTTCAACTTCATGTTAATTCTATTCCACTTCATGTTAATTCTATTTTCAACTTCATGTTAATTCTATTTTCAACTTCATGTTAATTCAATCTCACTTCATGTTAATTCAATCTCACTTCATGTTAATTCTATTAGGTTGCATGTTAATTCTATTAGGTTGCATGTTAATTCTATTAGGTTGCATGTTAATTCTATTAGGTTGCATGTTAATTCTATTAGGTTGCATGTTAATTCTATTAGGTTGCATGTTAATTCTATTCAACTTCATGTTAATTCTATTAGGTTGCATGTTAATTCTATTCAACTTCATGTTAATTCTATTAGGTTGCATGTTAATTCTATTAGGTTGCATGTTAATTCTATTAGGTTGCATGTTAATTCTATTAGGTTGCATGTTAATTCTATTAGGTTGCATGTTAATTCTATTAGGTTGCATGTTAATTCTATTAGGTTGCATGTTAATTCTATTAGGTTGCATGTTAATTCTATTAGGTTGCATGTTAATTCTATTAGGTTGCATGTTAATTCTATTAGGTTGCATGTTAATTCTATTAGGTTGCATGTTAATTCTATTCAACTTCATGTTAATTCAATCTCACTTCATGTTAATTCAATCTCACTTCATGTTAATTCTATTCAACTTCATGTTAATTCTATTAGGTTGCATGTTAATTCTATTCAACTTCATGTTAATTCAATCTCACTTCATGTTAATTCAATCTCACTTCATGTTAATTCTATTAGGTTGCATGTTAATTCTATTTTCAACTTCATGTTAATTCTATTAGGTTGCATGTTAATTCTATTAGGTTGCATGTTAATTCTATTAGGTTGCATGTTAATTCTATTAGGTTGCATGTTAATTCTATTCAACTTCATGTTAATTCAATCTCACTTCATGTTAATTCTATTCAACTTCATGTTAATTCTATTAGGTTGCATGTTAATTCTATTCAACTTCATGTTAATTCTATTTTCAACTTCATGTTAATTCAATCTCACTTCATGTTAATTCTATTCAACTTCATGTTAATTCTATTAGGTTGCATGTTAATTCTATTAGGTTGCATGTTAATTCTATTAGGTTGCATGTTAATTCTATTTTCAACTTCATGTTAATTCAATCTCACTTCATGTTAATTCTATTTTCAACTTCATGTTAATTCAATCTCACTTCATGTTAATTCTATTCAACTTCATGTTAATTCTATTTTCAACTTCATGTTAATTCAATCTCACTTCATGTTAATTCTATTAGGTTGCATGTTAATTCTATTCAACTTCATGTTAATTCTATTCAACTTCATGTTAATTCAATTCGCTTCATGTTAGTTCTATTTCACCGCGTGTTATGTTTAATTGGCTCGAGCTCGCCTCCTCGGCTGTCGGTTTCCGGTGGTGCTAGCTGTTGAGGCGGAGGAGGAAGAAGGGTAGGGAGGAATCGGAGGAGATGGTCTTGTTGCGGTGTAATATATTCCATTGAAGGGTAGTGGTTGTTTCTACGTGAAGGGAGGGCATGTGGTGGAAGCGGTGGAGGAGACACGGTAGTGCCGGGTGATGGTGATGGAGGAAGTCGCACGAAGCGGGTGAAGATGGAAAGAGGAGGGACTGAAAGGCGGAGAGGATCAATTGCTGGTGATGGAGGGAGGATCATGAAATGTCGGTCAATGGAGATGAGGAGAAGGGGATAAAGATCAAAAAATAATCGGAAAAAAATCAGAGATCGATATGGAGTCAAGAAAATCGATCAGATCGCGAAATCAGATCATCGGATCAGATCGCATCAGGATTGAGATCATAAAAATGAGTGAAAAATTTTGAAACACGATTCAGAGAAGCTAGCGAGAGTTGGAGATTGAGTCGCGTAGAGTTTCAGCTTTTGGGGCGGCAGCTAGCGATTACTATAATTAAACTCATTATGTTCTCAACATAAAACAGTTATCATCTAAAATTTCCCTTTTATTCTTTTCCAACCTTTTCTCTTTCAGAACAAAAAAATGCAGAAAAAAATCGAGCTGGCGTAATTAGGCGGGAAGCTAGAATTTAGGACGCTCCTCTGGACAAAATAGCGGACCCCATTCCCTCTTTCCAAAAAAAATTAATTAATTTCAAATTCTAAACAAAAAAAGACAACGATTTCCAACAAAAGAAACCCAACGGACAAGAGAGAGAAAAAAAAGCAGGTAAAAAAAAAAAAAGCAACAACAACAAATAAATAAAAAATAAAATGGAATTTTTTTAGGGTTTCGAACATTCCCTCATTCTCCTCTCAAATCCCAAGATAAAAACCTAGATTCCCTCAATATCTTCTCTTCTCTTCCAATTTCTCGTCCTCGATTCAACGAGAAATCGGAAGAGAAGAAGAAGGCCGAACCAAACCCAACGACAATAGGTATCGATATCGGATTCGGGTCCAATTCTCATGCCCGTATCGGATCCAACAACTCCATGGACCCCACCGACCACCCCTCCGGCGGCACGTGCTCCTGCACGTGCCACCTCTCGCTAAAGCGCAAGCTCGATCGAGTCCAGAATGACGTCATCTCCGCCGGCGAAGCCCTCTCCGCCGACGTCAGCGCGCGCGTGGAGATCGAGAACGAGGCGGTGGCGCTCCGCGAAACCCTAACGAGCCACCAACAATCAATACAGGATCTTTATGAAGAGCTGGAGGAGGAGCGCAGCGCCTCGGCCACCGCCGCCAGCGAGGCAATGTCGATGATCCTCCGCCTTCAGCGCGAGAAGGCGGAGGTTCAAATGGAGTTCCGGCAGTTCAAGCGATTCGCCGAGGAGAAGATGTCTCACGATCAAGAAGAGATACTGGTGCTTGAGGATCTCTTGTTCAAGCGTGATCAGGCTGTTCAATCCCTAACTTGTGAGGTTCAAGCTTACAAGCATCGATTGATGAGCTTCGGGTTCGAACCGACCGTCTCTGAGCCTCAAACCCCCAATACATCCACTGCCCTTGATGCCGCCGCCGCCGCTACGTTCGATTACCCGCCATTGAGGTGCAAGATGCCGGAGCAGGATAACGAGGATTTTCCGGCTACCGATCTTGATAAGTATGCTTTCGGCGAGACCCCAAGAGATCAAATCCAGAATCTTGAGCAGCGGATTTGCAAGATGGAGAGGATGCCGAGCACTAGCCACGAGAAAGGGGTGATAGCTTTCTCACCTCGTAAGCCTCAGCATTCGAGGAGGGTCTCAATGGAGAGTTTCGGGGATGATGATTCCAGCGATAGGGTTAGGGTTTATACAGTGGATAGGGTGCATTGTGTGCCCGAGAGTTGTATGAGCACACCGAGGGACTCTGGAAGGAATGATAATGGGAAGGAGTTCAATGATAATGAGGAGGAGGAGATTAAGAGGCTGAATTTGAGGTTGCAGGCGCTGGAAGCAGATAGAGGCGATGAGGCAAACAATGATGTCGATGGGAACGGATAAGGCGCAGCTTGTGCTTTTGAAGGAGATTGCTCAGCAGCTGTGTAAGGAGGTTAAGCCGCAGGCGCAGCAGAAGAAGTTGGTTAAAAAACCTTCTTTTGTCAGGAGTTTGTCGATTGGTACTGCGATGAAGGTAATTTGCTAAACTTTTGGTTAGTTTTAGTGTAGATTGACATGATTGAGTTAAAAGTAGTTTGTGGTTTATATAAATTGTAGTGGAGCTTATTTAGGTATATAGTTCATATGGAGAAAGAAATTGTCTTCACACTTCAGCTAATGTATAAACAGATGAACATAATGTTGAGACCTTTTTTTTTCTTGGAACAATATCTTTGTTTATAGTTATTGTAGTTTAAACCTTTTCCACTAAAATGGGATTCCGTTACGGTCTATGGAGCACAACCCTTCATGGAAAGGCCAAATGTATTTCACTACCGGTTAGCATATTGACATCATACATGGAGGAAAATTTCCTTGCTGAGTAGATTGTTAATAAGAGAAGCGCTGTAGAATTGTATTATTGATAAAAAAAAATTCCTACTGTATGTTATTAGTTGACTTTTATAGTTGTTTGTTGTGAAACTATGCATAAATGGAAAGCTGCGACTTGTTTTATCATCAAATATAAATTTGGAAAAGAGCCTAATATGAAATTTCTTTTAGCGTGAATCATAAGAAAGTTGAAATTTGAGGAAGTAATAAATATTGGATTATATAATCTAGACAACTCTAGTATCACTTTTTTCAAAACCATGCAAAGTGAGAACATGGAGATTATTGTCAATCTTCTTCTAGATATGATGGGCGGTTGTCCTTTGATTATCAACAAATGGATATGTTTGTGAGAGGACACTTCTAAGAATCTTTCTCAAATTGAAATGTAGATATTCTTATGTTTGGATGTCCTTTGTGTTTTTCCTATTTATTTATTATTTTCATTTTAGCAGGTTGATAGCATCTTAGGCTTCATCTTGTCTAATCAATAACCTGTCTTCTTATTTTTCTTATCCTTCTTATAAATAATGATTTTTAAAATACTTTTGTCACGGGACTATCTTCCTTTAATAGGTTTCAGTCCTCTCCAGGAGACAGCTATAAAGTCATAACATGTTAATAAAAAATATTCTTAAGAATTGCTTGCACTTTGCAGAATAAATCAGTACAATAAATAACCAAAGCTGGACATAATTGCCTGACAGTTTAAATTCAAGAATTAATCAGCATCTTTAAATAACTGATTGACTTGTGCAACCTTTCTGGACATTGGTTACTTGGTGAGGAACCATGAGGATTTAGTATTGGTTCACTCAATTAACTCAGTTTGTGCTCTTTAGTCTTTAGTTAGCCCTCCATTTATCTTAAATTTAACAGTTAATTACTCTAATTTTTATTGATCAGTTGGTGAAATTTGCAATTCTCGACTTCTCTATCTTCAATATTTTTATGTCTTCAGCTTGCATGAAAGTCTTGCCACATATACTTTATTATACACCAATAAATGTAAAGTTGGTTTACAAATGTACATGGTATGGCCTAAGAACTTAGTTTCCATGGTGGTGGTTATATGTTTCTAGAAGGAAACATTAAATGGAAAAGGAAAATAGCAGATAAAAAATTTTCATTGTCAACCTCAGGGGTTGCTGGAGGTCAGCTACAGTAGAAGATCCAGCCTTTACGCTAAGTAATTTTAGAAACATTCTCCGTTTCACATATGTACTCTCATGGTATATAATTTTCCTAACTGATATTACAGACTTACAGTTACATATGAAAGTGCATTCTCTATTTTTCAGCGTGTTTGTTGGTATTGGGAATTGGCAGTTAGGTATCAGTTGAAACTTTTGTACACTAATTTAGTAGTTCGTAGTTCCTAATTCCTAAGCAAGTTTTAACTGATAAATTACAATTCAAGGTGCATGTGCTCTGGAACTTTACAAAATTTTACCTAAACCTATTTTTCAGTGCTTTCTAATCAGCTATTTTCTCATAGGCACGAATTTAGTTTATGTCAGTTATATTTTCTTTAGTGCTTCAAGTAAGAAACATAATATATCGTATTATGTATCATTACAAGCAACAAATATTATGTATTTTATGCTGTGAATATCATACGGGATTATCTGGGAAGGTTCACAGAAAGTGCAGCTATTTCTTAATGATATTGCCGATGGAGTGTACTATTCCTAGATATGCATGATTTCTGACTCTTACCTTTTGTTTTATGCCAACTTAAATTGCGTCTCCTAAAGAACACTATATTTCGGACAGTTAATCTGAGTTCTCAAAACTATGACATAACCAATAATCCTGCTGCACTTAATCAACAGCACTACATCTGAAGAACACCCCTTTTATTAATGCTTCTTCAGGCAATGTCATTCCTAAATTTACTTATCCTCTCTTTTGTTTTGCATCTCACTCCAGTGGATCGCCTCATTTGTTTTCTGGAGGAGAAAAGCTTTACGAACCAAGTAAGTAATGTTATCTTCACTCTACATGCTGTCAGAAGTTTACTTTGTATCAGTGATGATCATAGCTGATTGATTGTCTGGTTTATGTCAGGTATACATTTGGCATAACAAATAGCAATTCTGGATTAGTGTTGCTTTTAGACAAGAGCCCCCGTCTGAAGCAGAAAAGAAGCCTCTCGAAAACACTGAGATAATCGTAGCTATGTGCTGTCTAAACCTCCATAGAGTCCTCTTGAGATCATGAGCTCGTTGATGTGAAACCCCAATTTGAACATAAGTAATCTTTTGAAGATGTATTCTTTTATGAATCTACAAGTTTCCATCTCAACCGTAAAGCTCTTTTTCCTTTCTTGTTTTTACCTTGGCTTGATTGTTGCTCGGGCTTAGAGATTCTTTGCTTGAGATCAATGTTGTGCATTCTGTAGAAATGTGTTCCTTCCGTATCGTCTTCTCATGTATATTACCCGATGAGAAACCTATAGTAGGGCAATGAAAATCGACTCAGACCGTGTAATCAATATGTTGGCTGTTGATGGGGAAATTGTGTAGTTTTTGGATCTGCTCTCATCTTACACTGTCTTCTTTGCTAGTTTTTGGGCATATCTATGTTCATGAGCAGATCAAGCAGGTTTTTAGTTCTCTTTTGGCTATAACCTGCGCGTGTAAAATTGATTGGCCCCAACATTTGGGTCAAATTTGCTACCTTTTACAAGTAAATACTTATCAAGTTGTAAAATAGAAATGAATAATCATCTGAAGTCTGAACCCTGTACTTATTTTACGTCAATAATTAATTGTAACATGAAATGTTGAAGTCTGAACCCTGTACTTCTTTTACGTGAATAACTCATTGTAACATGAAATGTTTCAGATTTTCTTAAAACATCTATGCCCCATTTGACATTCTACGGTACAAATATCAACCCAAATCGTGTTAACTTGGATCAAAAAGCTCCCTCTAAATCATCTCATTCAACAAAGGCAACATTGAAAGACTTGCAAACTTAATATTCTTCATAACATGTGATAGTTCCTTGAGCAATAAATCTTATGCTTGAGATCAGTACACTATCTTCCTTATTTCCTATTCTTCAGCGTAACACTGGACCGAGGTTAAAGTAAAAGTGTTAATTTCATAAACCCCCTCTGAGGTTACACTTATGTGCAAAACTTCCAAAGTTCAAGGGGGTTTTCTAAAATTAACCCAAAGTTAAACCCTCATCCAGTTCATAGATATAAAAGCTTCTTCCCATCATTGCTTTCTGCTGCTAAACCGAAGGCTGCTCTCCTCTCCCCTCCAAAAATGCCCACTGCATTCCGCCATCTCATCAAAAAACCCAAAATCAACAAAAACAAGAAGAAAAATAAAAACAAGAAACAAATCCCTAAATCCCCCAAAACCCTAAACCCCCAAATCCAACAACAACCACAAGAATCTGAAGAAGAAGAAGAAGAAGAAGAAATCGAAGAACTAGGGTTTAAGCTAAAACCCTCGTCAAACTCCTCCCAAACCCTAACGATCCAGCCCCTCGGCAACCTCTACCTCTCAAATTCCACCAACATCCGCAACCCCGGCCTCGGCTCCCTCCAAATCATCCCCGACGACCTCATCCTCGACCTCCTCTCCCTCCTCGACCCCAAAACCCTAGCTCTCCTCTCCGCCGCCAGCAAATCCCTCTACGTCTTCGCCACCCACGACCCCCTCTGGCGAAACCTCGTCCTCGATCGCCTCAAAGGTGAGTTCTTTTTCGCCGGGTCGTGGCGATCCACTTACATTGCTTCGCTAAGTTGTGAATCGATTCCGTGCTCTGGGCTTAAAATTAGGAGCTTTTACTCGGATTACCTCTTTCAAAGCTGGCTCTGTGCCAATCTCGAAATGAAGCCGGAGTGGCTTGAGAGGGATAATATTCAGAGAAGGAAAGGGATTTCGGTGGAGGAGTTTGTTTCTTGCTTTGAGGAGCCGAACAAGCCGGTGCTTCTAGAAGGTTGCGTTGTTGGCTGGCCGGCGATGAAGAAGTGGAGTAAGGAGTGTCTGATTAGGGTTTGTGGGGATGTTAGTTTTTCTGTAGGGCCGGTAGAGATGAAGCTCGATAGGTTTTTTCATTACTCGGATTTGGCGAAGGAGGAGCGGCCGCTTTATCTGTTTGATCCTAAGTTTGTCGAGAAAGTTCCTGAACTGGGGTTTGATTATGAGGTTCCGATTTACTTTAGGGAGGATTTGTTCTCGGTTTTGGGGGAGGAGAGGCCGGACTTTAGGTGGGTTATAATTGGGCCAGCTGGTTCGGGTTCATCGTTTCATGTGGACCCGAATTCGACTTCGGCTTGGAATGCGGTAATCAAGGGGTCGAAGAAGTGGGTGATGTTCCCGCCGGAGGTTGTTCCTCCGGGTGTGCATCCGAGCCCGGATGGGGCGGAGGTTGCGTGCCCAGTGTCTATTATGGAGTGGTTTATGAATTTTTATGGGGCATGCAAGGATTGGAAGAGGAGGCCTGTTGAGTGTGTGTGCAAGGCCGGGGATGTGGTTTTTGTGCCTAATGGATGGTGGCATTTGGTGATTAATCTTGAAGATTCTATTGCTATTACTCAGAATTATGTGAGCAGGTAAGATTCTATTGTCGTTATTATACTTAGTGATTTATTTGATGTTCGTTGAAGAAATATATGTCAATGCATTGGTGATCTTTGTTCGTCAAGTGTTGTCAACCCCACGTTAAGCTAGATTATTAAATGGTAATATTACAACCTCTTAAATGGGGCTACATTTGTTGTCATTATACTATCGTTGATATTTTTCTTGTGTTATAGACTTTCACATTGTATGTGTACGTGACTGTGTTCTGTTTCTTCTCAGTATTTTAGTATTTGTGTGCTATTGTTTCTTAAGGAATTGGTAGTTTTATGGTATATCCTATGTTTAAAGACTTATGTCACATACCCTGTGCCATTTGAAACATCACAGAGGAGGATGAGTTGGTGATTAGATTACTAACAAATGACAATTTTTAAGACTAATAAATCAGGTTTAAACAAGTAGATGGGAAAACTTCTGGAGACAAATGATGTATTGTGGTTGGTCTATATGGTCTGTTAAACATCTCTTTACATCTATGTATCTTGATCAAGGTCACCACTTTACTTGATCCCTTATCGCAAGAGCCTCCGAAATAGAAGTGCTTTATTGCTTTTCCATAAGACATATTCCCTAACTACGCTGGTTGACATTTGAAGTTTTTTCATAACTTTGTCCTGTCAAGTACAATTTGAGCTAGGGACTAGAGTATTACTCACTTCATATTAGGATACTTGTAGCTTTAAAACAAGTTTGAAGATATGATATGTAAGATAATTGTTATCTTACTCCTGTTTCCATCTTCCTTTGGCAGTTGTTCATGTACAACTTCTCTTTTAGTGCTATATTCTCCTTGTTCTCTGTTTTCATTCCCCTAATCATAGATTCTTCTAATTGTGTTTATACACTATATAGTTTCCGATAGCTCTACCTTCTGTGAATTTGCAATTACTTAACATGAGCATTGTTGATGTATATAATCACAGTCACTAACCTCGGATGAGTTTAGTTTTAAAGAGAGTCAAAGCTTTCTCTCTCCTAAAGCCCGTGACGACTCGATCAAAGGGTTCGCCACAACAACAAGAAGGACTGGAAGAGGCGGAGTTGGGATCTCGGTGGTTCCTCAAACGATCAAGTTAGTAATGTGTGATAATCACGGTGGGCGGGAATTCACTTGGAAGATTGCTTACCTTGTTAGGCATTCACGTTTCTCTTTTATAGGTAGGGTTAAGGGGTATTTAGTCTTTCCATTAGTTTGGGAACCACGGGTGAGTCGACCCTCCCCTCAGCGTGTGGTAGAGGATTGGTGAACATCCCTCACTGCTAGAGTGGGCTTGCTGAGAGTGTCAAATGGAAATGTCGAGGGTTGGTGTGGTCTATTCGCCATTAATGGGATGGGATTGGCGGCCTGTAGGCTACATGGGTCAGAGGTGTCTTAAATCTTGTGAGAGAGATGGGAATTAAGAAATGTCGGTGCATTTAATGTGATGTTGATGGGTTCGATGCTTGTGTGGCCGTCGTTTGAGTGAAGAACAGCGGTGAGAGAGAAGAAGGAGGCCGTGGGCGGGCGGCCGACTCTGCGACCCAGAAGCGTCCCGCAGGATGATTAGGCTGAGAGGCGGCGATTGGGGCGCCTCATGCGTCGCTCTAGAGGATGAGTGGCCGAAGGTTAGGCTGGATTCGTTCCACATTGTTTGGAGAATTGGCAACTTGTAGGAAGGGTCGTAAGGGAGCGGGTTGGAAGGGCGACTAACACGCCTTCAGCGTCGTCCAGAGCAGGCTAGCGGTTGGAGGTGATAGCTAGTCGCCCCATGTCGTCGGGGGCGGCGGCGATGGAATAGTTCTGAGGTGGTCAATTGGTAGGGTGGGCGGCCGATTCGCTTAGCGTCGTCGTCTGATTGAGGAGAACATTACCGCCTCCGTCGGTATGGCGATAGCCGTCTAAGGGATCATGGAGAAGTCGGTGCATCTGGCCGGTCGGTGGGTTGGGTGTGGAGGTTCGTGTCGGTTCTCATTGGTAAACAAGCGTCGAGTCAGTTAGCGTTTGGCTTCTCTCGCGATCAGCGGTTAGTGGTTATGACCATACTGATTATTTACTTCGGAGTCGGTTGAAACAAGTAGATGGGAAAACTTAGGAGACAAATGATGTATTGTGGTTGGTCTATATGGTCTGTTAAACATCTCTTTACATCTATGTATCTTGATCAAGGTCACCACTTTACTTGATCCCTTATCATAAGAGCCTCAGAAATAGAAGTGCTTTGCTTTTCCATAAGACATATTCCCTAACTTCAGCTGGTTGACATTTGAAGTTTTTCATAACTTTGTCTGTCAAGTACAATTTGAGCTAGGGACTAGAGTATTACTCACTTCATATTAGGATACTTGTAGCTTTAAAACAAGTTTGAAGATATGATATGTAAGATAATTGTTATCTTACTCTGTTTCCATCTTCCTTTGGCGGTTGTTCATGTACAACTTCTCTTTTAGTGCTATATTCTCCTTTTCTCTGTTTTCATTCCCCTAATCATAGATTCTTCTAATTGTGTTTATACACTATATAGTTTCAGATAGCTCTACCTTGCAGCCAGACATTGTAGTATATTGATCAATCCAACCTCATGAGTTTAGTTTTAAAGATGCAAAATCTCAGTCAAGGGCCAGTGTCAGTGGTTCCTAGGCGATCAAGTTAGTAATGTGTGATAATGCGGTGGGGCGGGAATTCACTTGGAAAGATTGCTTACCTTGTTAGGCATTTCCGTTTCTCTTTTATAGGTAGGGTTAAGGGGTATTTCAGTCTTTCCATTAGTTTGGGAACCAGCGGTGAGTCGACCCTCCCCTCAGCGTGTGGTAGGATTGGTGAACATCCCTCCGCTGCTAGAGTGGTGGCTTCTGAGTGTCAAATTAGGCGTATGTCGAGGGTTGGTGTGGTCTATTCGCCATTAATGGGATGGGATTGGCTGTAACATGGAGTGAGGTGTCTTAAATCTTGAAGAGAGATGAATTAAAGAAATTTGTCGGTGCATTTAATGTGATGTTGATGGGTTCGATCTTGTGTGGCGTCGTTTGAGTGGAAAGAACAGCGAGGGTGAGAGAAAGGAGGCCGTGGGCTGGGCGGCCGACTCTGCGGACCCATAGGCGTCCGCAGGATGATTGGCAGAGGCGGCGATTGGGGCGCCTCATCGTCGCTCTAGAGGATGAGTGGCCAGAAGGTTAGGCTGGATTCGTTCCATTGTTTGGAGAATTGTGGCTTGTAGGAAAGTGCGTAGAAACGGGTTGGAAGGGCGACTCGCCTTCAGCGTCGTCCGAGCAGACTAGCGGTTGGAGGTGATAGCTAGTCGCCCCGTGTCGTCCGGGAGACGGCGGCGATGGAATAGTTGAGGTGGTCAATTGGGGTGGGCGGCCAGATTCATGCTTCAGCGTCGTCTGCGGGAGAGGGTTGTCGATGATGGAGAGCCGTGCAGCCCTCGCGTCGGCTATGGCGATAGCCGTCTAGGGGATCATAGCGAGGTCGGTAAATCTGGCCGTCGGTGGGTTGGGTGTGGAGGGGTTGTCGGTTCTCATTGGTAAACAAGCGTCCGTCAGTTAGCGTTTGCTTCTCTCGATCAGCGGTTAGTGGTTATGACCATATGATTGGCCCCTTGCTTGGAGTCGGTTGGAAGCGAGTCCAGTGAAGCAATAAGTTAGCCGTCGGGATTGAGAATCCGAGCGTTCCATTGATGGGGCGTGGTGACTGGCGATTTTTGTATCGGCTCTTCGCCTCTGATGCGAGGGTGGGAGTGGATTCTCTCCCAGAGTTCACCATTAGGTTTTCGGTGGTTAGGTCATCTGCGAAGGGGAAAACCCTCGTTCATATCGACAATTGGGGCGCGGTTAATTGATCGTTCGCGAGTATCTATTCGGATAAGAGATGGGTGTGTCAAGTGTATCTCAGAAGAAAGGTACATTTTGTTTACATCCATGGATTACGATTTATTGTCGATATGGAGCCGTGGGGTCCGCACCCAAAACCCTTTGGTAGTACTTCACTGGCTTAGGCAGGGAAGCCGAAGACGCGACGGGAAAGCGAAGCTCTTGGAAGCTGACGGCGACTATTAGGATGTATATCTAGGCTTGTAGTTTTAATTTTTCTTTTATTTTGGTATTTGGACGTCGCGGTTTATTGTAAAGCTTTGCTTGGAATATTAATGAAAGGTTCGCATTCCATGGATGGTTGTTTATTCGATTCATTTATGTCTCCTTATTTTTTTTTTTTTTTTTTTGAAGCTTGTGAGGCTCATAATAAACATGGTAAGTGGATCGAAAACAAATTCATTTTGTGGAACCTGATGAACATAGTAGGCAGAAAGCGGATTCGGCCCACGTGGGGCTTACTATGAACATAAGTAGGCCAAAGCGAGATTCATTTGTGGGAGCTTCTGATGAACATAAGTAGGCCAGAAGCGGATTACGTACAGTGGAGCTTACAATGAACATAAGTAGGCCGAGTAAGCAGATTGACCCACATGGGGCTTACTTCTCAATTGGCTGATCGGCGTGGTGGTCGTTCGGGCCGTAGGTCGACCGGTAGGTTGGGTCTAGTAGATCTTTCTATGGATTTCCTTTGTCGGGATTAATTCGAGGTGCGAAGCTAGTCGTATATAGTGGCGAGATCTTACGTGAAGGGCGGCAGCGTGGGTGGCGCTAGGACTTACGTGGCGCTAGGTCTTAATGTTGGTGATCTTTGAGGCAAAGAGCAAGCTGGCCGGCTCGTGGGAAGCGACTCTCGGGCGACCGCGTAGGTGGAGCCGGACTTCACGTGGCGCTAGGTCTTAATGTTCGATCTATTTTGAGGCAAGAGCAAGCTGGCCGGCTCCGTGGGAAGCGGCGACTCCGTAGAAGACGGCCGCGTAAGTGAGCGCTAGGACTACGTGGCGCTAGGTCTTAATGTTAGTGACGATCTCATTTTGAGGCAAAGAAAACTGGCCGGCTCCGCGTGGGGCGGCGACTCAGAAGAAAGGGCGGCCGTGGAGTCGGTTTCGTGGCGCTAGGTCTTAATGTTGGCGGCCGATCTCATTTTGAGGCAAAACAAAGCAAGTGGAAGCTCCGTGGGGCGGCGACTCAGTGAAGACGACCGCGTAGGTGGGCGCTAGGAACACGATGGCGCTAGGTCTTAATGTTGGTACGATCTATTTTAAGGCAAAAGAACAAGCTGGCCGGCTCCGTGGGGCGGCGACTCCGTAGAAGACGGCCGTAGGTCGGCGCTAAGTTTCGTGGCGCCAGGTCTTAATGTTGGCGAGCCGATCTGTTTGAGGCAAAACAAGCTGGCGGCTCCGCGTGAGGGCGACTCCTGAAAGACGACCGCGTAGGTGAGCGCTGGACTTACGTGGCGCTAGGTCTTAATGCGAGCCGATCACATTTGAGGCAAAGAGCAAGCTGAGCAGGCTCGTAAGGCGACTCGTGAAAGGGCGACAGCGTAGGTCGGCGCTAGGACTTACGTGGCGCTAGGTCTTAATGTTCGAGCGATCTACATTTGAGGCAAAGAGCAAGCTGGCCCTCCGTGGGGCGGCGACTCCGTGAAGAGACGGCCAGCGTGAGTGCGCTAGGACTCACGTGGCGCTAGGTCTTAATGTCCGGATCACGTAGTAGCCGCTGACTTGGCGGCGGGTATGCTCCTTACTTCGACTTGGCGTGGTTGGGCAGGTTTTGACTTGGCAGTAGAGGTGGTTACTCAATTGGCGAGTGGGAATCACACATGCGACTAGGTGAGGTTCCTTGACTTCGTCTAGCAGAGAGGAAAGCCTGGCTTCGACTTAGTGGGAGTGGTAGGTTATTGACTAGGTAAGTTGGGTCGCTGTCTCAACTAGGTGAGAAGGGTTCCTTGACTTCGGCGTGGCGAAGGGTTCCTTACTTCGACCAATGAGGAAGAGTGCTGAACTACACCGTAAGGAAGTTACGCCTCGAGCTAAGAGAGTGGGATGTCACTTCGTGTTAGGAGTAGGGCGCATCTTGGCTCGGCCTAGTGGGAAGGGTCCCAAGCTTCGGCTCCAACAAGGCGGCCGTCCCGAGCTTAACCAGATGAAATGGACTTTCATGATCCATTTTGGAGAAGGCGGTTTGATCTAGCTGACAGTGATTAAAAGACTGCTTGTACCATTTAAGACAAGGATAATTGTCGGGGAAAATTCTATTTATATTGGCGGCTTTTGGCGAGATTTACAATGCTAGTTTATTGAAAAACTTCACGAGGTGTTCTATGTTCGGGGATGGGGTAGGACTCTCCATCCGGGACCAGCGATATGTTAGGGCGTGGTTCTTGAGGGCGGTGTAGGGTCCCTCTGATTAGGCGACTTACGCGTCGGTGTCCTTGTCGAAGGCCGCCTTCCTCGATACTAGGTAAGCCCACTTGGAATCTCCTCGGTAGGACTTTCTTTGTTGTAATGTCAGGCGATCCATTGATTGGCTGACTTGTCGGTGTAGTGATTGCGGATCTCCTCCATCAAGTCGGTTTGTCCTCGGCGTCCCTGGAGTTTGTTTCTTCATCAAAGTGTTGGGCCCGGGATGGTGGGCATCTTGGAGCTTCAGCTGGGATCACCGCTTACGCTCCATAAGTCGGCATGAATGGGGTTTCCCGGTTGAATTCTTGTGGGTGATCTGCACGACCGTAAGATGCTCGGCGGTTCTTCAACCCAATTCTTGAGTGGCGACCTTCTTCCTCAAAGCTTGGAGGATGCATTTATTGGCGGCTTACGCGGACCGTTACTTAGGGTGGAGCTCTGCGAACTTGAGCTTGATCTCCATTCTTCACAAAATCTTGGAATCCTCATTTAGCGGAGTCTTGGTTGTGCGGTGATGAATGGCGGGGGCCTAAGCGACATCTGATCGACTTCAATGGCCGGTGATGTTGGTCTCCCAATCTTCGCGAGGCTGACCTCGATCCATTTGGTGAAGTAGTCGATGGACTATCAAAATTCTGTTGCCACGAGGCAATGGGGGCTGACTGATATATCAGTCCCATTAGGCGAAAAGTAAATTTGAAGATAGAAGTGAGTTACGTGGCGGCTCTAGGAATCTGCGAAGAATTGACATTTTGCATTTGGAGGGCCGTAGGGAATCGGCTTCGATGGTCGACGTGATAATATCCTTGGCGTATAATCTTACGGGCAAGAGTTCTTGCCCACAGGTGGCCATGAGTGCCCCGTGGATTTCCTTAGAACATGTCGACTTGGTGGAGGGAGCCGCAGGAGATAGGGGCCAGGCCATGCCTAGGTAGGGCTGCCGTGGTGGCCGATCATGAGGTAGCGGGCCTCACGCAAACTCGCCCTCTGGGTGGTGGAGGCCGGTGTCGAGAGTTGGATGAAAGTGACAGGATTCCCAGAAGGGTCGATTATGACATGCGAAGGGACTTCGCGATCTTTGAATGGGAAGTGTGGCCGAAGATGGGTCGGAGCTACTCAAGGCTGAGTCGATGCTAGCTTTGACAAGGCATCGCTCGGCGTTGCGGTAGCGAGGACTTGGATGATCTTGAAGTTGGCGAAGTGGGAAGCGAGTCCTTGACAATCTTGGTATTGAGCCATCCTTTTATCTTTGCGGTACTTGCGTTAACGATGAGCGACCAGCGAGAGTCGGCGGCCTGAATTAGACTCGGCTTTGGCGCTGAGGCGTGCATGAGCCGGTATGAGGCCGTGATTGGCCTCATTGTTGGTGAGGAACTTGGCGATGGGCGCTCGTGTGGCCCCTCGAGCTGCGCGGGGCGGCCGGCTCGCTCCCGCCTCCGAGGATCCGTCCGCTTCAACTCCCGCTGGCGACTTGAAGTCGGCTCAGTTCGGGACCGCGGAGCCAGCTGCGGCTCGTCCCGCGGCAGGGGTATGGGTTGGCGGGGCGGCTAGGTCATCGCCGCCATCTGAGGTGGACTCTATGAGGAAGTCGGCAGCGCTTGCGCTTTATGAGTGGTCTGGGCTCGGGCCCGAACATCATATTGATTCGATCGACCATGCGCGTCCTTCCGATGGTGGGACTTCCAGTTTCTTCATCGGAAGGCTTGTCATACGATAATAGATGCGCTTGGAAATCGGGCGTGTCAGCCGGCCGTAGTGATGAGTCGGTGCCTTTTTGAATAAGGGGTAGTTCAACTCCCTCTCAAGATCCGGATGACATAGTAGGCCAGACCGGATGTGGTCTTCTTCTCTAAACTAGTAGAGCTCACCGCTTGGTGAGGCGGCCAGTATAGGTATAGGGTCTCCCCTTCTCAGGTTGGCTGAGTGGTTTGGTGCTCAAATATGCTTTGAGTTCTCTACAGTGGCTGACATTCTTGGTCCATTCCAACTTCTTCTTGGGATCTTTGGCCCCTCGAGAACTTTGAAGAAAGGAGGCTTCTCTCTGAGCTTGGGCGGAGGCATGTGGCTATCTTCCATTGAGCTTGAATGTCCTTCATGGTGCGGCTTTCGGGAAGTCGCTTCGATGGCTTCTATCTTCTCGGGTTGATCTCAATCCCTCTACGGGTGATCATAAATCCCGGAAATTTTCCGTTGCACTCAAGCACATTTGGTGGGTTGAGCTTCATCTTGGTAGCCGGAGGTGGTGAAGGTCTCGAGTCGGTGATGCCCGATCTGACTTCACCCGATGTCGTCCACATAGAGCTTCCGCATGCGGCCGTGGGCGCTAAAGATCTTGTTGACCCGACCTACGGTAGGTGTAAGCATTCTTGAGACCAAGAGGGCATCACTTTGTAGCAAAAGGTGCCTCGATTCGGTGATGAAGGGCGTCTTCTCGATCATGCCTCGCCGTGCGGATCTGGTTGTAACACGAAAAAGCATCAAAGAAACTTAGCAAGCGATGTCACTGTCCACCGGTGATCTCACGGGGAGGGTAAGCGTCAGGGGCATGCTTTGTTGAGGTCGGTGAAGTCGGCGCCGCGTCCTCCATTTCTTGCTAGACTTCTTCACTAGGGCGGCGTTGGACAACCACTTTCGGGGTATTGGACCTCCCGAATGAAGTCGCTCTCGAGGCCGCTCGACTTCCTCTGCTGCTGCCTTTTGCCGCTCGGGCCCCAGTGCCTCTTCTTACGTCGAACGGTTTGGCGTGTGGTCGTCGAGAGCTCATAACCAAATGGCGTCGGGCGAAATACGATGTGTCTTACGGACTCCGAGCAAACACATGATTAGATAAAAGAAAGTAGTTATCGCACCTCTTAATGGCTCAGGAGGCTGGATCCGATCTGAGTGTCCTCTGCGCCCTTGTGGTCGATGGGAATCTCATGGAGGTCCTCAAGCTGGAATCGTCCTCTCGCTCCTCTAGTGGCGGAATCTTCTCGATGGGCATGGCGGTCGACTCCTTTTCCTTGGTGGAAGCTCAGGCTTCCTTACGGTCGCTCCGGACTACCCCGCTCCCGTCGGGGAATTTGATCATTTGATGATAGGTGGGCCAGGATGGCCCGGTGTGTGGAGGGGCGTTGACCCGAGATGACATTATGTCTTGACTTGATGTCCATTACTACAGCTGGGCGTCCACGGTCGATTGTGAGAGGCGCCCAACGGTCGGGGGAAGGGTGATTTGCCTAAGGCTGAGAATGCCAGTGAAACCAATCGGGTGACCTAAAGGCGGTAGAGCTTGGACTTATCAATACCCATACGGTTGAGCAGCGTCCAAAAACAATATGTCGGCGAGCTCGGTGTCGATCATGATCCTCTTCACTTTAAAAGTAGATATGGTGATATGATAAGGGTGGAGTCATGAGGGCGTCTCAACCGTCAAGTCGACCTCGTTGAAAGAGATGGATACATCGGCCTTAAGCTTCTTGTCCCATTTGTTCACGGTAGAGGGTATGCTAGCATACCTCTTTCGGCGTTGTTGGACTCCCTCCTAAGGTCGGACCCGTGATGGTGTTGATGACTCCCAGAGCTCCCTTGGCCAGGCTTCCCTGCAGCTCAGGGTGGGCAGTCTGAGGGGCCAAGGCGAGCCCGTGATCGCTCTTTGGCTTGTTGCTCTCGGTAGATCAAATTCTTCAAGCCTCTTTGGATGAGGTCTTCAATGTCCTTCGAGAACGGCACTCTCACGGTGTGCGTGGCCGTGATCCCGTGGTATCGGCGAGAATCTGCATGAGTCTCTCTTCTGCTCGGGTGCACTCTCATGTGTGGCGGGGCTTGTGGAGGAGCCCTTCTCTGGGCCTTGTCGGGGCCCAGAAAGGAGGTGTTGAGGGCTGTGAACAGGGGGAGTATCTGCTCTTCTATCCTCCCTCTGTCCGAGCCGACCACTGCGGTTGTTCTTGGGAGGAGGATTCCTTGGGATGTGCCTGGCTCGCCCTCAGTGCAGGAACCGACCTAGCGGGATGGGTTCTTTGGAGGCGGCATAGGTGGTGGTGAGGAGGATGAGAATCTTGGCGTTGTTGGTGGGGGCGTCAGGGGTAGTCGTGGGCATCTCTTTGGACTCATTTAGCGTGGCGATCTTGTAAGCTTAAGCTTCTTCCATGTTCATGTAAGCATGGGCTTTGGACATCAAGTGCTCGTAGCTCTGATGGGCTTCTTGTTGAGGGCTTTGGGCCAGTCGTAGGGTTGACCAGCTACGAGTTGCCATATGCTTTGCTCCCTTGGTCTTCGACTTCTAGCCTCTTAGCTGAAACCTCTTGATGTAGGCTCTGAGGCTCTCCCGACTCTGCTTGGTTTGAATGAGCTGCTTGGAGGGCAATTTAGGCTTGGCGTTGGCGAGAAGTGGTGGATGAGCTGGCGACAGCTCTTGAAGCTACCGATGGACCTCTTCTCGAATAGGTTCCACAAAGCTTGGCTTCTGTCAAGTAGCAGGAAGCGGCGACAAATAGTAAACTTGGCTGCATCATGATCATGGTGTTGTGGTAGTCTTGCCGTGCTCATTTGGGTCTCTATCACCCGTGCTTCCATTGTCGGCATCTTGAATTTCTCGGTCGTTGCTTTCATGATGGAGTCGGTGAAGGGGTGTTCCCTCGATAAGCGTCGGTATTTAGTACATTATGATGTGCGTCTGTTGGTGGTGATCGGGGGAATGGTGTTAGGCTTGGTCTGCGGAGTCTGGAGAGCTGTCTTGGAGTGGTGATCCTGTAGGTGGAAGAGACTTTCATCGGTGAGTCGAATCACGGGGAGAGCCTAGAATTTGGCGCCATAATCATTTGTATAGAGTGAGGTGAGTGGCGCTCTGGTGATTCCTCAGTGACTTGTCAAGGTGGGGAGTCTCGGGGGCCGGGACCTGCCTCTGGCCTGTGATGTGGTTACCAGCTGATTAGGTGGCCCAATTTGTGGAAGAATTTGCCTATTTATTCTTGGCAACTTCTTTATTAAAGTGAAGGTCGATTGCAAAAGCTTGGCCAGGCATGCATGGTGGCTTGCATGGCTAGGGTGATCTTCGGTGGATTCACGGGTTGGGCACAGGTGACATAGCCGCGTAGGTCCTCAGGCCGGGAAAGATCATCAGCCCGGACATAAACTGCAAGAAGAAGAAAGGAGGCCCTACGGTGGGCATGGCTGTTGATGTATATAATCCAGCGATCACTAACCTCCGGATGAGTTTAGTTTTAAAGAAGGCGGTCCCTTTTCTCCTAAAGCCAGTGGCACGACTCGATCAAAGGGTTGCTTACAACAAGAAGGACCGGAAGAAGCGGAGTTGGGATCTCGGTGGTTCCTCAAACAGTCAAGTTAGTAATGTGTGATAATCTGGTGGGCGAGAATTCACTTGGAAAGATTGCTTACCTTGTTAGGCTGTTCATTTCTCTTTTATAGGTAGGGTTAAGGGGGTATTTCAGTCTTTCCATTAGTTTGGGAACCCGGGTGAGTCGACCCTCCCCTCAGTGTGGTAGAGGATTGGTGAACATCCCTCACCTGCTAGAGTGGGCACTGTCAGTGTCAAATTAAATGTCGAGGGTTGGTGTGGTCTATTCGCCATTAATGGGATGGGATTGGCCTTTGTAGTGCATGGGTCAGAGTGTCTTAATCTTGTGAGAGATGGGGAATTAAAGAGTTTGTCAGTGCATTTAATGTGATGTTGATGGGTTCGAGAATCTGTGTGGCCGTCGTTTGAGTGGAAAGAACAGCGGGGGGTGAGAGAAGGGGAGCCGTGGTGGGCGGCCGACTCCTACTGCCCCTTAGAGGCGTCCCGCAGGATGATGATCGGTGAGGCGGCGATTGGGAGGCGCCTCATGCGTCGCTCTAGAGGATGAGTGGCGAGAAGGTTAGGCTGGATTCGTTCCACATTGTTTGGAGGGTCGGCAACTTGTAGGAAAGGGCGTAGGGCAGCGGGTTGGAGGGCGACTAACACCGCCTTCGCGTCGTCCGAGCAGGCTAGCGGTTGGAGGGTGATAGCTGTCGCCCCATGTCGTCCGGGGGACGGCGGCGTGGAATAGTTGAGGTGGTCAATTGGTAGGGCGGACGACCGTTACCGCCTTCAGCGTCGTGCGGGGAGAGGGTTGTCGATGGGCGACCGTACCGCCTCTCTGCGTCGGCTATGGCGATAGCCGTCTAGAGGATCATGGCGGGGTCGGTAAATCGTGAGCGGTCGGTGGGTTGGGTGTGGAGGTTAGTGTCGGTTCTCATTGGTAAACAGCGTCGGTCAGTTAGCGTTTGGCTTCTCTCGCGATCCTTTGGTTAGTGGTTATGACCATAACAAGCATACATGTTCTCTTCTGGCTTATGACTATCCATTTCAAAATTGACTCCATTTCCATGAGCTTTGGATTGTATATTCACTTTAGCTTTCACATGTTTGATAATTATCAATAGGAGTTAGAGCTCATTTCTATAGTTTTATACATTGTATAAGTCATAAATGAAATCCAATTCCATTGGCTTTTTGTTTTGATTGTGAGTGGGCCCTTTGCCATATCACCCTACTTCTTTGAGACACCTTACATACTGGTTATACAGATTCACAGAATCCATTCCTAGTTCTTTTGCATAATTGAGAGAATTCATGAGCGGTTCATTGTTTCTAGAATGGCGTAAATGTTTTCTGGAATAATTTAAGCAAGCTCTATCGGGTTAACATTAGGGGCATAATTCCAAACCAATTAACCCAACATTGTATCATGTGGTTACTGTAACTGTCACGTGGTTACTGTGACTGCTGCTACTTTTCTTTATGTTGTCTTCAAATAAGAGAAATCAAGTTCAAATTGATGGCAGATCACATCAAATTTTATCCAATCTTCCCAGGAAGATGATAAACCATGTTGAACCCAACATTGTATCATGTTTACTTCATGCGTCTATGACCCGTTCCTTTGTAGGTCCTGATTTTAGTTCCATAGACAAAACCCCACGTATTGACGGTGAGAAAGCCTCAGTGATGATGGTGTTACTGATGGCTAGCTAGATGACTTTGTAATCATTTGTTGCTATGCATACATCTTATCAATGCTGTTATGTTGGTAATCATTATCTTTCATATTTTCTTCTATATAAGCTTTTACATTTATGTGCATGTCTTTCATACTTGCTGCGTTGTTGTGCCTTTATGGTGTAAGTTTGTTGTAACTAATGTAGTTTGTTGTAACTAATGCTTAAAGATTTATGTCATTAAGTTCATGCCATTTTGAATGCATCAAAGAGCAGTATAAGATAAGATAATGGAGATGCATCAAAGAGCAGTATGGACTAGTGTTATTGCTAATAAATGACATCTTACTGCAAATGGAGCAAAAAGAAAGGAGCAGATAGCGAACCAAATAGATGAAGGAAAGAGTAAAGGTAAACAACTAGCAGAAGGAACAAAAGGAAACTGTTAAGACCTATTGGCCTTCTATAGAGGAGCAATCACCTCCATGAGCATGAGATGTGAGTTATTGAACTGCATTGACTGCCTTCCAAGCATTAATGTTATGCAAAAGACATATAAGTGCAGTAGGGACACTTGGTAGTCTATGGAGGAAGAAAGTATCCCGTTCGCCTGGCCAATAGCACTAGTGATTCCCTAAGTGCTGTCCACCTTTGGATCAGTGCACAAATCCCCAAGTCTATTGTTCCAGGAATAAACTTCCCTTGGTATACCACTAATACGATAGATTTGACCCCACTGCATAAACGATTTATGCTATAGGCTGGACCCTGCTGCGTACTTTTGCTTATGGATGAGAGGGATATATGAGGAAGTTTTTTTGTTGCACGCTGCTGTACCCAAAAATTGTCATACGAGTCATAGATAGAGGTTAGTGGGAGCCTGTGGAGACATCTGCTGATACTGACCTCACTCCAAATCTGTTTTCCTAATTTTCCCCCAAGCTTGCATTTCCATATGTTTATTTCTTTTTACTGATGAGTTTTATTGGCATTAAGGTCCTGAGTGAGGAAGGAAAGCCTTCTCTATGAAACCACCTTTTTCCTTTCCTTTTTCTAGAGGAGCATATTGACATTTCACCTAAAGAACTTAATCCAATTATCTTCTCCTGCACTGGTTGATTCAAGTTGAACTTTTTATTAAATTTTTTTGTGTTTTGACTCTTTATCTGAACTTCCTTATGATGAACTTCTGATATCTGACAAGAGTTTCTCACTAGTTTCGGTTTCTCTCTTGTAGGAGGAACTTGTTAAATGTTCTGGATTTTCTGAAAAAGCCCAATGCAAGTGAGCTTGTCTCAGGAACAAAAGATCGGGTAAACTTGCACGACAAATTCAGGACTGCCATCGAAGCAGCATTTCCGGGAACCATTGATCAGCTGCAGCTGTTGCCAGAGAGATGTTGGCCCAACAAAGAAACAGAGCTTCTGGGAGTCAGCTACTGGCCAATTCTGGTGGTTTCAAGTTTTCTTTTGATGCTCTCTCCAAAATATGAAAGAGAATTGGAAGCTTTTGCTTCCCGTCTCCTCAACCTTCAAATCTTCTGATAGTCGCGCTGAGATCGCGATATGTAGCTCAACTTTCTTTACTAACGACTCATCAATTGAAATACTGAGGATGAAGAGTTGAAGCTAGCTTCTCATCTATGTGGCCTCTTGTAACTTCAAAACTTCATAGGGCGGGCACTGATGTGAGTGTGGGAGGTGTCGAGAGCTCAGTTTCTAATCTAAACAGGAAAGATCAGGTTGCTAGCTTTTCAGATATGTGGATGTTTCAAGGCAAATTATTTATCTGTTGTATCAACCTTGTCATTGACATTGTTTAATAAATCCAATTTTTATTCGATGTTGTTTTATTTATGATGCTCTGATGCAATTCGAGGAATTTTGTTTGGTTAATCTCTATTCTTCTCATCAGAAGAATGCTGGTGCAAGTTAATAAAATTCTCCCTATCCTATGGATATAGTTAACTTGTCGAACCACATGAATATGTTTGTATTCAATAGCATTTTCTTTCTTGCAAAATTGGGTTTTCTTTTGATGAAAAGAAGATCATGTAAGTAATTTTCTTTCTTGCAAAATTAAGGTTTTCTTTTAACAGGTCTATTGGCATTGAAGACATGATTCAAAGGTAGGGGCCATGCATTATGCTGATAATATTTAGGGTTTTAGATATTAGTCCCTTAAATCTTCCATTTTTGAAATTAGTCCCTCAGATAATTGAATTTGCTATTAAGAGCCACAAATCTTATGTTATTATGAAATTAGTCTCTCAAATCAAGAGTGAAAATAGCAAATAGAGACAAATTAGTCACTTAAAATTATTGAAGTTGCTATTAGATTTCCAAATTCTCATAAGTCGTTTTAAAGTAATCCTTCTTACTCCTACTTTTATCCTTGATTGGAGGGACTAATTTGAAAATAACTTAAGATTTGAGGATCTAATAGCAATTCCCATAATTTGAGGGACTAATTTCACAATAATTTAAGATTTGAGGTACCTAATAGCAATTTCCATGATTTGTGGGACTAGTTAAGATTAAGGGACTAATATTGAAACCCCCTATTATTTATGTATCCATCTTTTTCATTTATGAAAGAATTCATATTCAAGTTAAATGTATACATCTAGGAGTAACACTACAAGAACAAGCTATTTTTCCACATAACATGAATGAAGTTGAACTTTTTATTAAATTTTTTTGTGTTTTGACTCTTTATCTGAACTTCCTTATGATGAACTTCTGATATCTGACAAGAGTTTCTCACTAGTTTCGGTTTCTCTCTTGTAGGAGGAACTTGTTAAATGTTCTGGATTTTCTGAAAAAGCCCAATGCAAGTGAGCTTGTCTCAGGAACAAAAGATCGGGTAAACTTGCACGACAAATTCAGGACTGCCATCGAAGCAGCATTTCCGGGAACCATTGATCAGCTCGCAGCTGTTGCCAGAGAGATGTTGGCCCAACAAAAGAAACAGAGCTTCTGGGAGTCAGCTACTGACGCCAATTCTGGTGGTTTCAAGTTTTCTTTTTGATGCTCTCTCCAAAATATGAAAGAGAATTGGAAGCTTTTGCTTCCCGTCTCCTCCAACCTTCAAATCTTCTGATAGTCGCCGCTGAGATCGCGATATGTAGCTCAACTTTCTTTACTAACGACTCATCAATTCGAAATACTGAGGATGAAGAGTTCGAAGCTAGCTTCTCATCTATGTGGCCTCTTGTAACTTCAAAACTTCATAGGAGCGGGCACTGATGTGAGTGTGGGAGGTGTCGAGAGCTCAGTTTCTAATCTAAACAGGAAAGATCAGGTTGCTAGCTTTTCAGATATGTGGATGTTTCAAGGCAAATTATTTATCTGTTGTATCAACCTTGTCATTGACATTGTTTAATAAATCCAATTTTTATTCGATGTTGTTTTATTTATGATGCTCTGATGCAATTCGAGGAATTTTGTTTGGTTAATCTCTATTCTTCTCATCAGAAGAATGCTGGTGCAAGTTAATAAAAATTCTCCCCTATCCTACGGATATAGTTAACTTGTCGAACCACATGAATATGTTTGTATTCGATAGCATTTTCTTTCTTGCAAAATTGGGTTTTCTTTGATGAAAAGAAGATCATGTAAGTAATTTTCTTTCTTGCAAAATTAAGGTTTTCTTTTAACAGGTCTATTGGCATTGAAGACATGATTCAAAAGGTAGGGGCCATGCATTATGCTGATAATATTTAGGGTTTTAGATATTAGTCCCTTAAATCTTCCATTTTTGAAATTAGTCCCTCAGATAATTGAATTTGCTATTAAGAGCCACAAATCTTATGTTATTATGAAATTAGTCTCTCAAATCAAGAGTGAAAATAGCAAATAGAGACAAATTAGTCACTTAAAATTATTGAAGTTGCTATTAGATTTCCAAATTCTCATAAGTCGTTTTAAAGTAATCCTTCTTACTCCTACTTTTATCCTTGATTGGAGGGACTAATTTGAAAATAACTTAAGATTTGAGGATCTAATAGCAATTCCCATAATTTGAGGGACTAATTTCACAATAATTTAAGATTTGAGGTACCTAATAGCAATTTCCATGATTTGTGGGACTAGTTAAGATTAAGGGACTAATATTGAAACCCCTATTATTTATGTATCCATCTTTTTCATTTATGAAAGAATTCATATTCAAGTTAAATGTATACATCTAGGAGTAACACTACAAGAACAAGCTATTTTTTCCACATAACATGAATGAATGTAAACTTCCATTAAAGATTAAAAAAGTAAAAAACAAAAAAAATTCCTCTGAATCGAATTGTTGTAGACGCACAAATCCATGTTTTAAAAGAGTATATTTCCGAGAAAAATGAGATACTGCAGTTTTGTGAAAAACTATGTGCACAATTGTAAATTTGCAAAATTACAGCTAAAGCGAACGTGCCTCAGGTATGAGCTCAACGGGATGCAAGTTTGGCGCGCGATCAGGATCATCGTCATCTCCGAAAAACAAACTCCATTTCCAAAAAGAAAAAAGATGGGATATTCTCCGATCCATCAATTAGGGTTTTCTCAGTATCCCATTCTCCAAATCATGGCGTAATCTCAAATAATTTCAGCCTCCATTATCATTTATCAATCAGGGCAATGAGAAGACCTCGACTCCAATGATCGGGATCGGGATCATCTCATGAATGGGCAACACCTGCACGGGCCCCACCCCCGGCCGCGACGGCTTCTTCCCCTCCGTCTCCTTCGCCGTCCTCTGGCGCCCCCGCCGCCCCGCCATCGGGGCCATCAAGAACATCCCCGACGAAAACAGCAACAAATCCAACGAAAACAACGCCGACCAAAATGAAAACCCTAACCCTAGCCCTAACCCTCCCCCTTCTTCCGACGAAAACGCCGTTCCCGACCCTTACAGAGCCCCAGAACCCATCACAATCCCCAACGACGAGCTCAACCCAAAAGAAAATCCTAACCCTAGCCCTAAAAAACCCCCTCAATCGAAGCCGCGGGTCCAAACCGACTCAGTCCTCCGCCAAAAGACCCCAATCCTAAAAGACCTCTACACCCTCGGCCGCAAGCTCGGCCAAGGCCAGTTCGGCACCACCTACCTCTGCATCGAGAAATCCACAGGCCGAGAGCTGGCCTGCAAGTCCATCGCCAAGCGGAAGCTCCTCGCCCAGGAGGACGTCGACGACGTCCGCCGAGAGATCCAGATCATGCACCACATTGTCGGCCACCCCAACGCCATTAGCATTCGGGGGGCCTACGAGGATGCTGTGGCCGTGCATGTTGTTATGGAGCTTTGTGCTGGTGGGGAGTTGTTTGATAGGATTATAGAGAGGGGGCATTATTCGGAGAAGAAGGCGGCGGAGCTCGCTAGGGTTATTGTTGGGGTTGTGGAGGCATGCCATTCGCTCGGGGTGATGCACAGGGATCTTAAGCCGGAGAATTTCTTGTTTGTGAATCGGACGGAGGAGTCAGGGTTAAAGATGATCGATTTCGGGCTGTCGATTTTCTTCAAGCCAGGTATGTTTTGAGCTTAATTGTAAATTGATTTGCATGGTTCTCAATCTCTGAAAATTGATTGAAATTGAACCTAGAATGGCAATGTTAAGTGGAATTCCTAGTCAAGAATTTGTGTTCAAGACAGTGAATGATTATCTTTTAAGTACTACACTTTGTTTCTTTATTTAGGTGGCGGAGTGTTTAAGTGCTGAAACCCATACATTGATGGAGATCAACAAAACTAAAAGCACTTAACTATGCAACACGAATCATACTCTATGCCAGGACTCTCTGAGTGACCTGAACCTATGATACAGTTGGTTCATTCTCTCATTTTATGTGGGATGCCAAACTTGACTTAGCCTATTATTTAACCTAGGATCTCGCTTAACCCAGTTTCATCCTTATGCCACGTAGCCAAGTCTAACTGGTGGTGCAATATGGTTGTCAAACTTGAAGTTCCATAGAAGCACTTTATTAGTTCCAATACTTCATAGAAGCAACTGCTTGTGTATACAGGAAATGAGTTTGACACCCCTCTTTCACAAAATCCATGCCATTTCTCTTCTCAGATCTATAAATTGCCCCCTCCTTCCTCTCATCAATTTCATTTCCAAGATACCACTCAAACCAAGATGTTAATAAAGTTTGAACTTTGAGGACCCCTAGCTCTCCCAAATCATTCACAGTCACTGTCCTGGTCGACGACGCCCCTCATCGGGTGATCAGAACTACAATGACTGATTCAGGTGAAGTTTGAGGAATGGGCATCTGACATAGTTGAATTTCACAAAGATATGTCAATCAAGTCGAGATTGACTTCAAGTGCCATATCACTCTCAAGCATAGTTGCGCGATTCCCTGGACCCCCCCAAATTGTCGAACAGTTCATGCAAACCGATTCCCAGTACATTTACGAACCGATTCCCTCCGATACACGAATTGGTTCCCCAAAATTAGCGTACCGCTTACTAAGTATGAGGGGACCAAAGTTGATTTACAAGTCTGTTTTCATGCACATGCGCTTGGATTTTTTTTATATGTTTGATAATATTATTGAAACTTGAAAGTATTCTTTCAATAACTGGAAGTTATCCAAAGTTAATAACTAATTTTAGATCACTATTTCTTTAACTAATGTTGCTAAGAAGATTTTGTCTCGGCCTATTAGTAGCTCTTCAGCTGAGAGAAATTGGAATACTTATTCCTACATACATAGTGTGAAAAAGAATAGATTGAATAGTGGAAGAGCGGATAAGTTAGTATTCATCCATTCAAACATTCGCCTCCTGTTACGATTTTGTGAGAATTACAAAGTTGGTCTATATTAATGATGGGATATGGATCCCAATAATGATAACTTGGAGGACTCTTCAAGTAAGTTGGAGGAACTTAGTTGAAATTGTTTGGACTCGGAATTAGCAGAAGATGCACTTGATGTTAAGGGGAAGAAAGTTGCAAAATAGAAAAAAAATGTATTAAGGGCCTGTCTAATATTTAATATTTTAAGTTTTATGTATTGAATCTATAAAAATGAAGTATTGAAGTATTTTATATGAAAAATATTGAAATGCATAATTAATTTTCTAGTTTCTAATTTTTTACTATACACTTTGAAAAATGATAAGCATACCCAAAAAAAATTATATCGTATCCTATATCGAACTTGTATATCGAAGCAAGCTACCCCCTGTCAAATCTAAAATTTCAAAGTCTCAAATTGTGTACCGAATTAGATCGACGACCAGCTGCGTCTTTGAACCATGTAACTATGCTCTCAAGCCTTCACCGCATTGCGCAATGAGCTTCTGTGTCGGCAAAAGCTGCATTATGTTCAAGCTTATGGTCCGCTACAGCCTGTAGCTTTCCTCCTCATCTTTTTAGACCCTCCTATATATATATGATAATATTATTGAAACTTGAAAGTATTCTTTCAATAACTGGAAGTTATCCAAAGTTAATAACTAATTTTAGATCACTATTTCTTTAACTAATGTTGCTAAGAAGATTTTGTCTCGGCCTATTAGTAGCTCTTCACCGAGAGAAATTGGAATACTTATTCCTACATACATAGTGTGAAAAAGAATAGATTGAATAGTGGAAGAGCGGATAAGTTAGTATTCATCCATTCAAACATTCGCCTCCTGTCACGATTTTGTGAGAATTACAAAGTTGGTCTATATTAATGATGGGATATGGATCCCAATAATGATAACTTGGAGGACTCTTCAAGTAAGTTGGAGAACCTTAGTTGAAATTGTTTGGACTCGGAATTAGCAGAAGATGCACTTGATGTTAAGGGGAAGAAAGTTGCAAAATAGAAAAAAAATGTATTAAGGGCCTGTCTAATATTTAATATTTTAAGTTTTATGTATTGAATCTATAAAAATGAAGTATTGAAGTATTTTATATGAAAAATATTGAAATGCATAATTAATTTTCTAGTTTCTAATTTTTTACTATACACTTTGAAAAATGATAAGCATACCCAAAAAAAATTATATCGTATCCTATATCGAACTTGTGTATCGAAGCAAGCTACCCCGTCAAATCTAAAATTTCAAAGTCTCAAATTGTGTACCCGAATTCGTACGACGACCCGCTACGTACTGCGAATCATGTAACTATGCTCTCAAGCCTTCACCCGCATTGCCGCAATGAGCTTCTGTGTCGGCAAAAGCTGCATTATGTTCAAGCTTATGGTCCGCTACAGCCTGTAGCTTTCCTCCTCATCTTTTTTTAGACCCTCCTATATATATATGATATGCATATTATGTAAAAATTCACATAATAGATTAAAATTAATGCAAAGGAATCCTACAAAAATAAATATCATATGTAAAACCATTATTACTTCTAAGGATGATATTACATGTTCATTCAGTGAACATGTTGATCAAAGAAAGCAAATGCAATCACTAAAGGATAGATGCACTTAACAAATAAAGTGGTTGCTAGAAACATGCATTTACAAGATTACATAAAATATCTATTAAGATGGGCATAAAAGCATCGCAATATTGTGATATTTTGGAAATGGAATTGATGAGAGGGAGATGGGAGCAATTTATAGAACTGAGGGAAGTAACCCATGCATTTATTATGTTTACTATTTAGTCTTGGGCCTCCTGACATGGATTTTGTGAAAAAGAGATGTCAAACTCGTTTCCTGTATGGACTTGCAACTGCTTCTATGGAATATTGAAACTAAAAGTGCTGTTATTTCTAATCTTATACTCGGAAGTGTGTTTTAGATTTTTAATGTCTCACAAAAAAGAAGGGTGCACTCACAAAGAAAGCCCTTCATCTATACCCTGTTATTATAAGAACTCCCTTCGTCAAAAAAGTTCAACAAAAAGTTTTCTCGTCTATAGTTGTTTAGGTTTTTGGATAGATGTATGCATGCAAAATTCTAGGTTAATGAAAAAAATACTTTTTTACTTCATCCAAGAACTTATTTCTTTCCTTTCAACTAACAAAATATGTAGATTCTGAGGTGTAAAGGTATGTTTAGTTTTCTACCCGAGTGCAAACCTGAAGATAAAAGTCATTTATAACATTAACAGTTTCATTAGTGGTCATAGATGGGTGTTCTCTTGTCAAAAGTTACAAACTACATTAGATCTACATTTGTTCTTTTAACTCAAAATGAAAATTACAAGTTTTGATTCTGGGAAAGTGTGCCGAGAGAGATTAGGTTCTTTGCTCCATTGACCACAGGGACGTTGTTGTTAAAATTTATTTTTTGTTCGAGTTTGAAGTTGAAGGGAGCTCCTTTGATGGGAAATTTAACTCGTAGGAGAGGGATCACCTCATTTGACAAGCTAAATCTCGGTAAAGAGATGAAAGTCAAGCTTTAGAGGCAAGACTGAGCTGGATTACCAACTTTGGGGCCAACGCAAAATAAAAAATCAAGTGTTATCGGCCTGGTGCGAGGTTAACTCGAGCACCCTTTCCCTGTAGCGCAAGGATAACTCTACAGTCATGAGGGGAAAGCTTCCAATCGGCCAAGAGAAAGAGAACCAACCCTTTGAAAGTTGGTGAAGGGGCCTATTTATAGGCTGAAGTTTGGTCTTCATGTGAGTTTAGACAGGGACGAGCTTGGTGAACAAGCGTAATGTGCATTAAATATTGTGTAGAGAGTACGATAGGACTGTTGCCAATCATTGTGGAGAGAGCCCACGTGAGCTTACCGTGTCCGATTTACATTTAATTAGTCTGAAATTGTAGCAGCTTTATCAACCTCGCGCGATAATAATGTGGGCTCGTGCAAGGTTAAAACGGTGGTTTTGGCTAATCTGTGTGTTTACGTGAGCTTAGAATAGTGGGCACTACTTCATTCTCGCACCATTCTCGCGTATAGGTCAGACCCTGCACTACGAGGTTAAGGCTATTTTGCAGCATATTTTGACGTAGGGTTCTATAGTCTTTCATCCTTAGTCAATTGGGGATACTCATGATTTTGTTGGGTTTATTGCTCATATCAAATAAACAAAATACCCTTGGTGGGGCCCACACTTGTATTTCGTTGATCTTGTTGAACGGTTTGTATTTTTGATCGCCCATAATTGGGTTTTCAATGAGCTTTTTAGATGAGAGTTTTTATTGAAAAAAAAGATATAGATGAAGGGTGTTTCTTGTTGTTTAGCCAGAAAAGAAACCAAATTCACTTTCAAGCTTGTGAGAACAACACATTTATCTCAAATGTTTAGGATCGTCAACAAGAATGTTATTCTTCCTTTCCGTTCTTTTATGGGCTATCTCCTCTGTTGAGTTAACCATTATCATATCTTTCTTAATTGATTCCAACCAAGTTCTCGTAGATCTACCTCTAGATCTCTTTGCCGCATTAACTATAATATTATCATTTTTCCCAATCGGTGCCCTAAGATGTCTCTGTTGTACATGACCAAAATCACCTTAGTAGATTCTCTCTCATTTTATCCTCAATAAGAGCAATATCTAATTTACTACGGATATACTCATTTCTTATCATATCTTTTAGTGTACACCCACAAGGCTATCGTAACATTCTCATTTCTACTCTAGTCATTTTTTACACATGTTAGTTTTTAGTTGCCCAACATTCTAATCGATAAAACATTGTTGGTCTTATAACCATCCTATAGAAATTTTCCTTTAGTCTCATCGATTATCTACGATCACATAAGACTTCGAAGCACTCCTTAATTTTAACCAACCCAATTTGATTCGATGGACAATATCATTCTCAATCTCACCATCATAACGAATTATTGATCCTAAATAAAGAAAGTGATTCCTTTTAGATATTTCTTAACCATCAATATGTATTATAGGCTATTTTCTCTTTTAGTTTTAATTAAATTTTATTTTGTTCTTCTAATTCTAAACCTTTAGTTTTAAGAGTTCGTCTCTACCTTTCTACTTTAGAAATTTTACAGCTTTCTAGTCTTGATAACTAATGCCTATCATTAGCAAGTAAAACACACCATGAGTCTTCATCTTAAATATGTCTAGTAAGTTGATTTATAACTAATGCAAAAAGATAAGGGTTTAAGGCCGACCCTTGATGTAAACCTATGGTCATAGGAAACTTTAGTCTTTCCTTCATTTGTTCTTACTCTAATTGTTACTCTATCATGCATATATTTAATCCAATGAATATAATATATTAGCGATATATTTCTTTTGTAAAGCCCACCACATTATCTCGCTAGGCACTTTATCATAAGCTTTTTCTAGATCAATAAAAACCATATATTGATTCTTTTTCTTCTCTCTATATCTCTCCAACAACCATTTCAATATATGAATAGGTTGCATGGTTGACCTTCCGTGCATAAAACTAAATTTGTTTTAAATACACTTATCTCCTTTCTTAGTCTTTGTTAATTACCCTCTCCCAAAGTTCAATAGTATGACTCATGAGTTTAATATCATGATAGTTTGAACAACTTTGTATTTCTCCTTTATTCTTGTACTCGGAAGTGTGTTTTAGATTTTTAATGTCTCACAAAAAGAAGGGTGCACTAACAAAGAAAGCCCTTCATCTATACCCTGTTATTATAAGAACTCCCTTCACAAAAAAGTTCAACAAAAGTTTTCGCCTATAGTTGTTTAGGTTTTGGATAGATGTATGCATGCAAAATTCTAGGTTAATGAAAAAAATACTTTTTTTTACTTCATCCAAGAACTTATTTCTTTCCTTTCAACTAACAAAATATGTAGATTCTTAGGTGTAAAGGTATGTTTAGTTTTCTACCCGAGTGCAAACCTGAAGATAAAAGTCATTTATAACATTAACAGTTTCATTAGTGGTCATAGATGGGTGTTCTCTTGTCAAAAAGTTACAAACTACGTAGATCTACATTTGTTCTTTTTAACTCAAAAATGAAAATTACAAGTTTTGATTCTGGGAAAGTGTGCCGAGAGAGATTAGGTTCTTTGCTCCATTGACCACAGGGACGTTGTTGTTAAAATTTATTTTTTGTTCGAGTTTGAAGTTGAAGGGAGCTCCTTTGATGGGAAATTTAACTCGTAGGAGAGGGATCACCTCATTTGACAAGCTAAATCTCGGTAAAGAGATGAAAGTCAAGCTTTAGAGGCAAGACTGAGCTGGATTACCAACTTTGGGGCCAACGCAAAATAAAAAATCAAGTGTTATCGGCCTGGTGCGAGGTTAACTCGAGCACCCTTTCCCTGTAGCGCAAGGATAACTCTACAGTCATGAGGGAAAGCTTCCAATCGCCAAGAGAAAGAGAACCAACCCTTTGAAAGTTGGTGAAGGGCCTATTTATAGGCTGAAGTTTGGTCTTCATGTGAGTTTAGACAGGACGAAGCTTGGTGAACAAGCGTAATGTGCATTAAATATTGTGTAGAGAGTACGATAGGACTGTTGCCAATCATTGTGGAGAGAGCCCACGTGAGCTTACCGTGTCCGATTTACATTTAATTAGTCTGAAATTGTAGCAGCTTTATCAACCTCGCGCGATAATAATGTGGGCTCATGCAAGGTTAAAACGGTGGTTTTGGCTAATCTGTGTGTTTACGTGAGCTTAGAATAGTGGGCACTACTTCATTCTCGCACCATCCTGCCTTCGTGCGAGGTTGGTGACCCTGCACTACGAGGTTAAGGCTATTTTGCAGCATATTTTGACGTAGGGTTCTATAGTCTTTCATCCTTAGTCAATTGGGGATACTCATGATTTTGTTGGGTTTATTGCTCATATCAAATAAACAAAATACCCTTGGTGGGGCCCACACTTGTATTTCGTTGATCTTGTTGAATGGTTTATATTTTTGATCGCCCATAATTGGGTTTTCAATGAGCTTTTTAGATGAGAGTTTTTATTGAAAAAAAAGATATAGATGAAGGGTGTTTCTTGTTGTTTAGCCAGAAAAGAAACCAAATTCACTTTCAAGCTTGTGAGAACAACACATTTATCTCAAATGTTTAGGATCGTCAACAAGAATGTTATTCTTCCTTTCCGTTCTTTTATGGGCTATCTCCTCTGTTGAGTTAACCATTATCATATCTTTCTTAATTGCTTCCAACCAAGTTCTCGTAGATCTACCTCTAGATCTCTTTGCGCATTAACTATAATATTATCATTTTTCCCAATCGGTGCCCTAAGATGTCTCATTGTACATGACCAAAATCACCTTAGTAGATTCTCTCTCATTTTATCCTCAATAAGAGCAATATCTAATTTACTACGGATATACTCATTTCTTATCATATCTTTTAGTGTACACCCACAAGGCTATCGTAACATTCTCATTTCTACTCTAGTCATTTTTACACATGTTAGTTTTAGTTGCCCAACATTCTAATCGATAAAACATTGTTGGTCTTATAACCATCCTATAGAAATTTTCCTTTAGTCTCATCGACATTCACGATCACATAAGACTTGAAGCACTCCTTAATTTTAACCAACCCAATTTGATTCGATGGACAATATCATTCTCAATCTCACCATCATAACTAATTATTGATCCTAAATAAAGAAAGTGATTCCTTTTAGATATTTCTTAACCATCAATATGTATTATAGGCTATTTTCTTTTTAGTTTTAATTAAATTTTATTTTGTTCTTCTAATTCTAAACCTTTAGTTTTAATAGTTCGTCTCTACCTTTCTACTTTAGAAATTTTACAGCTTCTAGTCTTGATAACTAATGCCTATCATTAGCAAGTAAAATACACCATGAGTCTTCATCTTAAATATGTCTAGTAAGTTGATTTATAACTAATGCAAAAGATAAGGGTTTAAGGCCGACCCTTGATGTAAACCTATGGTCATAGGAAACTTTAGTCTTTCCTTCATTTGTTCTTACTCTAATTGTTACTCTATCATGCATATATTTAATCCAATGAATATAATATATTAGCGATATATTTCTTTTGTAAAGCCCACCACATTATCTCGCTAGGCACTTTATCATAAGCTTTTTCTAGATCAATAAAACCATATATTGATTCTTTTCTTCTCTCTATATCTCTCCAACAACCATTTCAATATATGAATAGGTTGCATGGTTGACCTTCCGTGCATAAAACTAAATTTGTTTTAAATACACTTATCTCCTTTCTTAGTCTTTGTTAATTACCCTCTCCCAAAGTTCAATAGTATGACTCATGAGTTTAATATCATGATAGTTTGAACAACTTTGTATTTCTCCTTTATTCTTGTATCGAATCAAAGTGTTAATTCTCCACTCATCGGACATTTTCTGTCTCAATAATCTTATTAAATAATTTAATCAACCATCCTAAGCCTATATCTCCAAAATATTTCCAAACTTCAATAGGGATACCGTCTGGTCCTGCAGCTCTTCCACTTTTTATTTTCTTTAGAGCATCTTTAACTTCACTGATCCTCATTTTCCAATAATATTTATAGTTTATATCATGCACTTTATGATCACATATTATATGCTGCTCACCTATTTGGTAATCACTGAACTATTTTTGAAAGTAACTCATCTTAGCAAGCTTATATATATATATATATATATTCCCTCCTTACTTTCAAGCTTATGAAAAGATCTGAAAACTGAAAATGATAGCCATGCAACACCAAATTTGGAAAAAGAAAGGGAGGGAGGGAGGCTTCATTTGAGTATTAAAATGTGAGTTTTGAAGTTGTGCCTTATTTCCCAAAAGCTTTGGCCCTCTATATGTAAATCACAAAGCTATTGTAGGTCTTCACCTATCAATAAAACTTGAAAACCGATTCTAAATATAAATCACTATCTAGAGTTCAGAAACTATATATATATATATATATATATATATATATATATATATATATATATATATATATATATATATATATATATATATATATATATATATATTCCCTCCTTACTTTCAAGCTTATGAAAAAGATACTAAAACTGAAAATGATAGCCATGCGACACCAAATTTAGAAAAATAAAGGGGAGGGGAGGGAGGCTTCATTTGAGTATTAAAATGTGAGTTTTGAAGTTGTGCCTTATTTCCCAAAAGCTTTGGCCCTCTATATGTAAATCACAAAGCTATTGTAGGTCTTCACCTATCAATAAAACTTGAAAACCGATTCTAAATATAAATCACTAGCTAGAGTTCAGAAACTTTTTTCTAGGACAGATTTCATCTTGGTGGTTGAAACCATAAATACTGTTCAAAAGGGGGGGAAAACCAAGGTTCACAAAGGTATGCTATTATCTTTTACTTTGAATGTATCTATATTTAGAGATTGTTTTACAATTGTTTGAAATAATAATATGAGTGTGAGGTAGTACGTGGATGACTAAGTTCTTTACAATTTATTGTTTTATTCTTAGCATATAGAAAGAAGAATCATATTCCAGTAGATCCAGAATGCTCCTACGAGATTCACTTGTTGATCAATTAAGAATTTGTCGATCAACTTAGGAGGAAAATCCAACAAAAATTCAGGATATATTTTGTGACCTGAATATAATAACCTAACGAGTATGCATTCTGGTATATTATCAAAGTCCTATATTTCTTTCCCTTCTTTTCCAAAGGTCAGCATTCATTTGAAAATCAAAACAAATTGATGAGTCTCTCATGTTCGTACTTGTCTATTTGGTTATTATATTTTATCTATATATCTAATATATATATAACGCACTTTTATAAGAATCTATTTAGCTAGAATGAGATAGTTTAGGTAGAATTAAGTGATGCACACATTTTTCAGGTTATTGGGTAATTGGTTTGTACATCTATGTTCTAAAAATTACACTGAAGGGTTTTCTCCTAGAAGGCACCTTAAAAATAGGGTAATTATCACGAAAACAACCTTTCAATTTCAATTTATACATAAACCATCTTTAAATTAGTTTTTATTGCAATCAACCACCTCGTGGTCAAATTTTTACTAAAAACCAAAAATAAGCCTTAAAATTTACTAAACTTAACCTTAAGATCACACCCTATTTTCTAAGATATCAGTGATATTAGTTTAAGGGTCCAAATTCCTAAAATTCAATTGCGACCAAGCAATTGGGCGCCATTTCCATCCCTAATATGGATAAGCTCGTAATAGCTTTGTTTCATTATATCTAATATTATAGAGATTGTAGATAGCTGTTATCACTTGACCCTTCAAAAGGATAAAAATAAAACTGTCAAATCCAACATTGTCTTATCTTTATCAAATAAATGTTTTACTTTAGGTTTTAAATATCGGATATTGGGGAAAATATCGGATGATAAAAATCCATATCAGTTGCGAATATCGTGGAAATATCAAGGATACATAGTAAATATCGAGTGCCTTATCGGATGATGTGCATATATAATATAATATCCTAAAGTATAATCTAAACAATCTTAATTGAATCTAAGCATACCAATATATATATATATATATATATATATATATATATATATATATATATATTAGGATCACTAACTAATTGTAGAAAGTTAATTTGGGAGAAAAGCGTGCTAGAATTTACTATAAAACTTCATAGGGCTGGAATTTTGCTAAAACACATTAAAAATATTTTGCGTAATTATATTGTTTTGTGACAACCTATATAAAAGGACATATCGGCCAAAATATCGGATGATATATCAGTCATGTCGAGATATATTGCCCAAAAATTGCCAAAACTAGTAAAAATATTGGGATTATATCGTTTCGTGACAAGCCTTATAAAATGATGTATCGATCAATATATCGAGGATATTTAAAACAGTGGCTTCACTATTTTTAGTATGTGTCTCTCACCATTTTAATGCAATCATTTAACAAATATAGCCCTACAATAAATTCCATTAATATAAAAAATCATTATAAGTAAACTCAATTCAAATCTTTAGGCGGTAAGATTTGCCTTCTTGCATACACATACGCACACACAACAAAAGGAGAAAGGGGAGAGGGAGAGATTTATGGAAGCAACTTTATATTTTTGGGGCGGGAAGCAAGAGCTATCATGGCTTTAAAAGTAGAGAAGTTTTAATACACAACACATTTCTAGCTTACGGATCATCTACTAAACTTAACCTTAAGATCACACCCTATTTTCTAAGATATCAGTGATATTAGTTTAAGGGTCCAAATTCCTAAAATTCAATTGCGACCAAGCAATTGGGCCATTTCCATCCCTAATATGGATAAGCTCGTAATAGCTTTGTTTCATTATATCTAATATTATAGAGATTGTAGATAGCTGTTATCACTTGACCCTTCAAAGGATAAAAATAAAACTGTCAAATCCAACATTGTCTTATCTTTATCAAATAAATGTTTTACTTTAGGTTTTAAATATCGGATATTGGGGAAAATATCGGATGATAAAAATCCATATCGACAAGTAATATCGTGGAAATATCAAGGATACATAGTAAATATCGAGTGCCTTATCGGATGATGTGCATATATAATATAATATCCTAAAGTATAATCTAAACAATCTTAATTGAATCTAAGCATACCATATATATATATATATATATATATATATATATATATATATATATATATATATATATATATATATATATATATATATATATATATATATATATATATATATATATATATATATATATATATATATATATATATATATATATATATATATATATATAGACATTAGGATCACTAACTAATTGTAGAAAGTTAATTTGGGAGAAAAGCGTGCTAGAATTTACTATAAAACTTCATAGGGCTGGAATTTTGCTAAAACACATTAAAAATATTTTGCGTAATTATATTGTTTTGTGACAACCTATATAAAAGGACATATCGGCCAAAATATCGGATGATATATCAGTCATGTCGAGATATATTGCCCAAAAATTGCCAAAACTAGTAAAAATATTGGGATTATATCGTTTCGTGACAAGCCTTATAAAATGATGTATCAGTCAATATATCGAGGATATTTAAAACAGTGGCTTCACTATTTTTTAGTATGTGTCTCTCACCATTTTAATGCAATCATTTAACAAATATAGCCCTACAATAAATTCCATTAATATAAAAAAATCATTATAAGTAAACTCAATTCAAATCTTTAGACGGTAAGATTTGCCTTCTTGCATACACATGCGCACACACAACAAAAGGAGAAAGGGGGGAGAGGGAGAGATTTATGGAAGCAACTTTATATTTTGGGGCGGGAAGCAAGAGCTATCACGGCTTTAAAAGTAGAGAAGTTTTAATACACAACACATTTCTAGCTTACGGATCATCTACTAAATAGATCAACTATTCGATCATTACTTTTTTTTTAATGATTATTCGATCACCACTTTATTCATTTTGATCTGCATGCTATGAAAGCTCTATGGTTCTATGAGGTTTAGAAGGCTTTTCATGCATTTTGATCTGCATGCTTTTGAAGGCCTTCCATACTCAACTCATAACTAGCTTATCTATGCTCATTTTCCCAAGTGCAGGATCTACAATAAAAAGGAATGTTCCAACTCCATTCATTCTGACCTACTTGCATTGAAAGTCTTAACAGCTTTTGAAGACTTTATATCAATGCATCAAGTTTCTGTAAAAGGGTTCTTTTTGATGATATAACTAAAAAGTTCCATGATGAGTTGGTATCCTTCAAGAGATGTTTTCTTTCGTTCAAAAATGTTTTGGATATGATCACTAGAAAGGGGAATCCTTGGGATAACCTAACTCACGAATCATGGCCCCTCCTTTGTTATGTTATGGAAAAACTATTCATTTTGCAGATGTCCAAAATGGTTGAAGTTTGTATACTTGTAGATAATAAATGAACGGAGTGGATATACAAGTTTTCTGACACCATTTACTTAAATTGGTCTGCATAATGATTTTGGAGCAATATACTGTTTAGCCCCCAACCCCACCAAACACACGTCCACATACTAGACACACTTTTTTTTTTAAAGGTAAGACTTATACTGTTTCCACGAATCTATATGTTTTGTACATATTCCTCCAAAAATAAACCTACATCAACTTTGATGGAAAAAGGTATTATTTCCTTTTTCGCCCTATTCGTAACACTTGTCAATATTTCTAGTTATGGTATGCTCATTATGCAGTATACACAATTTCATCTGGCAAGCTCTTCCTCTATGCTCATAAATGAAATATAGTATTAGTACTGCTTTGAATAATAATTAGTTATTTCTATACTTTCTGATAAGGAGAGGACTTTCAGGCTAATTTCCACCAAAGTAGAAAAAATATGGTCAAGTGGTGGGATAGAAAGTTCCAAAGCATGAACTGCTAAAAATAATAGGAAGAGAGAGAGAGAGAGAGAGAGAGAGAGAGAGAGAGAGAGAGAGAGAGAGAGAGAGAGAGAGAGAGAGAGAATTTCATCTAGCATTAGTTGAAATTATAGATAAACCCATTCATTACCTCTAAATCACAATTTTATGACCAGCTAATTCCTTCATCCAATGGAATCATATTATGACCATGTTTGTTAGAAATTTGTATTGTAAATGTAGCATAACAAGTTCCTCTGTGATGATGAATACCTATATTTTGTCCCATTTTGCTGTCAAAAGATGTGATATAAAAATTATATGTGCATGGTAATTTTGCTTGATAGTAGAAGAATCCGATTTTATATCTTCAATATGGTAATATTCGGTAAATTCATTTGAATAACAACCAGAACATCTTCTTTCTCTTTAATCACTTCATGGTGTAGGCTCATAAACTTGTATTTATCCATTTTAACATCATAGTTCAGTGCTTTCAGCACACCCTTCTAAGCGTTCCTTCTCTGCTTGCTTTAGGAGACACCTTCACAGATGTAGTTGGGAGTCCCTACTATGTTGCACCAGAAGTATTGCGAAAACATTATGGTCCTAAGGCAGATGTTTGGAGTGCTGGGGTGATCATTTATATTTTGTTGAGTGGGGTCCCTCCATTTTGGGATGGTGAGAATTGCAGGCTCAATTTATTTCTGTCTTGATTCTTTTTCCTACTGCCTATTCAAAATAAAGAGATATTTGCTGAAACAACTTATTTTAACTGATATAGAAAACGAGCAGGGAATATTTGAGCAAGTGTTAAGAGGCGAACTTGACTTTGTCTCAGATCCATGGCCAAGTATTTCAGAGAGTGCAAAAGATTTGATTAGGAAAATGCTTATAAGGGATGCCAAAAAGAGGCTAAGTGCCCATGAAGTTTTATGTAAGAACTCTTTCTTTTTGATGGAATATTCATATTAGTGCTTAACTGCTTTGATTAGTTATCACTGAGTTCTTTTTATTATTATTAATGTTATTATCTCGACTACCTATCAACTATTATGGTTATAATCATCACACTATTATACAGCTGTTGTTTCATCCATGGTTTTCGCAGTCACTTGACCTTCTAATGCTTTTCAGAAACTTCAGAGCTATGTATATAAGCATCTGTTTTAAGATTATCTTATTGAAATCTGTGAGTTCATGTAACTCTATTATTTAGTTTCTTAGCATTTTAAAGTTAGTTTTAATCCTTTAGGTTAAGTATTACCACCCTGTGATCATAATAAAATGTGCTATACCTGGGAATTTGGATATTCCATTTTCTTGTGTTTTGACTGCTTTCTTTTTGAGGTATAGTTGCAGCCATGCTAATGTAGTTTGCTGGGAATATCATATTCTAATTTTCTGCAGGCCACCCTTGGGTTCAGGTTGATGGTGTAGCTCCTGATAAGCCTCTTGATTCTGCTGTATTAACTTCGCTTAAAGCAATTTTCTGCAATGAACAAACTCAAGAAAATGGCTCTCAGGGTGAGTGACCAAATACATAACTTCATATAGAATGAAACTTTCTGTTGATTTACTCATGAAATCTTAAATATAAATGGCTAGTATATAGTATAGGTTGATATGGAACTTAAGATTAACAACAGTCAATCATGTTGGTGGCTATCATGTAGTTTACTTGGTAGGAACAAATGAACGGGTGGATATACAAGTTTTCTGACACCATTTACTTAAATTGGTCTGCATAATGATTTTGGAGCAATATACTGTTTAGCCCCCAACCCCACCAAACACACGTCCACATACTAGACACACTTTTTTTTTTAAAGGTAAGACTTATACTGTTTCCACGAATCTATATGTTTTGTACATATTCCTCCAAAAATAAACCTACATCAACTTTGATGGAAAAAGGTATTATTTCCTTTTTCGCCCTATTCGTAACACTTGTCAATATTTCTAGTTATGGTATGCTCATTATGCAGTATACACAATTTCATCTGGCAAGCTCTTCCTCTATGCTCGCAAATGAAATATAGTATTCGTACTGCTTTGAATAATAATTAGTTATTTCTATACTTTCTGATAAGGAGAGGACTTTCAGGCTAATTTCCACCAAAGTAGAAAAAATATGGTCAAGTGGTGGGATAGAAAGTTCCAAAGCATGAACTGCTAAAAATAATAGGGAAGAGAGAGAGAGAGGGGAGGGGAGGGGAGAGAGAGAGAGAGAGAGAGAGAGAGAGAGAGAGAGAGAGAATTTCATCTAGCATTAGTTGAAATTATAGATAAACCCATTCATTACCTCTAAATCACAATTTTATGACCAGCTAATTCCTTCATCCAATGGAATCATATTATGACCATGTTTGTTAGAAATTTGTATTGTAAATGTAGCATAACAAGTTCCTCTGTGATGATGAATACCTATATTTTGTCCCATTTTGCTGTCAAAAGATGTGATATAAAAATTATATGTGCATGGTAATTTTGCTTGATAGTAGAAGAATCCGATTTTATATCTTCAATATGGTAATATTCGGTAAATTCATTTGAATAACAACCAGAACATCTTCTTTCTCTTTAATCACTTCATGGTGTAGGCTCATAAACTTGTATTTATCCATTTTAACATCATAGTTCAGTGCTGTCAGCACACCCTTCTAAGCGTTCCTTCTCTGCTTGCTTTAGGAGACACCTTCACAGATGTAGTTGGGAGTCCCTACTATGTTGCACCAGAAGTATTGCGAAAACATTATGGTCCTAAGGCAGATGTTTGGAGTGCTGGGGTGATCATTTATATTTTGTTGAGTGGGGTCCCTCCATTTTGGGATGGTGAGAATTGCAGGCTCAATTTATTTCTGTCTTGATTCTTTTTCCTACTGCCTATTCAAAATAAAGAGAGACTATTTGCTGAAACAACTTATTTTAACTGATATAGAAAACGAGCAGGGAATATTTGAGCAAGTGTTAAGAGGCGAACTTGACTTTGTCTCAGATCCATGGCCAAGTATTTCAGAGAGTGCAAAAGATTTGATTAGGAAAATGCTTATAAGGGATGCCAAAAAGAGGCTAAGTGCCCATGAAGTTTTATGTAAGAACTCTTTCTTTTTGATGGAATATTCATATTAGTGCTTAACTGCTTTGATTAGTTATCACTGAGTTCTTTTTTATTATTATTAATGTTATTATCTACGACTACCTATCAACTATTATGGTTATAATCATCACACTATTATACAGCTGTTGTTTCATCCATGGTTTTCGCAGTCACTTGACCTTCTAATGCTTTTCAGAAACTTCAGAGCTATGTATATAAGCATCTGTTTTAAGATTATCTTATTGAAATCTGTGAGTTCATGTAACTCTATTATTTAGTTTCTTAGCATTTTAAAGTTAGTTTTAATCCTTTAGGTTAAGTATTACCACCCTGTGATCATAATAAAATGTGCTATACCTGGGAATTTGGATATTCCATTTTCTTGTGTTTTGACTGCTTTCTTTTTGAGGTATAGTTGCAGCCATGCTAATGTAGTTTGCTGGGAATATCATATTCTAATTTTCTGCAGGCCACCCTTGGGTTCAGGTTGATGGTGTAGCTCCTGATAAGCCTCTTGATTCTGCTGTATTAACTTCGCTTAAAGCAATTTTCTGCAATGAACAAACTCAAGAAAATGGCTCTCAGGGTGAGTGACCAAATACATAACTTCATATAGAATGAAACTTTCTGTTGATTTACTCATGAAATCTTAAATATAAATGGCTAGTATATAGTATAGGTTGATATGGAACTTAAGATTAACAACAGTCAATCATGTTGGTGGCTATCATGTAGTTTACTTGGTAGGAACAAACTTTAACTGTGTGTCGAAGGAATACTAACTTACGGAATGCATATACACATACTTATAATCAAGTTAAGTTTGTTCCTGGAACCTAAATTGTCGCGAGCCCTCCATTAAAAAAGTGAAAAAAAGAAGAAAATGTTTAAGAGATTTTTTGGGGTGAAACCATGATAACATTCAGGACATTAAATTATATCCTTACTTATATAACATAAAATTTTTCTTCTTTCTTCATTTTGCTTTTCTTACGCAGTTTGCTTTATAGTTGCTTATGCTATTTGTAGAACCATTGAGTATTTAGCCTTCTACCTTCATTGTTATTGTGCTGTTTACTTTGTGATCTAAAGAGAGAATATTTGCTGAAACAACTTATTTTAACTGATATAGAAAGCGAGCAGGGAATATTTGAGCAAGTGTTAAGAGGCTTAACTTGACTTTGTCTCAGATCCATGGCCAAGTATTTCAGAGAGTGCAAAAGATTTGATTAGGAAAATGCTTATAAGGGATGCCAAAAGAGGCTAAGTGCCCATGAAGTTTTATGTAAGAACTCTTTCTTTTGATGGAATATTCATATTAGTGCTTAACTGCTTTGATTAGTTATCACTGAGTTCTTTTTATTATTATTAATGTTATTATCTCGACTACCTATCAACTATTATGGTTATAATCATCACACTATTATACAGCTGTTGTTTCATCCATGGTTTTCGAGTCACTTGACCTTCTAATGCTTTTCAGAAACTTCAGAGCTATGTATATAAGCATCTGTTTTAAGATTATCTTATTGAAATCTGTGAGTTCATGTAACTCTATTATTTAGTTTCTTAGCATTTTAAAGTTAGTTTTAATCCTTTAGGTTAAGTATTACCACCCTGTGATCATAATAAAATGTGCTATACCTGGGAATTTGGATATTCCATTTTCTTGTGTTTTGACTGCTTTCTTTTTGAGGTATAGTTGCAGCCATGCTAATGTAGTTTGCTGGGAATATCATATTCTAATTTTCTGCAGGCCACCCTTGGGTTCAGGTTGATGGTGTAGCTCCTGATAAGCCTCTTGATTCTGCTGTATTAACTCGCTTAAAGCAATTTTCTGCAATGAACAAACTCAAGAAAATGGCTCTCAGGGTGAGTGACCAAATACATAACTTCATATAGAATGAAACTTTCTGTTGATTTACTCATGAAATCTTAAATATAAATGGCTAGTATATAGTATAGGTTGATATGGAACTTAAGATTAACAACAGTCAATCATGTTGGTGGCTATCATGTAGTTTACTTGGTAGCCTATTCGTAACACTTGTCAATATTTCTAGTTATGGTATGCTCATTATGCAGTATACACAATTTCATCTGGCAAGCTCTTCCTCTATGCTCATAAATGAAATATAGTATTCATTACTGCTTTGAATAATAATTAGTTATTTCTATACTTTCTGATAAGGAGAGGACTTTCAGGCTAATTTCCACCAAAGTAGAAAAAAATATGGTCAAGTGGTGGGATAGAAAGTTCCAAAGCATGAATCTGTTAAAATAATAGGGAAGAGAGAGAGAGAGAGAGAGAGAGAGAGAGAGAGAGAGAGAGAGAGAGAGAGAGAGAGAGAGAGAGATTTCATCTAGCATTAGTTGAAATTATAGATAAACCCATTCATTACCTCTAAATCACAATTTTATGACCAGCTAATTCCTTCATCCAATGGAATCATATTATGACCATGTTTGTTAGAAATTTGTATTGTAAATGTAACATATAACAAGTTCCTCTGTGATGATGAATACCTATATTTTGTCCCATTTTGCTGTCAAAAGATGTGATATAAAAATTATATGTGCATGGTAATTTTGCTTGATAGTAGAAGAATCGATTTTATATCTTCAATATGATAATATTCGGTAAATTCATTTGAATAACAACCAGAACATCTTCTTTCTCTTTAATCACTTCATGGTGTAGGCTCATAAACTTGTATTTATCCATTTCAACATCATAGTTCAGTGCTTTCAGCACACCCTTCTAAGCGTTCCTTCTCTGCTTGCTTTAGGAGACACCTTCACAGATGTAGTTGGGAGTCCCTACTATGTTGCACCAGAAGTATTGCGAAAACATTATGGTCCTAAGGCAGATGTTTGGAGTGCTGGGGTGATCATTTATATTTTGTTGAGTGGGGTCCCTCCATTTTGGGATGGTGAGAATTGCAGGCTCAATTTATTTCTGTCTTGATTCTTTTTCCTACTGCCTATTCAAAATAAAGAGAGACTATTTGCTGAAACAACTTATTTTAACTGATATAGAAAACGAGCAGGGAATATTTGAGCAAGTGTTAAGAGGCGAACTTGACTTTGTCTCAGATCCATGGCCAAGTATTTCAGAGAGTGCAAAAGATTTGATTAGGAAAATGCTTATAAGGGATGCCAAAAAGAGGCTAAGTGCCCATGAAGTTTTATGTAAGAACTCTTTCTTTTGATGGAATATTCATATTAGTGTTTAACTGCTTTGATTAGTTATCACTGAGTTCTTTTTATTATTATTAATGTTATTATCTACGACTACCTATCAACTATTATGGTTATAATCATCACACTATTATACAGCTGTTGTTTCATCCATGGTTTTCGAGTCACTTGACCTTCTAATGCTTTTCAGAAACTTCAGAGCTATGTATATAAGCATCTGTTTTAAGATTATCTTATTGAAATCTGTGAGTTCATGTAACTCTATTATTTAGTTTCTTAGCATTTTAAAGTTAGTTTTAATCCTTTAGGTTAAGTATTACCACCCTGTGATCATAATAAAATGTGCTATACCTGGGAATTTGGATATTCCATTTTCTTGTGTTTTGACTGCTTTCTTTTGAGGTATAGTTGCAGCCATGCTAATGTAGTTTGCTGGGAATATCATATTCTAATTTTCTGCAGGCCACCCTTGGGTTCAGGTTGATGGTGTAGCTCCTGATAAGCCTCTTGATTCTGCTGTATTAACTCGCTTAAAGCAATTTTCTGCAATGAACAAACTCAAGAAAATGGCTCTCAGGGTGAGTGACCAAATACATAACTTCATATAGAATGAAACTTTCTGTTGATTTACTCATGAAATCTTAAATATAAATGGCTAGTATATAGTATAGGTTGATATGGAACTTAAGATTAACAACAGTCAATCATGTTGGTGGCTATCATGTAGTTTACTTGGTAGGAACAAACTTTAACTGTGTGTCGAAGGAATACTAACTTACCGGAATGCATATACACATACTTATAATCAAGTTAAGTTTGTTCCTGGAACCTAAATTGTGCGAGCCCTCCATTAAAAAAAAGTGAAAAAAAGAAGAAAATGTTTAAGAGATTTTTTTTTGGGGGCGCAGAAACCATGATAACATTCAGGACATTAAATTATATCCTTACTTATATAACATAAAATTTTTCTTCTTTCTTCATTTTTGCTTTTCTTACGCAGTTTGCTTTATAGTTGCTTATGCTATTTGTAGAACCATTGAGTATTTAGCCTTCTACCTTCATTGTTATTGTGCTGTTTACTTTGTGATCTAAAGAGAGAATATTTCCTTTTCTATGATAAATAGTGGGTCATATAGAAGACTCATAAAATCTTCTGAAACCTCTTGACAGATTGGGGTGTGAAAAGTGAAAAACTTTCTATTTATTTCTAGGTAATTGCTGAGAGCTTGTCCGAAGATGAAATTGCAGGCCTAAAGGAAATGTTCAAGATGATAGACACGGATAATAGTGGTCAAATTACATTCGAGGAACTCAAGGCTGGTTTGGAGAGAGTTGGTGCTAATCTTAAGGAGTCTGAAATTTCAGTGTTGATGGAAGCGGTAAGTGTAACAGTTTCTGATGTGCCTTTTTGAACATAGGTTTGTTTTCCCTGTTATTTAGCTGTGAGTAAAACAAAGTTAAATTGTTTTAACTAGGCAATTGTCTGATGTGAATAAATGTTGTGCTGTAGTGATGTCAACCATCAAGTTCTTTGCATGTAGCTTACCTGGTAAACTATGTGCATCGGAGCAAAGAAATGGCATATATACACACTATCCTTTGATGCTCCCTCCCCATCATAAGTGTTGGGAAAACCAGGCCCCGATAGAGCAGGGTCGCAATGAATATTAGTGTGGAAAAGAATAAATTGAACACACAGATTTACGTAGAAAACTCCCTAAATGAATTTGGGGTAAAAATTACAGGCAAGAATAGAAGAATTCACTATGAGAAAAATTAGGAATTACAATCTCTCTTTACAAGGAGAAACTCTCTCTTTGTATTTTCTCACTTCTATATATGTGGAGATTGGATTTTGTTTCTGGGATGGATTTCTGCTGAAGAGTTTTGGGCCTATTTATAGCAGCTGGGAAATCACTATTCCTAATTTTTTAATATTTTCTTTTTAATTTTTTCAAAGTTCGGTGCCAAACTCTTCTTTCGGTGCATTTATTTTGGGGGGGCTCGCCACCTTTTTATCTTTCCAAAATTGCGACTGACAATCTCTCACTTGAAGATCTGATTGACTATCAATTATATCTTCACACCATTCTTTCTATCTTGCCATCTTCATGTTGCTAATGTCTCTGACAGACCACAAGAGGATCGACACCAAATAAATTTGTCAGTATTTACTATTTTTATCAAAAAATCTGCTAGGTTGTCTTTGGTGTGAATTTTCTGCATATCCACTGTTTCTTCTTTTACTTTCTCATGAACAAAGTGGTACTGAACTCGAATGTGTTTTGTCTTTGAATGAAAGGCTGGATTTCTTCCCAAATACAAAGCACTCTAGCTGTCATAAAATAGAGAAATCTTTTTTGTTCATACATGAGTTCCTCCAGCACCATTTTCAACCATATCGCCTCTTTACTAGCTTGTGTAACTACTACATATTCCGCTTCTGTTGTTGATGTGGCAACAACTGACTACAGTTTTGAAATCTAGCTTACAGCTACGCCAGCAAGTACAAACACATAGCCTGTGGTGAATTTGCTATTATCACGATCACCTGTATAATCAGAATCAACATATCCATTGACAATAAAATCTGATCCCCCATAATGTAATACAACATCTGTGGTCCCCTTAATGTATCTTAGGACCCTCTTTACATGTGAACTCACGTGGGTGGGCCACCCACACAAGCCCCACACAAAACCAAGCCCTTTTCGTGCTACCGCCGTTGAAGCGAACCAGCGAGTTAGTTTCTGCTTGAAACAAAACAAAAAAGGTTTATTTATTTATTTATTTCCTATAAATAGGTAACAAAACCTAGGGTTTTTTGGTGTTGAGTTTTGTGGGAGAAAAAGCTAGGGTTTTGGCGGCGGTTAGAGAGAGAAAAAAAGAGAGCTTGGAGAGATTCTACAAGAGAGAGAGGTCAATTTCTTTTGGGTAAAAATCAAAGCTTTATCTTTGGGACGAGCTTGTGGATTGTGCAAGTCGTCGGTGTTCTTCTTCATAGTCAAATCGCCCCTCACCCCTCCCGTGGATGTAGGCAAGTTTGCCGAACCACGTAAATCTCGTGTCTTTACTGTTTACTGCGTGATTGACTATTGTTTGTAGGTTCCCTTGATTTAGTTCTAGTACTGTTGAGAGGAAGAGTGGATATCTCACTTTGTTGAGATATTTTACTTTCTATTCTTATTTCCTTCGTGAAACGGGAATATAATCAGGGCCTTCTCTCAGGTTATATCGCTTCCGCGGCGTGTGGGCGTGACCCCGCATCCCAACAATTGGTATCAGAGCTATTATTCAGATTGGAAGTGGTGTAGCTTCTGGTTTGAGATGGTGCTCGGTAATTTCTGAGAGAAGCGGGTTTATTAATACAAATAGAGAATTGCGTCTACCAGTAAATCGGTCAAAGTGAGAAAATTCGAGACTGAAAAGTTTAATGGGAAGAATGATTTTTCCTATTGGAGGATGCAGATGAAAAACTCACTGATTTCGCAAAAATTGCACAAGGCTTTGGCTGAAAAAGAGAAGAAGCACAAGGATATGTTTGATGAGGATTAGGAGGAGCTGGATCTGAAAGCACGGGCGTCGATTATCCTTTGCCTTGAAAGGGATGTAGCTTTCTTGGTAGATGGAGAGGAAACGGCCATGTAGTGGTCGGTTAGAAAGCACCTTCATGACGAAGAGTCTAACGAACCGGATCTATTTAAAATCCAATTTATATACTTTCAAGATGGAGGAGGGCTCATCAATCCGGAAATACATCAACAAGTTTGATAGGATCATATCAGACTTGAAAGACATAGATGTGAAAGTTATAGATGAGGATCAGGCGCTTCTACTATACGTCTCTGCCAGAAGTCTTATGAGAACCTGGTGCAAACACTGATGCTTGTAGGAGACAATTTGAAGATGGATGAGATTAGAACGGCGCTTCTAGCGGATGACCTTCGGAAGATTGCAACCAGTGACATGACTACTGGTGATAACAAAGAACAAGCGCAGGGATTGTTTGCTAGAGGAAGTAGCAATGAGCGAGGAAAAGACAAGGGAGGAAAGTCTAGATCTAAATCGAGACCTCTTGCCGGAAAATCGTGTTTCAAATGCGGTGAAGTTGGGCATTTCAAGATCGACTATCCAAATAAGAGAGTAGGTGGAAAGAAGAACAACAACAAAACTGAGAGAAGAGAGGCTAAGGAAGAGGCGAGCTACGTTTCAGAGGAAGGGAGCGATAATGAGTGCTATGTCGTCACGGGTGGCGAGGATATCTCCGGAAAGTGGATACTTGATTCTGGTTGCTCTTACCACATGTGTCCAAATAGGAAGTGGTTTACTACCTATAGAGGCATTGATGGTGGAACCGTATTGATGGGGAACAACCATGCTTGTAAAACGGTGGGGCTAGGTAATATCAAAATTAAGATGCATGATGGAGTGGTTCGAACCTTGACGGATGTGAGGCATGTTCCCGACTTGTGGAAGAATCTTATCTCAGTTGGTGCATTGGACTCCGGCGGTTATAAAATTATTATGGAGAACGGAGTGAAGAAGGTTGTTCGGGGTTCCCTTGTAGTGATGAAGGGTGTTCGTCACGGTAATTTATATACTCTCAGGCACGATGGTGACGGGAGATGCAGCGGTTAGAACTGAAGGAAGTGGTGGAGACCCATGTGAGCACACACGGTTATGGCATAGGCGGCTTGGGCATATGTCGAGAAGGGTCTAGTTCGCTTGGTAAAGAGGGTCTCACTGAAAATCAAGAAACCTAGCATGGATTTTTACGAGGATTGTGTGTATGGAAAGTCACACAGGGTCAAGTTTCTGAACAGCAAGTCTAAGAGCAGAGGGATACTAGATTATGTACACACGGATGTTTGGGGTCCGGCTCAGACAACTTCCAAGGGTGGTTCCAGGTATTTTATCTCATTCATAGATGATTATTCTAGGTATGCTTGGATTTACTTTCTGAAACATAAGAATGAGGTGTTCGAAACATTCAAGAAGTGGAGAGCAATGGTTGAGAACAGGACGGGAAAGAAATTAAAGACACTGAGATCTGATAACGGTACAGAGTATACGGATGGTGCTTTCAAAGAGTTCTGTGATCAGGAGGGAATTGTTCTACACTGGACAGTCAGGTCAACACCACAGCAGAATGGGGTTGCAGAGAGACTGAACCGAACATTACGGGAGAAAGCAATGAGTATGCTATCATACGCTGGATTGGGCAACGAATGGTGGGCAGAAGCGGTGGCTACAGCTTGTTACATTATGAACCGTTCACCATATTCGATATTGGATGGTGATACACTGTATAAGGTGTGGTCAGGGGAGCATGCAGATTATGATAGGCTCTGAATTTTCGGATATACCGCCTACTATCACGTCAACGAGGAAAAGCTTGACGCGAGGGCCAAGAAGGTAATATTCTTGGGATATACGAAAGGCGTAAAAGGCTATCGCCTTTGGTGTACGGAAGATTCGAAGTTTGTGATCAACAGGAATGTTACCTTTGATGAGAAATTCATGATTGCTAGGGCTTCAAGGATGATGGTGTTAGAACCGATGAGACTTCTAAGTCTCGTGTTATTGAAATAGAACCTAAAGACCAACCGTGTTCTAGTCGTGTTCAAGTGAGAAGTCGTAGATGATGAGCTTGAGCAGGAGGAGGTTCAGCAGAGAATACACAGCACTACAACAACAACATTTCGAGGATAGTTTGCTAGAGGAAGTAGCAATGAGAGGAAAAGACAAGGGAGGAAAGTCTAGATCATCGAGACCTCTTCTTGGGAAAATCGTGTTTCAAATGCGGTGAAGTTGGGCATTTCAAGATCGACTATCCAAATAAGAGAGTAGGTGGAAGAAGAACAACAGAAGGAGGGAAAGAGACGTTTAGGAAGGAAGGGGAGCGATAATGAGTGCTATGTCATAGTCAGGTGGCGGGATATCTCCGGAAAGTGGATACTTGATTCGGTTGCTCTTACCACATGTGTCCAAATAGGAAGTGGTTTACTACATAGAGGCATTGATGGTGGAACCGTATTGATGGGGAACAACCATGCTTGTAAACGGTGGGGCTAGGTAATATCAAAATTAAGATGCATGATGGAGTGGTTCGAACCTTGGCGGATGTGAGGCATGTTCCGACTTGTGGAAGAATCTTATCTCGGTTGGTGCATTGGACTCGGCGGTTATAAAATTATTATGGAGAACGGAGTGAAGAAGGTTCGGGGGTTCCCTTGTAGTGATGAAGGGTGTTCGTCCGCGGTAATTTATACTCTCGAGCACGCGATGGTGGGGAGATCTGTGATTAAGCCGAAGGAAGTGGTGCCTGTGAGACCCTACGGTTATGGCATAGGCGCGGCATGTGAGAGAAGGGTCTAGTTCGCTTGGTAAAGAGGGTCTGAAAGAATGAAGAAACCTAGCATGGATTTTACGAGGATTGTGTGTATGGAAAGTCACGAGGTCAAGTTCTGACGCAAGTCTAAGAGCGAGGGATACTAGATTATGTACACACGGATGTTTGGGGTCCGCTGAGACAACTTCAAGGGTGGTTCCGTGTATTTTATCTCATTCATAGATGATTATTCTAGGTATGCTTGGATTTACTTTCAAACATAAGAATGAGGTGTTGAAACATTCAAGAAGTGGAGAGCAATGGTTGAGAACAGACGGAAAGAAATTGAAGACACCGAGATCCGATAACTGCATGCAGTATACGATGGTGCTTTCAAAGAGTTCCGTGATCGAGGGAATTGTTCTACACCGACAACAGTCAACACCACGCCAGAATGGGGTTGCGAGAGACCGAACCAACATTACGGAGAAAGCAATGAGTATGCTATCATCTGTTGGATTGGGCAACGAATGGTGGGCGGCGGTGGCTTCTGACTTGTTACATTATGAACCGTTCACCATATTCGATATTGGATGGTGATACAACGTATAAGGTGTGGTCAGGAGCATGCATTATGATAGGCTCGAATTTTTGGATATACCGCCTACTATCACGTCAACGAGGAAAAGCTTGACGCGAGGGCCAAGAAGGTAATATTCTTGGGATATCTGAAGAGTAAAGGCTATCGCCTTTGGTGTCTGGAAGATTGAAGTTTGTGATCAACGAGAATGTTACCTTTGATGAGAAATTCATGATTGCTAGGGCTCAAGGATGATGGTGTTAGGGCGATGAGACTTCTAAGTCTCAGGTTATTGAAATAGAACCTAAAGACCAACCAGGTTCTAGTCGTGTTCAAGTGAGAAGTCGGGTAGATGATGAGCTTGGCGGGGAGGAGGTTCAGCAGAGAATACACAGCACTACAACAACAACATTTCGAGGATAGTTTGGCTTCCACTAGGCCAAGGCGAGCATACAAGCAGTACGTAAGTCGTGATCAACCCCTCAAGCACTATAGGCAGGTTAATTTGGTTGAATCCGCACTCTCGGTGGAGGAGGACGAGCCGGTCTCCTTCAAGAAAGCTATTCGGGATAAGGATAGTGAGAGTTGGTTGGCTGCGATGAAGGAAGAGATGGAATCTCTTCGGAAGAACCAAACATGGGAGGTGATCCCATTGCCCGTAGGAAGAAAAGCTATTGGTTATAAGTGGGTGTATAAAAGAAAGAAAAATCTTTCAGAACTCGGTGTTACAAGGTACAAGGCTAGGCTAGTGGCTAAGGGTTTTGCACAGAAAGAGGGTGGATTACAATGAGATCTTTTCTCCGGTGGTGAAACACACCTCTATTCGGGTGCTATTGAGTATTGTTGCTCATGGTGATCTTGAGCTGGAACAACTCGATATTAAAACGGACTTCTTGCACGGAGACTTGGATGAAGAGATCTACATGCATCAACCTGAGGGCTACAAAGTTGAGGATAAGGAGGATCATGTGTGTCGTTTGAAGAAGTCACTGTATGGATTGAAGCAATCTCCCCGACAGTAGTACAAGCGATTTGACTCCTTCATGCTGAAGCATGAGTTTTCCCGAAGCGACTATGATTGTTGCCTTTACATTCGGAAGCTTCGTGGAGGTAATTATATCTATCTCCTTTTGTATGTGGATGACAAATTCTAAGAGCAGGGTGGAGATAGATAGGCTGAAATCTTAACTTGATAAAGAGTTCGAGGTGAAGGACATGGGCGCTACTAGAAAAATACTGTGTATGGAGATTAGAAGAGAGCGGGCGAACCGGCGATTGTTCTTGAGTCAGAAGAGCTACATAGAGCGGGTGATCGCGAGGTTCGGGATGCAAAGTGCTAAGTCAGTGGTGACTCCATTGGCTCCACACTTTAGGCTTTCTGGTAAACAATCTCCCACTACAGCGGAAGAGAAGGCGCATATGGAGCGTGTTCCCTATGCTAGTGCAGTTAGCAGCTTAATGTACGCAATGGTGTGTACATGCCCAGATATTTCATAGGCGGTCAATGTGGTCAGTAGATTCATGGCGAATCCGGGAAAAGTGCACTGGGAAGCAGTGAAGTGAGTCCTGAGGTACTTAAAGGGTACCGTTGATATGGGTCTGTGTTTTGGTGGAAAAACATGTCAGATTGATGGGTTTGTGGACTCTGATTATGCGGGCGATCTAGATAGACGGCGATCTACTACTGGTTATGTATTCAGGATACATGGGGCTCCGGTTAGTTGGCGATTGATGTTACAGGCTATAGTGGCACTTTCTACTACAGAGGCTGAATACATGGCCATGACAGAGGGAGTGAAGGAAGCATTGTGGTTGTGGGGTCTTCTAGATGATTTGGGGATTGAGCAAGAGAACGTGAACTTGTGGTGCGACAAATGAGTGCAATTCACTGGCGAAGAATCAAGTTCATCATGCTCGTACTCAAGCATATCGATGTCGTTTCATTTCGCGGCGAGATGTCATAGAGGAATGCGATGTTTCTCTCATGAAGGTGCACACGAATGAGAATCCCGCAGACATGTTAACCAAGGTGGTCACAGGTAGCAAGTTTAAGCATTGCTTGACTTGCTTCATATCACTGCGGTTGACCGCCTAAGAGGGTACATGGTCTCTTCGACGGTGATGGGGTGAGTGGAGATTTTATGGAGAATAATTACGTAATCTGCGATTAGCTTGATCCCCGTGGAGGGTAATAAAGTCGCCGTATAGTGGCGCACCGATCGGCCTCGGTTTGGCCGATGGAGATCTCTAATAATGTTCGCAGTGTTCTTCTCGTGTTCGCTCAAAATTTGAGGTTTATCAAATGATGTACGAGGTGGAGAATTGTGAACTCACGTGGGTGGGCCACCCACACAAGCCCCACACAAAACCCAAGCCCGCGACTGCCACCGCATAGCGATAAGCAGCAGCAATTGCCCCACCGACTCGTAAGATTAATATTTAATATTAGGCCCTTATTTTCAAATTGTCCCTCAATATTTGATCTTATTGCCTACGAGCCAAGGGTTTTAAAATAAACGCCACGACCAAACTCAAACCATTTACCGTAACGCTTTACCTAGTATCTAAATTTTATTGATGATCGATTCCAAATTCGAATAAAGCCCTCTTGTCTTCGCTCGCTTCTATAATCGCAGAGAAATCTACTCAATTGTGAGCTACATGGAGGAAACAATTGTAAAATTTTAATAATGTACTTCTATTTATTCTATTTTATTTCTACATAGCACATTTTGTATCAAGGCCATTAATATTAGATTTTTTCGATATTAGTTCCCAAAGCCATACTTTGAGATTAGTCACCCATATCTTCATATTTTAAAATTAATCCCCCAAATAAATTACGTGTGTGAAATTAGCCCCCCAAATCTTTCAACCCGGTACTAACTGTAGGGACTAATTTCAAAACACTTAAGAGATTTAGGGGACTAATTGTAAAATATTTAAAATTTTGGGGCTTTAATTTCAAAATATGAAGATTTGAGGGACAAATTATAAAACATGAAATATTTGGGAGACTGATACTGAAAAGCTCCTAATATTTAGCTAAAAGTATCATTTACTAGTTATACTTGTAGTTTATAATCATCGATGTCGGGAACGTGGGATGCTATAGCAAACCGCGACTTGGGTTCAATCATCCCGGGTTCGTGATGGAACACAACCCGATTCACTAACTCCAGCAACCCGATTTAGAATTCAAACCACTAAATTTTTTTTTTTAAAATAACTCTTTGTCAAAAGAATAAACAACAAAAAATATGAGAAACTAAGTAAATAAAGTATGCATACCTTAATTGCAACATAATTCTCAAGGTTCTTTTACCATTACTGATGTCAACTAGCATATTGCTTAAATTTGACTCTTGTAAATCCTTAAATTCCTACATTTGAGAACCAAATCTAAAATGTACCACATTCCCTAGCATACCATATAAGCCTACCCCTTCGTATCCGATTCTTAATGAGTGGCATACCACGCCCCGCTTCGCCTCGCGGAACCGAACGAACCGTTCCATGCAAGTATGCTTATAATCTTGCCCCATCGACTAAAGTTTCGATCCGCTACCGCGATGTGAGCCGAACGAACTCAGGATTCGCTTTCTCAAGCTGACAAGAAACAAAAAAGAAAGGCTTTTTTTATTTATTTATTTCCTATAAATAGGTAACAAAACCTAGGGTTTTTTAGTGTTGAGTTTTGTGGGAGAAAAAATTAGGGTTTTGGCGGCGGCTAGAGAGAGAAAAAAAGAGAGAGCTTGGAGAGATTCTATAAGAGAGAGGTCAATTTTTTTGGGTAAAAATCAAAGCTTTATCTTTGGGACGAGCTTGTGGATTATACAAGTCGTCGGTGTTCTTCTTCATAGTCGAATCTCCCATCACCCCTCCCGTGGACGTAGGCAAGTTTGCCGAACCACGTAAATCTCGTGTCTTTACTGTTTACTGCGTGATTGGCTATTGTTTGTAGGTTCCATTGATTCAGTCCTAATACTGTTGAGAGAAAGAATAGATATCTCACTTTGTTGAGATATTTTACTTTCTATTCTTGTTTCCTTCGTAAAACGGGAATATAATCAGGACCTTCTCTCAGGTGATATCGCTCGCCAAGCGCGGTATGACCAGATTCCAACATTACGCGATTCAATGTTTTTTATCAGGATTCATCATGTATCGACTAACCACTCTCATTGTTTGTGCAATGTCTGGTCTTATACAAATCATAGCGAACATTAAACTTCCCATTACTGATGCATACGGTACTCGAGACATCTCCATCCTCTCTTCTTCACTGCTAGGACTCATACTGGAGGATAACTTGAAATTAATAGGAAGTAGGGTAGAACTTGACTTACAATCTTGCATGTTAAAGCGCCGCAAGATTTTCTTCAAATAATTCTTCTGAGAAAGCCAAATATTTCTATTAATTTTGTCTCGATAAATTTGCATCCCTAGAATCTTGTTTACAGATCCTAAATCCTTCATTTCAAATTTCCTAGCCAACTGTGTCTTCAATTCTTTAATACGATCTTTGTTGGGGCCTGCAACCAACATGTCGTCAACATACAACAATAAAATAACAAAGTTATTTTCACCAAACCTCTTGAAATATGCACAAGGGTCTGAATTAAGTCTGTTGTATCCAAGGCTCATGAAAAATAAATTAAATCTCTTGTACTAACACCTCGGCGCCTGTTTTAGACCGTACAGAGATTTGTTTAATTTGCAAACCAACTTCTCTTTTTCTTTTTTTTCAAAACCTTCTGGTTAGAGCATATAAATTTCTTCTTCAAGATCTCCATAAAGAAAAGTTATTTTCACATCTAGCTGCTCTAGATGTAAGTCAAATATAGCACTCATAGCAAGAATTACTCGAACTGTTGTAAGTCGAACTACAGGAGAAAGTATTTTATTGAAGTCAATACCTTCTTTCTGAGCGTATCCTTTTACCACCAATCTAGCACGATAGCGCTCTATTTGATCGTCGCCTTCGCTTGATCTTATAAACCCATTTGTTCCAATGGTCTTTCTTCCTTGTGGTAGTGACATAAGTTCCAAGTCTTATTTTTATGAAAAGCTTCAATTTCTTCCTGCATTGCTGCCATCCACAAAGATTCATCTGTGCTATTTATAGCTTCATAAAAAGTTGATAGCGCTCCATCCTCTGTTAGAAGACAGTATGCAATATTACTCTCCGTAATATACTCCGAGTGCCAAGTCGGTGGTCTTCTCTCACGAGTTGATCTTCGAACTTCTGGAGCCTCAAATTCGACTGGTTCTTGTACATCATGCTCCGGTGTTGCTTCAGAAGAATTTGGATCATTTTCTACCTGAACCGCTATAGTTTTTGAGTCCTTCCTTGAACTGCTTTTTTTCTTCTCTTTGTAGTTGGTTCTCTACAAAGATAACATCTCTGCTGACGATAACCTTACGGGTAGTGGGATCCCAAAAGCGGTATCCCTTTACTCCGTCAGCATACCTAAGAATATATATTTTCTAGATTTTAAATCCAGCTTTAAAATTTCTTGGGCATTGTACATTACGTACACTGGACTTCCAAATATATGGAGGTTTGAATAATCAGCTAGCTTGCCAATCCACATCTCCATCGGCGCCTTTAATTGTATCGCGGTTGATGGAGATCGATTCACCACATAACAGCGATTTTTACTTTTTCTGTCCAAAAGACTTTATCCAGATTTGCAGTTGCCAACATTGCTTTTGTTCTTTCGAACAGAGCTCTGTTCATACGCTCCGCTACTCCATTTTGTTGAGCAGTATATGCAGTACTGAATTATCTTTTGATGCCTTCTCGCTTACAGAATGTAAGAAATTCAACGTCTGTGTATTCTCCTCCATTATCTGACCTCAAGCACTTGATCTTCTTTCCAGATTCAAGCTTGACTCTCGCTTTGTACGCCTTAAAGACCGAGAACACATTCACCTTCTTCTTGATAGGGTACACCTAACATTTCTGGAGTAATCATCAATAAAGAACACAAAGTATTTTGCTCCTCCCATGGATGTAACTGGTGCTTGCCATACATCAGAATAAACCAGTTCCAGAATAGCATTACTTCTAAAACTCGATGTGTTGAACTTCAGCTGATGCTGCTTACTTGTAACACAATGCTCGCAGAATGGAAAAGCTACCGATTTGGGTCCAGGAAGCAGCTTCTGATTGGAGAGAATCTTCAAGCCTCCTTCTGACATGTGGCCTTGTTTACAGTGTCACATCGTGATTTGTTCTTCTCCACGGCTGGTTGATGCAAACATGAATCAGCCTCCTGCATGGTTTCTCCCTTGAGCATGTAAAAATTTGCAGCTATCTTTTCTCCTTTTATCACAACAAGCGCTCCTCTAACAATCTTCATAATCTCATTTTCTATATTAGTCTTGCATCCGAGCTCATCCAACTATCCTAAAGACAATAGATTCTTCTTCAAGCCCTTCACATGCCGTACATCTTGAATGGTGCGTATTGTACCATCATACGCACCATCAAACATTTTAATTTTGATAGTGTCAATACCAGAAATTTTCAAGGCATGATCATTGCCCATGAATACAGATCCCCCTGAGATAGGTTCATATTTGTGAAATTATTTTTTCCGAGGTCATGTGCCGAGGTCGCTGAATCTAGAAGCCGATATCGCGAAACCTCTTTCGCTTTCATCAACAAGTGGTTGCTCCATCAGATAAAATTTTACCATCGTCGATGTGCCGACAACGCATCCTTGAGATGTTGATGGCTCAAGACTTTTATCACCGCTCTTCTTATTGTGCCAACACCGATTTCACGTCCCCTTTGCCACTTACCGTAACATTTGATATTCTTCTTATTTCTTAATTTTATTCTACTATGGACATGACTCCTACCGGAGCCACGCCCGCTGATCTTTCTCGTCCGGATAAGGCCTCCGCTTGTTGCGAACTTGCCTTCCTATCTTTCTTATTTTTGCCGCATTTTCTTCTTCCTTCAACGCCACGCAATGTCGTCGAAGACTAGATTATCCATAAGGACATTGTTTGTTAGATTGATGATGATCGATCATATGAGTTAGGTAGACTCGGCAGAAGTTCGACGCTCATTCACACCCATTGTATGCCCCAACGCTGTGAGTTGGGAGAACAAGGTATTTAGGTGTTGATGGTCGGTCATCGATGTAGATTCCGCCATTCTCGTGAGTAAAGTCTCCTTTTAAGAAGATTTTATTGTGCGTGGATTTGGCCTCATATAGCTTTGTTAGAGTATCCCGCATCTCCTTTGTTGTCTTCTCTCTTCTATGTTGAAAGCACCCCATCCGCTAATGGATGGAGATTTATAATAGCATTTCCATCTTGTTCCACTCTTATCATCTCCAAATGTCGTCCTAGCCTTGTACCGACATTAATGCTAGGCAATTATCTTTTAAGATAGCCTTTATCTTCAACTTTCATGTTGAGAAATTACTCCTGAATTCTCGATCTCGAACTTCACCGCCATTGCTTTTATCACGAACGGTAACTTTTACTATTTCACATGAACAAGAATCAGATTTGTGAACAAGCTATCGCATCGTGAATAGTAATTATATTTGTAAATAGTACGTAATCGAATAGTATCATGTGCCTTTAAAGGGTAAATGATAATCTAGTTTATTTTCCGATGTCGCTTACTTGTAACACAATGCTCGCAGAATGGAAGAGCTACCGATTTGGGTCCAGGAAGCAGCTTCTGATTGGAGAGAATCTTCAAGCCTCGTTCTGACATGTGGCCTTGTTTACAGTGTCACATCGTGATTTGTTCTTCTCCACGGCTGGTTGATGCAAACATGAATCAGCCTCCTGCATGGTTTCTCCCTTGAGCATGTAAAAATTTGCAGCTATCTTTTCTCCTTTTATCACAACAAGCGCTCCTCTAACAATCTTCATGATCTCATTTTCTATATTAGTCTTGCATCCGAGCTCATCCAACTATCCTAAAGACAATAGATTATTCTTCAAGCCCTTCACATGCCGTACATCTTGAATGGTGCGTATTGTACCATCAAACATTTTAATTTTGATAGTGTCAATACCAGAAATTTTCAAGGCATGATCATTGCCCATGAATACAGATCCCCCTGAGATAGGTTCATATTTGTGAAATTATTTTTTCCGGGAGGTCATGTGCCAGGAGGCTGCTGAATCTAGAAGCCAGATATCAGCAAACCTCTTTCTGCCTTCATCAACAGTGGTTGCTCCACTGTATAAAATTTTACCATCGTCTGATGTGCTGACAACGCATCCTTGAGATGTTGATGGCTCTGAAGACTTTTTATCACCGCTCTTCTTATTGTGCCAACACTCCGATTTCACGTGCCCCCTTTTGCCACGGCTGTAACATTTGATATTCTTCTTATTTCTTAATTTTATTCTACTATGGACATGACTCCTACTGGAGCCACGTTCCGTTGATCTTTCTCTCGTCCCGGATAAGGCCTCCGCTTGTTGCGAACTTGCCTTCCTATCTTTCTTATTTTTGCGCCGATTTTCTTCCTTCAGAACGGCTGCTGCAATGTCGTCGAAGACTAGATTATCCATAAGGACATTGTTTGTTAGATTGATGATGATCTGATCATATGAGTTAGGTAGACTCTGAAGTAGAAGTTCTGCACGTTCATTCACACCCATTGTATGCCCCAACGTTGTGAGTTGGGAGAACAGTGTATTTAGGGTGTTGATGTGGTCGGTCATCGATGTAGATTCCGCCATTCTCAGAGTGTAAAGTCTCCTTTTTAAGAAGATTTTGTTGTGCAGGGATTTGGCCTCATATAGCTTTGTTAGAGTATCCCAGATCTCCTTTGTTGTCTTCTTCTCTTCTATGTTTGACAGCACCCCATCTGCTAATGCCAGATGGAGATTTATAATAGCATTTCCGTCCATCTTGTTCCACTTCTTATCATCTGTAATGTCGTCCGGCCTTGTACCGATTGCTGCTAGGCAATTATCTTTTTTAAGATAGCCTTTATCTTCAACTTTCACAGTGAGAAATTACTCCTGTTGAATTTCTCGATCTCGAACTTCACCGCCATTGCTTTTATCACGAACGGTAACTTTTACTATTTCACATGAACAGTAACTATATTTGTGAACAGTTATCGTACTCGTGAATAGTAATTATATTTGTAAATAGTACGTAATCGTGAATAGTATCATGTGCCTTTAAAGGGTAAATGATAATCTAGTTTATTTTCTGATGTGGAAGATTCACCTTTGGTGGCAGCCACAGAGCATATAATAAGCAGATATACGCACCTTACGCCAGACTCTGATACCACTTGTTGGGAAAAATCAAGGCCCTATAGAGCAATGTCTCTGCAAATATTAGTGTGGAAAAGAATAAATTGAACACACATATTTACGTGGAAAATCCCCTAAATGAATATGGGGTACAAACCACAGGCAAGAATAGAAGAATTCACTATGAGAAAAATTTAGGAGTTACAATCTCTCTTTACAAGGAGAAACTATCTCTGTGTATTCTCTCACTTCTATATATGTGGAGATTGGAGTTTGTTTCTAGGATGGATTTTTGCTGAAGAGTTTTGGGCCTATTTATAGCAGCTGGGAAAATACTATTCCCAATTTTTTAATAATTTCTTTTTAATTTTTTCAAAGTTCGGTGCCAAACTCTTCTTTTGGTGCATTTAATTTGGGGCCACCTTTTAATTTTCCAAAATTGCGGCTGACAATAAGGAATTAGATTGTTAAATGGACACAGTCTGCATGTTTAGCTAAATCTTACTCTATCTATAACTGCAATTAGTTAACTGCTTACCACTAAGATCCAAAAGAAACCTAAGAAGTGTCTGAACTCGAACCATTCTGTAACAGCAATTAATAGTATCTTGTACATAGCAATCTCTTTTCGTTTTATTACCTTCTTCCAACTAGTTCCTCTTCAACTGTTTGTTACTGTTTGATTTATAATTGCCACTGGATTTTCCTAAAGAAAATTGTCTTCATATAATGATATGCATGCCCTTGTTTTCTTTTAATAATTTTTGGTTGAATATTTCAGGCAGATACTAATAATAGCGGTTCAATCGATTATGGGGAGTTTGTAGCTGCAACTATGCATCTCAACAAAATAGAGAGGGAGGACAATTTATTTGCCGCCTTCTCATATTTTGACAAAGATGGAAGTGGCTACATTACTCCAGATGAGCTCCAACTGGCCTGTGAGGAATTTGGTATAGAAAATGTCCGGCTTGAAGAAATGATTAAGGAAGTAGATCAAGATAATGTAAGTATTTACCTTTCTAGTTCTGAATGTGGTTAAATTCTTTTCTGCATACGAAATAGGTGAGTTGCTTATGCTATATTGTGATCCTGTCTTCAGGATGGACGAATAGATTACAATGAATTTGTAGCAATGATGCAAAAAGGAAATGTTGGTTTGGGCAAGGGGGGTCCCAAAAATAACCACAGTTTTGGTCTTAGGGAGGCTTTGATGCTTGGTTAAGGTGATTAGGTACATGTTCTCTATTCAAGTTATTTTGTAAATTCAGTTTTGCATACAGATAGTAGATTGACAGTCCTTGTGGAGGAAAATGAAATCATTCTTTGTCTACATCTATTTTCTTTGTGTAGGAAATAGGTCCGGTTTCAGTGTTATATCTCCTGTAAAATGTTTATGTAACATTGTCCTTTGGTAGCTTATTTTTGAACGAAACTTGTATAAAATGTAGTCTGGCATCTGAAGATAAATCTATTTAATTCCATAAAATACTTGGTCACTTGTAGAGAGGGGTGTGTGTTTTGGAGTACGGCGGATGCAAAAGTGTTTAGAACCTTATGAATTTAGCTGACTCATAACTAAATGAATATGCTGGTCATCAGGGTGCGGAGTAACAAGATTAAAATGAGGTAATTTTTTATTGGTGTATTTTTTACTTGCCAATAAACATTTGCTATTTCACATGAACAAGAACTATATTTGTGAACAAGATCGCCCTCGAAATAGTAATTATATTTGTAAATAGTACGTAATCGTGAATAGTATCATGTGCCTTTAAAGGGTAAATGATAATCTAGCTTATTTTCTCGATGTAAGATTCATTCGTATGTACCTACAGAGCATATAATAAGCGGATATAATGACCTTACTGCACTCGATACCACTTGTTGGGAAAATCAAGGCCCTATAGAGCGTCACGCAAATATTAGTGTGAAAGAATAAATTGAACACACATATTTACGTGGAAAATCCCCTAAATGAATATGGGCAAACCATGCAAGAATAAAGAATTCACTATGAGAAAAATTTAGGAGTTACAATCTCTCTTACAAGGAGAAACTATCTGTGTATTCTCTCACTTCTATATATGTGGAGATTGGAGTTTGTTTCTAGGATGGATTTTGTCAAGAGTTTTGGGCCTATTTATAGCAAATGGGAAAATACTATTCCCAATTTTTAATAATTTCTTTTAATTTTTCAAAGTTCGGTGCCAAACTCTTCTTTTGGTGCATTTAATTTGGGGCCACCTTTTAATTTTCCAAAATTGCGGCTGACAATAAGGAATTAGATTGTTAAATGGACACAGTCTGCATGTTTAGCTAAATCTTACTCTATCTATAACTGCAATTAGTTAACTGCTTACCACTAAGATCCAAAAGAAACCTAAGAAGTGTCTGAACTCGAACCATTCTGTAACAGCAATTAATAGTATCTTGTACATAGCAATCTCTTTTCGCTTTTATTACCTTCTTCCAACTAGTTCCTCTTCAACTGTTTGTTACTGTTTGATTTATAATTGCCACTGGATTTTCCTAAAGAAAATTGTCTTCATATAATGATATGCATGCCCTTGTTTTCTTTTAATAATTTTTGGTTGAATATTTCAGGCAGATACTAATAATAGCGGTTCAATCGATTATGGGGAGTTTGTAGCTGCAACTATGCATCTCAACAAAATAGAGAGGGAGGACAATTTATTTGCCTTCTCATATTTTGACAAAGATGGAAGTGGCTACATTACTCCAGATGAGCTCCAACTGGCCTGTGAGGAATTTGGTATAGAAAATGTCCGCTTGAAGAAATGATTAAGGAAGTAGATCAAGATAATGTAAGTATTTACCTTTCTAGTTCTGAATGTGGTTAAATTCTTTTCTGCATACCTAAATAGGTGAGTTGCTTATGCTATATTGTGATCCTGTCTTCAGGATGGACGAATAGATTACAATGAATTTGTAGCAATGATGCAAAAAGGAAATGTTGGTTTGGGCAAGGGGGGTCCCAAAAATAACCACAGTTTTGGTCTTAGGGAGGCTTTGATGCTTGGTTAAGGTGATTAGGTACATGTTCTCTATTCAAGTTATTTTGTAAATTCAGTTTTGCATACAGATAGTAGATTGACAGTCCTTGTGGAGGAAAATGAAATCATTCTTTGTCTACATCTATTTTCTTTGTGTAGGAAATAGGTCCGGTTTCAGTGTTATATCTCCTGTAAAATGTTTATGTAACATTGTCCTTTGGTAGCTTATTTTTGGACGAAACTTGTATAAAATGTAGTCTGGCATCTGAAGATAAATCTATTTAATTCCATAAAATACTTGGTCACTTGTAGAGAGGGGTGTGTGTTTTGGAGTACGGCGGATGCAAAAGTGTTTAGAACCTTATGAATTTAGCTGACTCATAACTAAACGAATATGCTGGTCATCAGGGTGACAAGATTAAAATGAGGTAATTTTTTTATTGGTGTATTTTTTTACTTGCCAATAAACATTTGCTATTTCAGAGCATGTTTCACCGCTTGAAGCATTTATTTTGTAGATCAGACAATTCAAATCAGTAAAAATCTTATTTCAGTTTTTACCTCACCAGAATCTTTCAAACAATGGATTAGTTCACTTTGTATTTTCTCTTCATTAGATTACCATCATTCTTTTACTTGTGTTGAAGAGTTCTCATGTTCTCTGAAGTTCTAGCAGAAAGTTGAAAGAACTTCTGCACATGACGCGAGGTAAGGTTCAATTTCCACCCATTTCTATGTTAATCTTTTTCTGCTGTCCCTACTTGTGACTAATAGTGGTAAACTACAGGTATTTATTAGATTTTCTTCTTTTATTTTTCTTATCGAGATAAATCAGCTGATATTTCTAAGTCCCACAATTTTATCAAGAAACTTCATGGCTTCGGATGCTGCATGGATCTTTTCTGGCATCTAAACATCTTCCAAAATCTTTATTGATTGAGGTGAGGCAAAAGTTATTTCTTGTCAGTTTGCCTGGAGCAATTCAGTCCACATATAGCTATATATATCATATTCTCAGGAACCGCCCACATATGCGTCATGGGAGATTTACTTGCCTCACTAGTCATATTAGCTCATATATTTGTCTTTATCAAAAGGGTCAATGAGTGTGGACCTCAATCTACTGGTTTTTTGCTAAGGTCTTTCTCTAACAACTGTCTCGGGCCCTAGAAATGATCGTGTTTTAATGAATTCTATCGTTGTGTGGATGTTATTGTTCTCATCATTCCCCTCATTTTTCCTTATATTCTGGAGATATAAAATAACGTCAGATGGACGTATTGCACTCGTAACAAAAGAAATATTTTCATATTTCAACAAAGATCATCTCTGTTTAATAGGGAATAATCTATTGTATAAGTCATAGCATCTAATCTTTGTTTGGCAATATTTGGACTATCACGTAAGGGATTATTCTATGTATACCTGCTGAATAAGAATTTTAACAGCTGATAGTAACTGAACTTGATCATAAGTGATGAGAAGTGAATGCTCCCTATAGTCATATCTCTGCTTTTCTCTATATCCGATCGAAAGCATTCTCATTTTCTACATTATACGGAACCTTAAGTTTTTTATCTATGTTCACAGGCCAATGACATATCTCCTCATGTAGCAAGCAAACTTAGCTTGGACAGGCAGAGGTAAGATACGTTTGCTTATCTTTTCATGAACTTCAGAACATTACATTCTTTATTGCACATTGTTTGTAATTTCGTTCTCTCATAAGAGTTGGCACACAAAATTCAGAAGGGAAGAAAGATATATACCCTACCTTCTCTCATTTTCAGCCTCTTTTGATCTTTCAAGGACTGATGTTACAATTTGCAACTCTTTCTAAATCTCTTTTCATAGGGGGGAAAACAAAAAATTAAGACTCCTGTATTACCTTGTACCTTCCTAGTGTTTCTTATCATTACCTCTACAAGTTGCATATTCTGCATTGAGTTGTTTTTAGTTATGGCGATGGACCACGAGATCATGATACCTTTTTGTGCTTATTAGATGGACGAGACGCATGACTGTAGTTTTCACGTTTATTGCATTTGCTGTAGTTATTTCTAGAGTAAATTGTGGATATAACCCTGCAGTTCTATAGTTGCAAATAAACCCTTAAGTGAAATGTTTTTTTTCCTCTTTTTCCCTCATGAATCTATTTGTCAAAAACCAATTTTCTCTTTCTCTGAGGGTAAAAGAGTTAAACAAATTTCACTCAGTGGGTCTATCTGCAACAATAGAACTGTAGATGGTCTATTATAAGTTTGTAACATAGTAAAATTCTCACAGATTACTCATCCAATTAAGGGGTGTGAATGAGGAAAATTGGGCCTCCAATAAATCCGCTAATGGCTATATTCCTCCTTTTTAGCCCTAATCTGCACATTCAACAACTCGTTAGGCGGTGCCAAAATGATCATCAGCGCTGGGGGTTCCGGTACGACCTCTGGAACTTAAGATAGAATCTCCCTAAAGATAGAAAGAAATAGTAAATACGATCAAAACCCAAGAAAGAGTTAGGTTGGAGAAAGTTAGCACATATCATTCCCTTATATTGAAAGTTATACGGCTATGATTGAAGGAGAAAGGGAAAGATGTGCGTGTATCACCATTGGATTTATCGGGATAGGACGGTTTATGTTTGGACTGTTGTCCTTTACTCCCAAAAATGGATGATGTGCAAATGTTAGACACATGGGCAGGTAATATTTTCTCCTGGCTAACAACTTTATGACAAAGGGAATCCATTCGTGGTAGAGCAACTCGGGCTTTAGGCGGAACTTTTGCCGAGCTCTCTACTTGATGTTTCTCTTGACCTCTCTCAAAAAGAGATGGTGATATCAGCGATGTATTCCTGCCGCTCACGTGCACGTCACGTGGGGAGGTGCAGATGATGACGTGGCATTCATAAATATTTTTTTGGTATAACTGTGGCCTTCACTTTGTTTCTCGAGAGGTTCTCGAGATTCGAAGTAGCCTGATACTCCCTGTAGTGAGTACTTTTTGGCAACTTCAAGACGGCATCAGATTGGGGCACCTTCTTTGACTTCCCTTTTCGAAAGATATTCTGATGTCTTTCACGATTTTTTCTCAGCTGGTGAGTTTCCTTTAAGGGGAGAGGATTGTTTTCCAGGAGATCTTGGGGATTCTCAAGATGTGCTGAGATCCAAAGAGATTCGATTTGACTACTCTTCGCGCAGTCAAATCTACTTGGTATTTGGCGATTTTTAAAACTTTTTGGGTTTCGAAACCGCTACTTGGGAAGTTTCCACTTGGTGGTGATTCTCGATTAATTGGATTAAATTCCGCCTCTAGGATGGTCCGTGTGAAGCTATAAATAGGAGGCAGAAGTCATCTTTTTACATTTGCAAAACTCCTTGTTTTCTTCTTGTAGATAATTGTATGGAGAGATATTGGAACTGTTCTGCCATGGTGAGAGACAAATTTCAGTCTTGTCTACATTCAGGCTCGTTGTGTGTTCCATATTAACGATTGGAGCGCGTCCAAGTGTGTTTGGCTTTTCGGGCGTTTGTCTTTACCGGGGGGGTGGGGGGATCATCCTCTCGACTCAAGTTGTTTCCCTTCCCATTCTTCATACAGGATGATCCTTTGTGAGACATCCGAACCTCCTCCCCAACGTGGTCTCCCATACAGTGTGATTCTTCATGAGAAGGTCGGCTGCCGTTGCGATGGGAGGCAAGGGAGATTATATGTCTGTCCCCGCATAAACCCCTTATTTCAAATCTGGGGCTTTTGCTAAGGTCTTTCTCTAACAACTGTCTCGGGCCCTAGAAATGATCGTGTTTTAATGAATTCTATCGTTGTGTGGATGTTATTGTTCTCATCATTCCCCTCATTTTTCCTTATATTCTGGAGATATAAAATAACGTCAGATGGACGTATTGCACTCGTAACAAAAGAAATATTTTCATATTTCAACAAAGATCATCTCTGTTTAATAGGGAATAATCTATTGTATAAGTCATAGCATCTAATCTTTGTTTGGCAATATTTGGACTATCACGTAAGGGATTATTCTATGTATACCTGCTGAATAAGAATTTTAACAGCGTGATAGTAACTGAACTTGATCATAAGTGATGAGAAGTGAATGCTCCCTATAGTCATATCTCTGCTTTTCTCTATATCCGATCGAAAGCATTCTCATTTTCTACATTATACGGAACCTTAAGTTTTTTATCTATGTTCACAGGCCAATGACATATCTCCTCATGTAGCAAGCAAACTTAGCTTGGACAGGCAGAGGTAAGATACGTTTGCTTATCTTTTCATGAACTTCAGAACATTACATTCTTTATTGCACATTGTTTGTAATTTCGTTCTCTCATAAGAGTTGGCACACAAAATTCAGAAGGGAAGAAAGATATATACCCTACCTTCTCTCATTTTCAGCCTCTTTTGATCTTTCAAGGACTGATGTTACAATTTGCAACTCTTACTAAATCTCTTTTCATAGGGGGGAAAAACAAAAAATTAAGACTCCTGTATTACCTTGTACCTTCCTAGTGTTTCTTATCATTACGTCTACAAGTTGCATATTCTGCATTGAGTTGTTTTTAGTTATGGCGATGGACCACGAGATCATGATACCTTTTTGTGCTTATTAGATGGACGAGACGCATGACTGTAGTTTTCACGTTTATTGCATTTGCTGTAGTTATTTCTAGAGTAAATTGTGGATATAACCCTGCAGTTCTATTAGTTGCAAATAAACCCTTAAGTGAAATGTGTTTTTTACTCTTTTTCCCTCATGAATCTATTTGTCAAAAACCAATTTTCTCTTTCTCTGAGGGTAAAAGAGTTAAACAAATTTCACTCAGTGGGTCTATCTGCAACAATAGAACTATAGATGGTCTATTATAAGTTTGTAACATAGTAAAATTCTCACAGATTACTCATCCAATTAAGGGGTGTGAATGAGGAAAATTGGGCCTCCAATAAATCAGCTAATGGCTATATTCCTCCTTTTTCGCCCTAATCTGCACATTCAACAACTCGTTAGGCGGTGCCAAAATGATCATCAGGGCTGGGGGTTCCGGTACGCCCTCTGGTACTTAAGATATAATCTCCCTAAAGATAGAAAGAAATAGTAAATACGATCAAAACCCAAGAAAGAGTTAGGTTGGAGAAAGTTAGCACATATCATTCCCTTATATTGAAAGTTATACGGCTATGATTGAAGGAGAAAGGGAAAGATGTGCGTGTATCACCATTGGATTTATCGGGATAGGACGGTTTATGTTTGGACTGTTGTCCTTTACTCCCAAAAATGGATGATGCGCGAATGTTAGACACATGGGCAGGGAATATTTTCTCCTGGCTAACAACTTTATGACAAAGGGAATCCATTCGTGGTAGAGCAACTCGGGCTTTAGGCGGAACTTTTGCCGAGCTCTCTACTTGATGTTTCTCTTGACCTCTCTCAAAAAGAGATGGTGATATCAGTGATGTATTCCTGCCGCTCGCGTGCACGTCACGTGGGGAGGTGCAGATGATGACGTGGCATTCATAAATATTTTTTTGGTATAACTGTGGCCTTCACTTTGTTTCTCGAGAGGTTCTCGAGATTCGAAGTAGCCTGATACTCCCTGTAGTGAGTACTTTTTGGCAACTTCAAGACGGCATCAGATTGGGGCACCTTCTTTGACTTCTCTTTTCGAAAGATATTCTGATGTCCTTCACGATTTTTTCTCAGCTGGTGAGTTTCCTTTAAGGGGAGAGAATTGTTTTTCAGGAGATCTTGGGGATTCTCAAGATGTGCTGAGATCCAAAGAGATTCGATTTGACTACTCTTCGCGCAGTCAAATCTACTTGGTATTTGGCGATTTTTAAAACTTTTTGGGTTTCGAAACCGCTACTTGGGAAGTTTCCACTTGGTGGTGATTCTCGATTAATTGGATTAAATTCCGCCTCTAGGATGGTCCGTGTGAAGCTATAAATAGGAGGCAGAAGTCATCTTTTTACATTTGCAAAACTCCTTGTTTTCTTCTTGTAGATAATTGTATGGAGAGATATTGGAACTGTTCTGCCATGGTGAGAGACAAATTTCAGTCTTGTCTACATTCAGGCTCGTTGTGTGTTCCATATTAACGATTGGAGCGCGTCCAAGTGTGTTTGGCTTTTCGGGCGTTTGTCTTTACCGGGGATCATCCTCTCGACTCAAGTTGTTTCCCTTCCCATTCTTCATACAGGATGATCCTTTGTGAGACATCCGAACCTCCTCCCAACGTGGTCTCCCATACAGTGTGATTCTTCATGAGAAGGTCGGCTGCCGTTGCGATGGGAGGCAAGGGAGATTATATGTCTGTCCCCGCATAAACCCCCTTATTTCAAATCTGGGGCTTTTGCGCATGATGAGATCGTTCACCTCCTACGGAGGCTTTGTGAATTGGCTAGGTTGGGAATCTCTGTCTCGAGAGTCCCTACCTTTCCAATCATGACTCCGATTAGGGGCCTTTGTGGGGATCTTTTTGGTGTTCCTTCCTTCTCGCGACTAGGTTAGAGTCGAGCATATAGTAGGGGTGTGGTCAGCATCTGACACCCGAGCTTCGAGATCTTCCTTTAGGAATTCGTTCTAGATCACGGGGGGGAAGGTTCTCCGAGCAGGGGATCATAAGCAGGTTTTACATTCGAAAAAGGCTATGCAAACAGAGCATTTGGCTTGATCTTATGAACATCCTAGGGGCATCGCCCCTTTGGAGCATATTTCCATGTCGAATAGATTGAAAGAACACCTGGTCTGAAGGCTGAGTTTTGAGATCCGGGGAGGGAGTGTTAGTTCTTCCACTCTGCTCTATCGATAGGACACATCTTTTTTTTTTATCACCTTCCCCAAGTCAGGTTTCTAGAAGAGTGTCACGTTAGAGACGGCAGATCGGGATATCTGTATCAGTTGGTATGAAGGCTCCTCTAAAAGTCAGGGATCCACTCCTCATACAAGGCGATTTTTCGTAACAAATCCTAGTCTCTCGCATCCTTTGTTGAAGGGAGTGTGTTTCCTTCCTTAAGGTCTAAAAACTTCGGGAATATGCACGGAAAGAACCTTTGGCTTCAACAGGATTGGGATAACGATAGGTGCTCCCACCATCTTCAGGCCTCGATTCGATGTTTAGGGCATAGCCATCGATACCGTGGGATTCAAAGCTCAGACCATAAGGTGGTTGGGAAACTTAGTGCAATTTGATCATTCACGAGTTGTATTCTTTGTCTTTTTCTTTCTTTCTTTTTTTTTTTTTTTGATGTTGGGCTGGTAAAGAAGGTTTTGCGCCTATGTGACGCCCATTCCCCCAACAAGAAGTCATGCATCAACTTCTTCGGGTATATTCTTTGAGGGGATCGGTTCGAACTCATCTTGGAGAAGGGCTGACCCGGGTTCGTCTTTCTGCGGGGTGAGCTCGAGTTCTTCCTTTGACTAAGCTATTTCGAGTTTGCCTCCTTAGTTTGTTCAATATTTTGTTTCATTTGCCAAGGTCGCATCTTTTCTGCTTCCACCATTTGTTGATATTTCCTCATTTTCAATGAATAGGAGTTCTGCCACGACCTGTTCTCATGTGGTAAGGAGATAGCAGGCTCTCACCTAGCTGTGGTCACTTCTGGCTATTCCAGGTCTGATAGGGTTTTGGAATTTGATTAGTTGATAATGTAGTGGCACGACAGCCTGCGGGTAGTTCAACAAGGTCTCCCTAGGATGATGTTGTACGAGGACTTTAAAAGTCCATGACCAAAAAAGTAGTGGACATCGTTAACTTGGTTGGATTGTCTCCTACCATCATTGGGAGGTTAATTATTCCTTTCACTTTGGCGTGTGATTGGGGAAGCCCTTAGGGGTTGGTCCTACGGCTGCAATTTCTTAAGGTTAAGCTCTATTCCTTCAAAGCCATCTAGGAATAGGACGTCCGTCGAGCTGCCGGTATCTATCATGATTCTTTTAAATAACATTCCTGCCACTTGCGCGGAGATGACAATTGCATCTTCATGTGGGGTTATGACCCCTAATAGGTCATTATCTCGAAATGTGATTGGCTCAGGGGGAGGAGGTCTTGGACCTATAGGTCCGCCCATATTGATGTCATGGGCATACAACTGTCTCAACCTGCAGGTTGACCCTCCTGTTGCAGGTCCTCCACTAATTGTGTTTATGACCCACTAGAAATTTGACACGTGCAAATGCATGTGATAGCAAAAAAAAAATATTTTGTATTTTTAAATATAAAAAAATTTATCCTATTTATATTGAATGTGTGAATTTATAGTGCATGTAGAGAGGGTGAGGATTAGATGATTTTCTATAAGAAATTGTCTTTTATCATTATAATTTGATCTTGATATTTTTTACTAATTTTCTTCATATATTAATTAACATAATAATAGTATAGATATATGTAAAGAAACTTGATACTTTTATTTAGGTATATCTACCTTTACAAAAAAATCACTTTCTTTTTGTATCATTTATAAAATGAAATATAATGGATATGTGGGCTCCAATGTTATTTTCAAGTTATTGAATAATCTAGAATGTTCTTAAAGAAAGAGAAAAGTAAGAGAAGAAAAGAGAAAGAGAATTTTTTTATAAAATTATCTTTTTGCCCTTTAAATTACAATGGAAATGAGGACATGTCCACCACTCATCCAAATTTTGGACTACCCCCACTTGCTTTTTTATATAATAGTATATAGATATTGGCGGCACGGGTCTTTCTCCGTTTCACTCTCATCGAGGGGATCTTAACCTCTCCCATTCAACGGCTCTTTGGTCTTGAGCTTATTCGGATCACGTCGATTGTCAATGAACTTCTTTAGATGCCCTTTCTTGATTAGCTCCTCAATTTCCCTTTTTAGATCCTTGCACTCCTTGGTCGTATGACCATGGTCTCGATAATTGACGCAGACCTTAGATCTATCACTTTGGTTCAGAGTTTCTAAGAGGCATGGAGGGGATTTGTTAAGATACTCATGTCTTTGGATCGGATTTAACACTTAGGTGTAAGTGGTGTTTAGGGGTGTCTGATGAGGATTTCTGCTATTAGGACTTCGTCTTTTGCTGTTGTTCTTGTTAGTATTATATGCCCTAGAAACCAATCGGGTAATCGGATAATGAATGATTTGATCAATCTCGGTTAATTGATAAGAATTGATTTGATCAATCATGGTTTGAAAAATACTGACCAAGTTCAATGAACCTATCTCCTAGCAATCAAATTGATTTGATCAATCTCGGTTAATTGATAAGAATTGATTTGAACAAATCTTTTTGATTGACCGTCTGATTGGAAATCCGATCTCTTTCCTGGTTTGAGAAACCACCTCACGACCCTATAAAAGGAGCCTGAGACGGCCTTTCCTGATCAATCCAATTTAGCTTCTGAAATCGTGAGGGAGAGAGGAGAAATCCTAGAGGTCACCGTCTTCAAAGTGCTAGCACACCGACGTGCGGAGTTCCAACAAGTTCGTGTGGATACCAGTAGAGGCGTGACTACGATTGCTTCGCAACATCTCCACGAGTACACAAGTTTTCGCTGCAAATCTGTAGGTTTCAGGTATTCTTGTATCTTGGATCTTCTTCTTCGTATGGATCTTAGGATGTAGGTAGATAACAATCTGATTTTTATTGCATGTTCCGCTTCTTACAACCTAACAGTGGTATCAGAGCCTCTTATGTAGAATTAGATCTAGAAAACTCTGCGTAGGGCATCATAATTAGATTCAATGCATGAGCCGTCATGTTAGAATTAGATTCTGAGAATAACATTTTTTTTGCGGGATTATTAAAGTAATTTATATGCCCATCGTTATTCATGAATTTGATGATCTGTAATAGTTATTCACATTGTCTTTTGTGTTTAATTATGCTCATGATATCTATATTGTTTCCTGCATAATTTATTATTAGAATTAATTATGTTAGTCCCTAAAATAAATAATAAAATTAAGTTACTTGATGCCTTTCCAATTTCTTAACTATCAAGATTTTGATCGTTATATGGTGGGCTTGCCAAAGCAAGGTACCATTAGCCATCTTAATCAGATAGGATTCGTGTCGGACACTAAGGTTTAAAGAAATAGGTTTAACTTAACAAGGCTATCAAAACGGTTTTGGGCCTTGAGGCATAGTGTTGGGAGGCATGAGATGTCACCCGACAACCAAGAGTTACATAAGATGTAATTAGCAATGAGTTACTTACCTAAATAGCTAGGTTCAAGCGGTGATGCCAAAGCTCACTTGTACCTAGCGAAATATGAATCTTGGCCCGCTATATGTCTTTTATAAAGGTACTCTTTACAGACACATGTAGTGGGAGAATCTAATCCTAAGTGGTTTTTTGTTTAACTGGTGTCTAAGGCAAGGGTAAGAGGCTAAGCCTCGAAACATTTGTGGTTATTTAATTAAGGAACGAGCTATGCTCGGAAAACCTCCCACAAAGTTTACCTTATCTGGCCAGTTGGCTTACAACCACCTTAGGCAATGATCTATCTCCTATTAAAGTATTTAATAAGAGTTCACATACATAAACATGAACTATTGTGTTGCATGGTTTTAATTGTTGTAGATAATGGCTAATAATTCATCCTCCACATTTACACTGCGATCGGTCCTTGAGAAGGAAAAGCTCAATGGAACTAACTTCATTGACTGGTTCAGAAACTTGAGAATTGTTCTCAAGCAGGAAAGGAAAGAATATGTTCTGGAAAATGCCCCTCCTGAAGAACCACCTGCTAATGCTCCTCGTGCTCAGAAGGATGCTTACAAGAAGCACCTTGACGATGCACTTGATGCCAGCTGTCTCATGTTTGCAACTATGAACTCAGAGCTTCAGAAGCAATTTGAGAACATGACAGCTTATGAGATGGTCGTACAACTCCGAAATTTGTTTCAGGAGCAAGCACGTGTTGAAAGGTACAAAATCACAAAGGCATTGCACCAATGTAAGTTGGCAGAAGGGAGCCCAGTTAGTCCTCATGTGATCATAATGATTGGTTACATTGAGAATCTGGAAAGGCTAAGTTTTCCTCTTGGCAAAGAGTTGGCTATTGATATTATTCTCCAGTCATTGCCGACGAGTTATGACCAGTTCATCATGAACTATAACATGAATGGTCTGGAGAAATTGCTGACTAAACTGCATGGGATGCTAAAGACAGTGGAGCAGAATATCAAGAAGCAGCCTAAAGAGATGCTGATGGTTCAGAAAGGAAAGAGCTTTAAAAAGAAAGGCAAAGGAAAGGTTCAGGGTAAAGGCAAAGCTCAAGTTCAGAACTTCAACAGCAAGCCTAAACCCAATGGAAAGTCCAAACTTAGTCCATGCACTGATGCTCAATGTTTCTACTGCAATGAGACTGGTCATTGGAAGAGAAACTGCAAGAACTACTTGGAAGATCGAAGAAGAAGAAGGGAAGTGAGACTTCCACTTGGTATTTATGTTATTGAAGTCAATATTACTACTCTAATTCGATTCATGGGTATTAGATACGGTTCAAGAGCTCATATTTGTTCAAATATCGGGGGCTCAAAAGGAGTAGGATGCTGACGAAGGGCGAGGTGCAACTTCGCGTTGGCAATGGAGCAAGAGTTGCTGTTTTAGCCGTAGAAACTTTTTCATTAGTTTTACCTTCGGGATTAGTTTTAGAATTGCATAATTGTTACTATGTACCTGCCATAAGCAGAAATATCATTTCAGTTTCGTGTTTAGACATGGAAGGTTTTGATTTCAGAATAAAAAATAGAAGTTGTTCATTTTATTTCAATGATATGTTTTATGGCTGTGCTCCATTGGTGAATGGACTTTATATTCTAAATCTTGAAATACCCACTTATAACGTAAATACCAAAAGACTTAAGACAAATCCCACTTTCATATGGCATTGTCGTTTAGGCTACATAAATGAGAAACGCATCATGAAGCTCCATAAAGATGGACTTCTAGGCTCTTTTGATTTTGAATCAATTGATACGTGTGAATCTTGTTTATCAAGCAAAATGACTAAGTCGCCTTTCACTGGTTCTGGTGAGAGGGCGAATGACTTGTTGGCCCTTATACATACTGATGTATGTGGACCATTGAGTACAATTGCCAGAGGTGATTTTCAATACTTCATCACATTCACTGATGATCTCAGTAGATATGGTTATGTATATTTGATGAGGCACAAATCTGAAGCTTTTGAAAGGTTCAAAGAGTTTCAAAGTGAAGTACAAAATCAACTTGGCAAGACAATTAAAACTCTTCGATCAGATCGTGGAGGAGAATATTTGAGCCAAGAGTTTGGTGATCATCTTAAACAATGTGGAATTGTTTCACAGCTTACTCCACCAGGGACACCACAATGGAATGGTGTGTCCAAACGGAGGAATTGGACTTTGTTGGACATGGTTCGATCAATGATGAGCCAAGCAGATCTTTCATTATCCTTCCGGGATACGCCTAGAAAACAAATGCGCTCATTAATCGCAATCGTGGCTCAAAAATAGTTGAAAAGATACCATATGAGATATGGACTGGGAAGCGTCCTAGTTTATCTTTTTTCAAGATCTGAGGTTGTGAAGCTTATGTAAAACGTTTGACGTCTGATAAGCTCACAGCCAAATCAGATAAACGCATCTTTGTGGGGTACCCAAAGGAAACAAAAGGGTACTATTTTTTCAATAGGGCAAAAAATAAAGTGTTTGTCTCCCGAAATGGTGTTTTTATGGAGAAAGAATTTCTTTCCAAAGGAGTTAGTGGGAGTAAAGTGCAACTCGAAGAAGTTCGAGGGCCAGTAGAAAATGCTCCAACATCTCTTGAAACTGAGCAAGATCTTCAAACTGTTGTAGAGACTGCTCAAGAGGCACCAGCCCCATGAAGGTCAGGAAGGTCACGTCGCATACCTAAGCGGTATACGTTTCTTATGATGGAACAACACGATATTTTATTGTTAGACAATGATGAACCTACAACCTTCCAAGAAGCAATTACGAGCCTAGACTCCGATAAATGGCTTGAAGCCATGAAATCGAAATGCAATCCATGTATGACAATCAAGTTTGGAACTTGGTTGATCCACCCAATGGCATAAAAACTATTGGGTGTAAATGGGTATTCAAAAAGAAAATTGACATGGATGGGAATGTCCACATTCATAAAGCACGATTGGTGGCGAAGGGTTTTAAACAAATTCATGGTGTAGACTATGATGAGACTTTTTCGCCCGTCGCTATGCTTAAGTCAATTCGGATTATCCTAGCAATTACCGCATATTATGACTATGAGATTTGGCAAATGGATGTCAAAACAGCTTTCCTTAATGGAAACCTGACTGAGGATGTGTACATGACGCAGCCTGAAGGTTTTGTCAGTCCAGAAAATGTTGGGAAGGTATGCAAGCTTCGAAGATCCATTTATGGATTGAAGCAAGCGTCTCGGAGTTGGAATATTCGTTTCGATGAAGTTGTCAAAGAGTTTGGTTTCATCAAAAATGAAGAAGAACCTTGTGTTTACAAGAAATCTAGTGGAGCGCACTTGTTTTTCTGGTCTTGTATGTAGATGACATACTACTGATCGGAAATGATATTCCTATGCTCGAATCGGTGAAGTCCTCATTGAAAAATAGTTTTTCAATGAAAGACTTAGGCGAGGCAATATACATATTAGGGATAAAGATCTATAGAGATAGATCGAAAAGGTTAATTGGATTAAACCAAAGTACATATATCGACAAAGTGTTGAATAGGTTCAACATGCAAGAATCCAAAAGGGGTTTCTTGCCCATGTCACATGGCATAAGTCTTTGCAAGAATCAATGTCCCACGACACAAGATGAGCGGGATCGCATGAGTAAGATTCCATATGCTTCTGCGATTGGATCTATCATGTATACCATGCTTTGTACTCGCCCAGATGTATCGTATGCCTTGAGTGCCACGAGTAGATACCAGTCAGATTTAGGTGAGAGTCACTGGATAGTTGTCAAAAATATTCTCAAGTATTTAAGAAGAACTAATGATGTGTTCCTTGTCTATGGAGGTGAGGAAGAGCTCGTTGTAACCGGTTGTACCGATGCAAGCTTCCACACTGACAAAGACGATTCTCGATCGCAATCTGGATACGTATTTTGCCTGAATGGAGGACCTATGAGCTGGAAGAGTTCTAAGCAAGAGGCGATTCTTGATTCTGTGAAGTACATTGCTACTTCAGAAGCGACGAAAGAGGCAGTTTGGATAAAGAAGTTCGTCTCTGAGCTTGGTGTGATCAAAAGCATTGCAAGTCCAGTGGATCGCTATTGTGATAATAATGGAGCCATTGCACAAACAAAAGAGCCAAGGTCACATCAGAAGGCTAAACACATACTTCGGCGTTTTCATCTCATTCGGGAGATCATAAACAGAGGTGATATAAAGTTATGTAAGGTTACAACAGAATGAAATGTTGCAGACCCGTTAACTAAGCCTCTCCCGCGGGCTAAGCATGAGATGCATACTAGAGCGATAGGCAATAGATATGTGAATGATTGGCTCTAGTGCAAGTGGGAGATTGTTAGTATGATATGCCTTAGAAACCAATCATAGAGATGATTATGTTTAGTTTATGTTTATGCAACTTATATGAATAATGTGTTATTCGGTCCTTGAATAAATCACTTGTTATGGATCATTAAGTATGTGACTTGAACGTGAAACTCTATAATTAGATTGTGATGTGATATTATTCTAAATTGTCCTTGTCTTTTGTCATTGGTTGAGACGCTAATGATTTTATAGGCGGCATGTGGATTGATTGATGATCATGTTTCGAATCATGGATATGAGATATCAAGTCAATCACATGGGCATATGTTGGTGAACATGATATTGGGTGACCCCATGAAACATTGCATAGATTATTTGTGTCATTAATATGTTTCATACAATGGTTATGTTTGGTCTTTTGACCGAGACTATCATAGTTTCCTACATGAGGATTGTATACTTTGATGTTACCAAACGTTTCCCTTTGTGGGATAACAATAAGGTATCAATCGGTATGCTATGAATCATGCAGAGGATGTGAATAGTCAAGATGGAATTTGTCCCTCTCGTATAAATGAGAGTATGATATCTGGGCCCCTCGAAGAAGATAGGCTGAAAGTGCATGGCCATGCCTAATTAGTTGAGAGTCAACTATTGAGAAGTCGATCTAATTTCGGTGTGAGAAATTAAAGGTTGAACGTATAAGGATGACACGCTTCACGCCTTGAGTTCAATCAAGATATCTAGTGATAAAGAGACCGACATATGTTCATTGTGGATTAGGTTTCATTTGAGATGATATTTACGTGATTTGGGTAGTCATAATGTCTGCTAGGGTCCGCTTATGACTTGTGGGTCAAAAGGTATTTTGGCCTTGCCAATATCGTGTAAACCTAATGGGTCACACACAAGAACGTGTTGGAACGTTATTAAGAAAGCATAAATTAAGTCATATGGAGATATGATTGGATGTGAGAATGATTGGCTCTAGTGCAAGTGGGAGATTGTTAGTATTATATGCCCTAGAAACCAATCGGGTAATCGGATAAGGAATGATTTGGTCAATCTCGGTTAATTGATAAGAATTGATTTGATTAATCACGATTTGAAAAAATACTGACCAAGTTCAATGAACCTATCTCCTAGCAATCAAATTGATTTGATCAATCTCGGTTAATTGATAAGAATTGATTTGAACAAATCTTTTTGATTGACCGTCTGATTGGAAATCCGATCTCTTTCCTGATTTGAGAAACCACCTCACGACCCTATAAAAGGAGCCTAAGACGGCCCTTCCTGATCAATCCAATTTAGCTTCTGAAATCGTGAGGGAGAGAGGAGAAACCCTAGAGGTCGCCATCTTCAAAGTGCTAGCACACCGACGTGCGGAGTTCCAACAAGTTCGTGTGGATACCAGTAGAGGCGTGGCTACGATTGCTTCGCAACATCTCCACGAGTACACAAGTTTTCGCTACAAATCCGTAGGTTTCAAGTATTCTTGTATCTTGGATCTTCTTTTTCGTATGGATCTTAGGATGTAGGTAGATAAAAATCTGATTTTTATTGCATGTTCCGCTTCTTACAACCTAACAGTGGTATCAGAGCCTCTTATGTAGAATTAGATCTAGAAAACTCTGCGTAGGGCATCATAATTAGATTCAATGCATGAGCCGTCATGTTAGAATATAACATTTTTTGCGGGATTATTAAAGTAATTTATATGCCCATCGTTATTCATGAATTTGATGATCTGTAATAGTTATTCACATTGTCTTTTGTGTTTAATTATGCTCATGATATCTATACTGTTTCCTGCATAATTTATTATTAGAATTAATTATGTTAGTCCCTAAAATAAATAATAAAATTAAGTTACTTGATGCCTTTCCAATTTCTTAACTATCAAGATTTTGATCGTTATATGGTGGGCTTGCCAAAGCAAGGTACCATTAGCCATCTTAATCAGATAGGATTCATGTCGGACACTAAGATTTAAAGAAATAGGTTTAACTTAACAAGACTATCAAAACGGTTTTGGGCCTTGAGGCATAGTGTTGGGAGGCATGAGATGTCACCTGACAACCAAGAGTTACATAAGATGTAATTAGCAAGGTTGCTTACCTAAATAGCTAGGTTCAAGCGGTGATGCCAAAGCTCACTTGTACCTAGCTTAAATATGAATCTTGGCCCACTATATGTCTTTTATAAAGGTACTCTTTACGGATACATGTAGTGGGAGGATCTAATCTAAGTAGTTTTGTTTAGCGGTGTCTAAGGCAAGGGTAAGAGGTTAAGCCTCGAAATATTTGTGGTTATTTAATTAAGGAATGAGCTATCTGAAAACCTCCCACAAAGTTTATCTTACCGGCGGTTGGCTTACAACCACCTTAGGCAATGATCTATCTCCTATTAAAGTATTTAATAAGAGTTCACATACATAAACATGAACTATTGTGTTGCATGGTTTTAATTGTTGTAGATAATGGCTAATAATTCATCCTCCACATTTTACTATGATCGGTCCTTGAGAAGGAAAAGCTCAATGGAACTAACTTCATTGATCGGTTCGAAACTTGAGAATTGTTCTCAAGCGAGAAAGGAAAGAATATGTTGGAAAATGCCCCTCGAAGAACCACACGCTAATGCTCCTCGTGCTCGGAGGATGCTTACAAGAAGCACCTTGACGATGCACTTGATGCCGGTGTCTCATGTTTGCAACTATGAACTTCGAGCTTGAAGCAATTTGAGAACATGACGAGCTTATGAGATGGTCGTTACAACTCAAAATTTGTTTGAGAGCAAGCCGCGTGTTGAAAGGTACAAAATCACAAAGGCATTGCACCAATGTAAGTTGGCGAGGAAGCCAGTTAGTCCTCATGTGATCATAATGATTGGTTACATTGAGAATCTGGAAAGGCTAAGTTTTCCTCTTGGCAAAGAGTTGGCTATTGATATTATTCTCCGTCATTGCCGACGAGTTATGACCAGTTCATCATGAACTATAAGATGGTGCAGAATCATTTGGCTGCATGGGATGCTAAAGACAGTGGAGCGTAATATCAAGAAGCGACCTAAAGAGATCTTGATGGTTGAGAAAGGAAAGAGCTTTAAAAAGAAAGGCAAAGGAAAGGTTCAGGGTAAAGGCAAAGCTCAAGTTGAGAACTTCAACAAGCCTAAACCCAATGGAAAGTCAAACTTAGTCCATGCACCGATGCTCAATGTTTCTCCGCAATGAGGCCGGTCATTGGAAGAGAAGCGCAAGAACTACTTGGAAGATCTGAAGAAGAAGAAGGAAGTGAGACTTCCACCGTATTTATGTTATTGAAGTCAATATTACTACTCCTAATTCGATTCATGGGTATTAGATCCGGTTCGAGGCTCATATTTGTTCAAATATCACGGGGGCTCAGGAGTAGGATCTTGTGAAAGGGCGAGGTGCACACCGGCGTTGGCAATGGAGCAAGAGTTCTTGTTTTAGCCGTAGAAACTTTTCATTAGTTTTACCTTGGGATTAGTTTTAGAATTGCATAATTGTTACTATGTACTGCCATGCGAAAATATCATTTCAGGTTTAGTGTTTAGACATGGAAGGTTTTGATTTGAGAATAAAAATAGAAGTTGTTCATTTTATTTCAATGATATGTTTTATGGCTGTGCTCCATTGGTGAATGGACTTTATATTCTAAATCTTGAAATACCCACTTATAACGTAAATACCAAAAGACTTAAGACAAATCCCACTTTCATATGGCATTGTCGTTTAGGCTACATAAATGAGAAGCATCATGAAGCTCCATAAAGATGGACTTCTAGGCTCTTTGATTTTGAATCAATTGATAATGTGAATCTTGTTTATCAAGCAAAATGACTAAATTAAGCCTTTCAGGTTACGGTGAGAGGCGAATGACTTGTTGGCCCTTATACATCTTATGTGTATGGACCATTGAGTACAATTGCGGTGATTTTCAATACTTCATCACATTCACGATGATCTCGGTAGATATGGTTATGTATATTTGATGAGGCACAAATCTGAAGCTTTTGAAAGGTTCAAAGAGTTTCAAAGTGAAGTACAAAATCAACTTGGCAAGACAATTAAAACTCTTCGATCAGATCGTGGAGGAGAATATTTGAGCCAAGAGTTTGGTGATCATCTTAAACAATGTGGAATTGTTTCACGCTTACTCCACCGAGGACACCACAATGGAATGGTGTGTCCAAACGGAGGAATTGGACTTTGTTGGACATGGTTCGATCAATGATGAGCCAAGCAGATCTTTCATTATCCTTCTCGGGATACGCTCTAAAAAGCATTGCGTTCTGAAACAGGGAGCTTCGTCAAAAAGCGGTTGAAAAGATACCATATGAGATATGGTGAAGCGTCCTAGTTTATCTTTTCAAGATCGAGGTTGTGAAGCTTATGTAAAGCGTTGGCGTCGATAAGCTCACAGCCAAATCAGATAAACGCATCTTTGTGGGGTACCCAAAGGAAACAAAAGGGTACTATTTTTTCAATAGGGCAAAAAATAAAGTGTTTGTCTCCCGAAATGGTGTTTTTATGGAGAAAGAATTTCTTTCCAAAGGAGTTAGTTAGTAAAGTGCAACTCGAAGAAGTTCGAGGGCCGAGAAAATGCTCCAACATCTCTTGGCCGAGCAAGATCTTCAAAGCTGTTGTAGAGGCTCAAGAGGCACCAGACCCGAGAAGGTCGAAGGTCACGTCGCATACGAAGCGGTATACGTTTCTTATGATGGAACAACACGATATTTTATTGTTAGACAATGATGAACCTACAACCTTCCAAGAAGCAATTACGAGCCTAGACTCCGATAAATGGCTTGAAGCCATGAAATCTGAAATGCAATCCATGTATGACAATCAAGTTTGGAACTTGGTTGATCCACCCAATGGCATAAAAACTATTGGGTGTAAATGGGTATTCAAAAAGAAAATTGACATGGATGGGAATGTCCACATTCATAAAGCACGATTGGTGGCGAAGGGTTTTAAACAAATTCATGGTGTAGACTATGATGAAACTTTTTCGCCCGTCGCTATGCGTAAGTCAATTCGGATTATCCTAGCAATTACCGCATATTATGACTATGAGATTTGGCAAATGGATGTCAAAACAGCTTTCCTTAATGGAAACGGCGAGGATGTGCATGGCCGACACGAAGGTTTTCGATCCGAAAATGTTGGGAAGGTATGCAAGCTTCGAAGATCCATTTATGGATTGAAGCAAGCGTCTCGGAGTTGGAATATTCGTTTCGATGAAGTTGTCAAAGAGTTTGGTTTCATCAAAAACGAAGAAGAACCTTGTGTTTACAAGAAATCTAGTGGAGCGCACTTGTTTTTCTGGTCTTGTATGTAGATGACATACTACTGATCGGAAATGATATTCCTATGCTCGAATCGGTGAAGTCCTCATTGAAAAATAGTTTTTCAATGAAAGACGGCGAAGGCAATATACATATTAGGGATAAAGATCTATAGAGATAGATCGAAAAGGTTAATTGGATTAAACCAAAGTACATATATCGACAAAGTGTTGAATAGGTTCAACATGCAAGAATCCAAAAGGGGTTTCTTGCCCATGTCACATGGCATAAGTCTTTGCAAGAATCAATGTCCCACGACACAAGATGAGCGGGACCATGAGTAAGATTCCATATGCTTCTGCGATTGGATCTATCATGTATGCCATGCTTTGTACTGTGGATGTATCGTATGCCTTGAGTGCCACAGTAGATACAGTCAGATCCAGGTGAGAGTCACTGGATAGCTGTCAAAAATATTCTCAAGTATTTAAGAAGAACTAAGGATGTGTTCCTTGTCTATGGAGGTGAGGAAGAGCTCGTTGTAACCACCGATGCAAGCTTCCATTGCGACAAAGACGATTCTCGTCGCACGGATAATGATTTTGCTGAATGGAGGACCATGAGTGGAAGAGTTCTAAGCAAGAGGCGATTCTTGATTTTACAAGCTAGTACATTGCTACTTGAAGCGTGAAAGCGGTTGGATAAAGTTAGTTCTCGAGCTTGGTGTGATCAAAAGCATTGCAAGTCCAGTGGATCGCTATTGTGATAATAATGGAGCCATTGCACAAACAAAAGAGCCAAGGTCACATCAGAAGGCTAAACACATACTTCGGCGTTTTCATCTCATTCGGGAGATCATAAACAGAGGTGATATAAAGTTATGTAAGGTTACAACAGAAGAAAATATTGCAGACCCGTTAACTAAGCCTCTCCCGCGGGCTAAGCATGAGATGCCTACTAGAGCGATAGGCATTAGATATGTGAATGATTGGCTCTAGTGCAAGTGGGAGATTGTTAGTATGATATGCCTTAGAAACCAATCATAGAGATGATTATGTTTAGTTTATGTTTATACAACTTATATGAATAATGTGTTATTCGGTCCCTTGAATAAATCACTTGTTATGGATCATTAAGTATGTGACTTGAACGTGAAACTCTATAATTAGATTGTGATGTGATATTATTCTAAATTGTCCTTGTCTTTTGTCATTGGTTGAGACGCTAATGATTTTATAGACAGCATGTGGATTGATTGATGATCATGTTTCGCGGATCGTGGATATGAGATATCAAGTCAATCACATGGGCATATGTTGGTGAACATGATATTGGACTGACCCGCTATAAAACATTGCATGGATTATTTGTGTCATTAATATGTTTCATACAATGGTTATGTTTGGTCTTTTGACCTGAGACTATCATAGTTTCCTACATGAGGATTGTATACTTTGATGTTACCAAACGTTTCCTTTGACCGATAACAATAAGGTATCAATCGGTATGCTATGAATCATCGAGAGGGAAATAGTCAAGATGGAATTTGTCCCTCTGTATAAATGAGAGTATGATATCTCGGGCCCTCAAGAAGATAGATCGAGAAAGTGCATGGTCATGCCTAATTAGTTGAGAGTCAACTATTGAGAAGTCGATCTAATTTGGTGTGAGAAATTAAAGGTTGAACTGTATAAGGATGACACGCTTCGCCTTGAGTTCAATCAAGATATCTAGTGATAAAGAGACCGACATATGTTCATTGTGGACTAGGTTTCATTTGAGATGATATTTACGTGATTTGGGTAGTCATAATGTCCCGCTAGGGTCCGCATGACTTGTGGGTCAAAAGGTATTTTGGCCTTGCCCACATCGTGTAAACCTAATGGGTCACACACAAGAACGTGTTGGAACGTTATTAAGAAAGCATAAATTAAGTCATATGGAGATATGATTAGATGTGAGAATGATTGGCTCTAGTGCAAGTGGGAGATTGTTAGTATTATATGCCCTAGAAACCAATCGGGTATCTGGATAAGGAATGATTTGGTCAATCTCGGTTAATTGATAAGAATTGATTTGATTAATCACGATTTGAAAAATACTCGACCAAGTTCAATGAACCTATCTCCTAGCAATCAAATTGATTTGATCAATCTCGGTTAATTGATAAGAATTGATTTGAACAAATCTTTTGATTGACCGTCGATTGGAAATCGATCTCTTTCTGGTTTGAGAAACCACCTCACGACCACTATAAAAGGAGCGGGCGGCCTTTCACGATCAATCCAATTTAGCTTCGAAATCGTGAGGAGAGAGGAGAAATCCTAGAGGTCACCGTCTTCAAAGTGCTAGCACACCGCGTCGCGAGTTCCAACAAGTTCGTGTGGATACGGTGAAGTGGCTCTGATTGTTAGCATCTCCACCGATTACACAAGTTCCATTTGCAAATCAGAGGTTTCGGTATTCTTGTATCTTGGATCTTCTTCTTGATGGATCTTAGGATGTAGGTAGATAAAAATCTGATTTTATTGCATGTTCCGCTTCTTACAACCTAACAATGGTATCGAGAGCCTCTTATGTAGAATTAGATCTAGAAAACTCTGCGTAGGGCATCATAATTAGATTCAATGCATGGCCGTCATGTTAGAATATAACATTTTTTGGGATTATTAAAGTAATTTATATGCCCATCGTTATTCATGAATTTGATGATCTGTAATAGTTATTCACATTGTCTTTTGTGTTTAATTATGCTCATGATATCTATCTTGTTTCTGCATAATTTATTATTAGAATTAATTATGTTAGTCCCTAAAATAAATAATAAAATTAAGTTACTTGATGCCTTTCCAATTTCTTAACTATCAAGATTTTGATCGTTATATGGTGGGCTTGCCAAAGCAAGGTACCATTAGCCATCTTAATCGATAGGATTCATGGGACACTAAGATTTAAAGAAATAGGTTTAACTTAACAAGACTATCAAAACGGTTTTGGGCCTTGAGGCATAGTGTTGGGAGGCATGAGATGTCACCTGACAACCAAGAGTTACATAAGATGTAATTAGCAAGGAGTTGCTTACCTAAATAGCTAGGTTCAAGCGGTGATGCCAAAGCTCACTTGTACCTAGCGAAATATGGATCTTGGCCCACTATATGTCTTTTATAAAGGTACTCTTTACAGATACATGTAGTGGGAGGATCTAATCCTAAGTAGTTTTCTGTTTAACTGGTGTCTAAGGCAAGGGTAAGAGGTTAAGCCTCGAAATATTTGTGGTTATTTAATTAAGGAATGAGCTATGCTCGGAAAACCTCCCACAAAGTTTATCTTACCTGGCCAGTTGGCTTACAACCACCTTAGGCAATGATCTATCTCCTATTAAAGTGTTTAATAAGAGTTCACATACATAAACATGAACTAATGTGTTGCATGGTTTTAATTGTTGTAGATAATGGCTAATAATTCATCCTCCACATTTACACTGCGATCGGTCCTTGAGAAGGAAAAGCTCAATGGAACTAACTTCATTGGTTCGAAACTTGAGAATTGTTCTCAAGCGAGGAAAAAATATGTTACGGAAAATGCCCTCCCGAAGAACCACCGCTAATGCTCCTCATGCTCGGAAGGATGCTTACAAGAAGCACCTTGACGATGCACTTGATGCCAGCTGTTGACTCATGCTTGCAACTATGAACTCAGAGCTTCAGAAGCAATTTGAGAACATGACAGCTTATGAGATGGTCGTACAACTCAAAATTTGTTTCGGAGCAAGCCGCGTGTTGAAAGGTACAAAACCACAAAGGCATTGCACCAATGTAAGTTGGCGAAGGGAGCAGTTAGTCCTCATGTGATCAAAATGATTGGTTACATTGAGAATCTGGAAAGACTAGGTTTTCCTCTTGGCAAAGAGTTGGCCATTGATATTATTCTCCGTCATTGCCGAAGCGAGTTATGACCAGTTCATCATGAACTATAATGAATGGTCTAGAGAAATTGTGACTAAACGCATGGGATGCTAAAGACAATGAGCGAGAATATCAAGCGACCTAAAGATCGCGATGGTTGAGAAAGGAAAGAGCTTTAAAAGAAAAAGGAAAGGTTCGGGGTAAAGGCAAAGCTCAAGTTGAACTTCAACAACAAGCCTAAACCCAATGGAAAGTCCAAACCTAGTCCATGCAGATGCTCAATGTTTCTCTGCAATGAGGCCGGTCATTGGAAGAGAAGCGCAAGAACTACTTGGAAGATCAAGAAGAAGAAGAAGCGAGACTTCCACCGGTATTTATGTTATTGAAGTCAATATTACTACTCTAATTCGATTCATGGGTATTAGATACCGGTTCAAGAGCTCATATTTGTTCAAATATCGAGGGGCTCAAAAGGAGTAGGATCTTGTGGCGAGGTGCAACTGCGTTATCAATGGAGCAAGAGTTCTTTGTTTTAGCCGTAGGAACTTTTCATTAGTTTTACCCGAGGATTAGTTTTAGAATTGCATAATTGTTACTATGTACCGCCATGCGAAAATATCATTGGTTTAGTGTTTAGACATGGAAGGTTTTGATTTGAGAATAAAGAGAAGTTGTTCATTTTATTTCAATGATATGTTTTATGGCTGTGCTCCATTGGTAAATGGACTTTCTAAATCTTGAAATACCCACTTATAACATAAATACCAAAAGACTTAAGACAAATCCCACTTTCATATGGCACTGTCGTTTAGGCCACATAAATGAGAAACGCATCATGAAGCTCCATAAAGATGGACTTCTAGACTCTTTTGATTTTGAATCAATTGATACATGTGAATCTTGTTTATCAAGCAAAATGACTAAGTCAGCCTTTCAGGTTCCGTGAGGCGAATGACTTGTTGGCCCTTATACATACCGATGTATGTGGACCATTGAGTACAATTGCGGTGGTTTTCATACTTCATCACATTCGATGATCTCGGTAGATATGGTTATGTATATTTGATGAGGCACAAATCAAAGCTCTTGAAAGGTTCAAAGAGTTTCAAAGTGAAATACAAAATCAACTTGGCAAGACAATTAAAACTCTTCGATCGATCGTGGAGGCCAAGAGTTTGGTGATCATCTTAAACAATGTGGAATTGTTTCACAGCTTACTCCACCAGGGACACCACAATGGAATGGTGTGTCCGAACGGAGGAATCAGACTTTGTTGGACATGGTTCGATCAATGATGAGCCAAGCAGATCTTCCATTATCCTTCTGGGGATTCGCTCTAGAAACAGCTGCGTTCACACTGAACAGGGCTCCGTCAAAAATAGTTGAAAAGATACCATATGAGATATGGACTGGGAAGCGTCCTAGTTTATCTTTTTTCAAGATCTGGGGTTGTGAAGCTTATGTAAAACGTTTGACGTCTGATAAGCTCACAGCCAAATCAGATAAATGCTTCTTTGTGGGGTACCCAAAGGAAACAAAAGGGTACTATTTTTTCAATAGGGCAGAAAATAAAGTGTTTGTCGCCCGAAATGGTGTTTTTATGGAGAAAGAATTTCTTTCCAAAGGAGTTAGTGGGAGTAAAGTGCAACTCGAAGAAGTTCGAGGGCCAGTAGAAAATGCTCCAACATCTCTTGGCGAGCAAGATCTTCAAAGTGTTAGAGGCGCTCAAGGCACCAGCCCCATGAAGGTCAGGAAGGTCACGTCGCATACCTAAACGGTATACGTTTCTTATGATGGAACAACACGATATTTTATTGTTAGACAATGATGAACCTACAACCTTCCAAGAAGCAATTACGAGCCTAGACTCCAATAAATGGCTTGAAGCCATGAAATCTGAAATGCAATCCATGTATGACAATCAAGTTTGGAACTTGGTTGATCCACCCAATGGCATAAAAACTATTGGGTGTAAATGGGTATTCAAAAAGAAAATTGACATGGATGGGAATGTCCACATTCACAAAGCACGATTGGTGGCGAAGGGTTTTAAACAAATTCATGGTGTAGACTATGATGAGACTTTTTCGCCCGTCGCTATGCTTAAGTCAATTCGGATTATCCTAGCAATTGCCGCATATTATGACTATTAGATTTGGCAAATGGATGTCAAAACAGCTTTCCTTAATGGAAACCTGACTGAGGATGTGTACATGACGCAGCCTGAAGGTTTTGTCAGTCCAGAAAATGTTGGGAAGGTATGCAAGCTTCAAAGATCCATTTATGGATTGAAGCAAGCGTCTCAGAGTTAGAATATTCGTTTCGATGAAGTTGTCAAAGAGTTTGGTTTCACCAAAAATGAAGAAGAACCTTGTGTTTACAAGAAATCTAGTAGGAGCGCACTTGTTTTTCTGGTATTGTATGTAGATGACATACTACTGATCGGAAATGATATTCCTATGCTCGAATCGGTGAAGTCCTCATTGAAAAATAGTTTTTCAATGAAAGATTTAGGCGAGGCAACATACATATTAGGGATAAAGATCTATAGAGATAGATCGAAAATGTTAATTGGATTAAACCAAAGTACATATATCGACAAAGTGTTGAATAGGTTCAACATGCAAGAATCCAAAAGGGGTTTCTTGCCCATGTCACATGGCATAAGTCTTTGCAAGAATCAATGTCCCACGACACAAGATGAGCGGGATCGCATGAGTAAGATTCCATATGCTTCTGCGACTGGATCTATCATGTATGTCATGCTTTGTACTCGCCGGATGTATCGTATGCCTTGAGTGCCAGTAGATACCGATCCAGTTGGTGAGTCCCGGATAGTTGTCAAAAATATTCTCAAGTATTTAAGAAGAACTAATGATGTGTTCCTTATCTATGGAGGTGAGGAAGAGCTCGTTGTAACCACCGATGCAAGCTTCCAAATTGACAAAGATGATTCTCGATCGCAATCTGGATACGTATTTTGCCTGAATGGAGGAGCTGTGAGCTGGAAGAGTTCTAAGCAAGAGAGCGATTCTTGATTCTACAACGCCGAAGCGGCGAAATAAGCGGTTTGGATAAAGAAGTTCGTCTCTGAGCTTGGTGTGGTCAAAAGCATTGCAAATCCAGTGGATCTCTATTGTGATAATAATGGAGCCATTGCACAAGCAAAAGAGCCAAGGTCACATCAAAAGTCCAAAACACATACTTCAGCGTTTTCATCTTATTCGGGAGATCATAAACAGAGGTGATATAAAGTTATGTAAAGTTACAACAGAATGAAATGTTGCAGACCCGTTAACTAAGCCTCTCACGCGGGCTAAGCATGAGATGCATACTAGAGCGATAGGCATTAGATATGTGAATGATTGGCTCTAATGCAAGTGGGAGATTGTTAGTATGATATGCCTTAGAAACCAATCATAGAGATGATTATGTTTAGTTTATGTTTATGCAACTTATATGAATAATGTGTTATTCAGTCCCTTGAATAAATCACTTGTTATGGATCATTAAGTATGTGACTTGAACGTGAAACTCTATAATTAGATTGTGATGTGATATTATTCTAAATTGTCCTTGTCTTTTGTCATTGGTTGAGACGCTAATGATTTTATAGACAGCATGTGGATTGATTGATGATCATGTTTCGCGAATCATGGATATGAGATATCAAGTCAATCACATGGGTATATGTTGGTGAACATGATATTGGACTGACCCCCTATGAAACATTGCATAGATTATTTGTGTCATCAATATGTTTCATACAATGGTTATGTTTGGTCTTTTGACCTGAGACTATCATAGTTTCCTACATGAGGATTGTATACTTTGATGTTACCAAACGTTTCCCTTTGACCGGATAACAATAAAGGTATCAATCAGGTATGCTATGAATCATCAGAGGATGTGAATAGTCAAGATAGAATTTGTCCCTCTCGTATAAATGAGAGTATGATATCTCGGGCCCTCAAGAAGATAGATGAGAAAGTGCATGGCCATGCCTAATTAGTTGAGAGTCAACTATTGAGAAGTCGATCTAATTTCGTTGAGAAATTAAAGGTTGAACTGTATAAGGATGACACGCTTCTTGAGTTCAATCAAGATATCTAGTGATAAAGAGACCGACATATGTTCATTGTGGATTAGGTTTCATTTGAGATGATATTTACGTGATTTGGGTAGTCATAATGTCCTGCTAGGGTCTGCTTATGACTTGTGGGCCAAAAGGTATTTTGGCCCACTGCCAATATCGTGTAAACCTAATGGGTCACACACAAGAACGTGTTGGAACGTTATTAAGAAAGCCCGCATAAATTAAGTCATATGGAGATATGATTGGATGTGAGAATGATTGGCTCTAGTGCAAGTGGGAGATTGTTAGTATTATATGCCCTAGAAACCAATCGGGTAATTGGATAAGGAATGATTTGATCAATCTCGGTTAATTGATAAGAATTGATTTGATCAATCACGGTTTGGAAAAATACTGACCAAGTTCAATGAACCTATCTCCTAGCAATCAAATTGATTTGATCAATCTCGGTTAATTGATAAGAATTGATTTGAACAAATCTTTTTGATTGACCGTCTGATTGGAAATCCGATCTCTTTCTTGGTTTGAGAAACCACCTCACGACACTATAAAAGGAGCCTGAGACGGCCCTTCCTGATCAATCCAATTTAGCTTCTGAAATCGTGAGGGAGAGCGGAGAAACTCTAGAGGCCGCCGTCTTCAAAGTGCTAGCACACCGACGTGCAGAGTTCCAACAAGTCCGTGTGGATACCAGTAGAGGCGTGGCTACGATTGCTTCGCAACATCTCCACGAGTACACAAGTTTTCGCTGCAAATCTGTAGGTTTCAGGTATTCTTGTATCTTGGATCTTCTTCTTCGTATCGATCTTAGGATGTAGGTAGATAAAAATCTGATTTTTATTGCATGTTCCGCTTCTTACAACCTAATAGTTCTTTTCGTTCTCCTTGTTCCTCCTGTCCCGATAGTAGGGTTCAGGATCATGTTCGGCCTTCTTGGACTCAATACGTTTGCCCTTGAGTCCTTCAACATCCATTTGTTTACGTGCTCGGGTCATAAGCTCTTTGAAGGTTTAGGGAGTATTTTCAAATAACTTTTCTGCAAGCCTTCGTTTTCGATTCTGTTCATGATAGTCGATATGGCTACCACATTTCTAGAGTAGTCTACCTGCAGTCCTTAGGCCGGGAAGCTCTTGATATAATCCCGAAGAGGTTCTTCAGGGCGTTGTTTGATCTAGAGTAAAGTTGCAGCTCGTACCTTCTTTCTGATTTCATACCCTAGGACGTTCACCATGTGAGGCGGTACATAAGGCTCATGTCGAGGCTAGTTCATGACTTGGGGGCATTGTTGAAGATAGGAGGCCCTCAATAAGTATTGGTCAAAGGTTGATGTGTCGGAGGTGGTTGAGGAACAAACCCTAATGATGGGTATTGGGTGGGCAAAACCAACGAAGGGGTGAGGAATTAGCGGCATGCTAGGGGAGGGGAATATTAGGAATGGTTTCCTTGGTACTGGGATGGAGGAGTGAAGGTTGAGGAGTCAAATCTTGAGTGTTGCATCAAACTTGGTTCCCTTCGAACTCTCGGTGTCCACATTGAGCTGTTGGATAGGGAGACAGGGCAAACTCTGCACTTGATTGTTCTTTGGTCTCCACCATGCGTCAACTTTAGGGGTTTCCGTTCGGAGAATCATCACGTCGGGGTTTCTGTGAAGGCGATGGCGAAGGTAGCCAGCATTGGGCCAATGCCACTTTAATCATCTCGGAATCGAAGCGAATTGGCCATTAACATGGTCATTCATGAAGGAACTCATTCGGTCATGAAACCGATGGTCATTGAATTCGGCTTGGATAGGTTAATCCCAGCAACACCGGATGATGGGTTAGGACTAGAGCAGGATTCTCCGGCCATCGCTGTTAGGTTTTTACGAGTGGATTTCCTTGAGGCAGCTAGCTATTTTGACACAGTAATTTTCTCAAGAGTTCTCCTACAATTAAGGGGAGTGAATAAGGAAAACTAGGCCTCCAATAAATCCTAATGGATAGATTCCTCCTTCTGCATCCTAACCTACACACTCAATAACTCGTTAGGCGGTGCCAGAATGATCCCTGAGGTTTGGGGTTTCGGTACGCCTTCCGATGCTTAAGTTAAAATCTCTCTAAAGATAGAAAGAAATAGTAAATGCGGCCAAAATCCTAGAAAAAGTTGGGTTGGAGAAAGTTACCAATGTTCATTTCTTTACATAGAAAGTTATACGGCTATGATTGAAGGAGAAAGGGAAAGATGTGTGCGTGTTACCATTGGATTGATCGGGATAGGGCGGTTTATGTTTGGACCGTTGTCCATTACTCCTAAAAGGGATGATGCGGATGTCGGAACCGTGAAGCGGGGGAGTCCATTCGTAGGTGGTAGAGCTTGGTGCTTTAGGTGGAACCTTGCCGTAGAGCTCTACTTGATGTTTCTCTCGACCTCTCTCAAAAAGAGATGGTGATATCCATGATGTGTTCCTGCCGCTCGCGTGCTTGTCACGTAGGTAGGTGCGGATAACAACGTGGCATTCATAAATATTTTTATGGTATAACAGGGTCTATATGCAATTACCCTAATTCTAACGCATTTTATGAAGACTTTTTGGTTTTCATTTGAGGGTGTAGACATGCAACGTCATCTCCTCCTAGTTAGAATGATGGCTCCACAAATGGTAAAATCTCCTTCACTTTTTCCTTATAAAGTTTTCCCTTGTGACTCAGTAAAGCAACCAACCCTATGTCGTAACATCTCAATATCTAGCATTATATGTTTTTAATTTCTTTTTCTTTCTTGTTCTTGAATTTGTTCCACAAATATCCTTGTTGAAAGTTATTTCTCCTAGTTATTTAATAGGAAATTGTGAGGCCCAAGCAAAGCCTGATGACCAATCAGCTTCATGTGTGTTTTGACCCTCAGTTTTGATTTGTCCCTTTTTGACATTCGTTCATCCATTTAGCATGGAGAGAGATTCCAAGTCATTCTCCTTCTTCCTCCTCTCATCACCGCTCTGCTCTCACTCACTCTGCTACCTGTCTCAAGCCATCTCCTCACCATCTCCATCTCATCTTTGTCCTTCTTCCTGCATTATAATCCATTGTATCACTCTCATCTCCTCTCACTCCTCCATAACTCATCTCATTTCCTCCTCTCATCTCCTCCTCTCCATCCTCTGTAACACATCTCCTTCTTCCTCCTCCTCTCATCCAGGCCCCTCAAAGTGTTACCATCCCTTCTCCTTCACCTCCATTACTCCAGTGAAGCCTCATCCTCCTCCATCACTCGCATCTCCTCTCCGGTAGATCCATTTAGCCATTCTCCATCTTACAGCCCAGGTCAGCTTCGTCCTCCTCCTCCATCACCATCACTAGGCACTACTCGCGTGTCTCCTCCACGCCTCCACCATGCTCCTCCCTCCCGCGGTGGTAAACAACCCTTCTTTCCTTCCGTTGTATGGAATATTATTACGTCGAAAAGCCTCCATCTCCCCTCCAGATTCCCTCCCTGCTCCTCTTCCTCCTCCAGCCCACTGCCTTAAGTTCTAGCACCACCAGGAAAGTCAGGATCTTTGGAGGAATAAGAATGAGCTCGAGCCCAAATTAGACTTAACACGCTTGAGTGAAATAGAACTAATAGAAGCCGAATGAATTGCTTGAAGTTGAATAGAATTAACATGCAACAGAATAGAATTAACATGAAGTTGAATAGAATTAACATGCAGCAGAATAGAATTAACATGAAGTGAGTTGAATTAACATGAAGTGGAATAGAATTAACATGCATTAAAATAGAATTAACATGCGGTGAAACTAACATGAACCTCGGTATTCTTGTTAAATTCAATTTGATTCATGTTAAGTCTAATTTAATTCATTAAAAACTTCAAAATGCCCTTATCTCCTCCATATTCTTGCATGTTAAATTAAAAATAAACCGAATTAGACTAAACATGAACCTAAGTCTATTCCAACTTATTTTAAGTCTAATTCATGTTAAATTTAATTTAATTTATGTTAAGTCTAATTTAATTCAATTAAAATAAAAACAAAAAAATAAGTTGAAAATAGACTTAACATGAAACATGTTAAGTCTATTTCAACTTATTTTAAGTCTAATTACATGTTAAATTCAATTTAATTCATGTTAAGTCTAATTTAATTCAATTAAAAATAAAAACAAAAATAAGTTGAAAATAAAATCATGTTAAGTCTCATTCGACTTGTTTTAGACTTAACATGCAAGAATATGGAGGAGATAAGGGCATTTTAGCGTTTTTAATTGAATTAAATTAGACTTAACATGAATTGAATTTAACAAGAATCTTGAGGTTCATGTTATTTCCTTTCTTGAGTTAATTATTTTTGCATGTTAATTATTCCACTTCATGTTATTCAATCTCACTTCATGTTAATTCTATTAGGTTGCATGTTAATTCTATTTTCAACCTCAAATAGAATTAACATGCAGTGAAATAAAATTAACATCTTGACCAATTAACATGAAGTGAGATTGAATTAACATGAAGTGGAATAGAATTAACATGCTGATAGAAATAGAATTAACCTCTTGATAAAACTAACTTGAACCTCATTATTTGTTAAAATTCAATTTGATTCATGTTAAGTCTAATTTAATTCAATTAGCTTTAGCCAATGCCCTTATCTCTCCAATTCTAACATGTTAAGTCTAAAACAAAGTCGATAGACTTAACATGAATCTATTTTCAACTTATTTTTGTTTTTATTTTAATTATTAAATAGACAACATGAATAAATTAATTTAATAATTAGACTTAAAAATAGTTGAAATAGACTGGCATGTTTCATGTTAAGTCTATTTTCAACATTTTTTAATTGAATTAAATAGACAACATGAAATAAATTAATTTAACATAATAGACAAAAATAAGTTGAAATAGACTTAACATGGTTCATGTTAAGTCTCATTAAACTTGTTTTAGACGTGTACCAGAGTAATTTTAATTGGTCAAATTGAGCTTGTAGGTGTTTAACAGGAGTTCGCTGTTAATTTCCTTTGCATCGATGAACCTACTTTACGTATTCGCAAATGTTAATTCTATTAACCATGTTAATTCTATTGATTTATTCTTTCATGTTAATTCTAAACCAGGAACAACTTCACATATTAGTAATGCCGTAATTCTATTTCCTTTGCATGTTAGTCGATATGGCTACCACATTTCTAGAGTAGTCTACCTGCAGTCCTTAGGCCGGGAAGCTCTTGATATAATCCCGAAGAGGTTCTTCAGGACGTTGTTTGATCTAGAGTAAAGTTGCAGCTCGTACCTTCTTTCTGATTTCATACCCTAGGACGTTCACCATGTGAGGCGGTAAATAAGGCTCATGTCGAGGCTAGTTCAGCCCCCAGCTTGGGGGCATTGTTGAAGATAGGAGAGGCCCTCAATAAGTATTGGTCAAAGGTTGATGTGTCGGAGGTGGTTGAGGAACAAACCCTAATGATGGGTATTGGGTCGGGGCAAAACCAACAGAAGGGTGAGGTGGCAGCGCATGCTAGGGATGGTCACCACGAGGGGGAATATTAGGAATGGTTTCCCTGGTACTCTGGGATGGAGGAGTCTGAGGTTGAGGAGTCAAATGCCGAGGAGTCGCTGCATCAAACTTGGTTCCTGACTCGAACTCTCACTAGTGTCCACATTGAGCGGTCGGACAAGGGAGACAGGGCAAACTCTACGCCGCACTGATTGTTCTTTGGTCTCCACCATGCGTTCAACTTTAGGGGTTTCCCGTTCGGGAGAATCAACACGCGTCGGGGTTTCCTGTGAAGGCGATGGCGAAGGTAGCCCTAGCATTCGGGCCAATGCCACTTTAATCATCTCAGTAATCGAAGCGAATTGGCCATTAACATGGTCATTCATCTGAAGGAACTCATTCCTGGTCATGAAACCAGTGGTCATTGAATTCGGCTGGGATAGGTTAATCCCAGCAACACCGGATGATGGGTTAGGACTAGAGCAGGATTCTCCGGCCATCGCTGTTAGGTTTTTACAGAGTGGATTTCCCACAGACGGGCTAGCTATTTTGACACAGTAATTTTCTCAAGAGTTCTCCTACAATTAAGGGAGTGAATAAGGAAAACTAGGCCTCCAATAAATCCTAATGGATAGATTCCTCCTTCTGCATCCTAACCTACACACTCAACAACTCGTTAGGCGGTGCCAGAATGATCCCTGAGGTTTGGGGTTTCGGTACGCCTTCCGATGCTTAAGTTAAAATCTCTCTAAAGATAGAAAGAAATAGTAAATGCGGCCAAAATCCTAGAAAAAGTTGGGTTGGAGAAAGTTACCAATGTTCATTTCTTTACATAGAAAGTTATACGGCTATGATTGAAGGAGAAAGGGAAAGATGTGTGCGTGTTACCATTGGATTGATCGGGATAGGACGGTTTATGTTTGGACCGTTGTCCATTACTCCTAAAAAGGGATGATGCACGGATGTCAGACACGTAGACAGGGGAGTCCATTCGTGGTAGAGCGAGCTTGGTGCTTTAGGTGGAGCCTTTGCCGAGCTCTCTACTTGATGTTTCTCTCGACCTCTCTCAAAAAGAGATGGTGATATCCATGATGTGTTCCTGCCGCTCGCGTGCTTGTCACGTAGGTAGGTGCGGATAACGACGTGGCATTCATAAATATTTTTATGGTATAACAGGGTCTCTATGCAATTACCCCTAATTCTAACTGAATTTTATGACAGCTTTTTTGGTTTTCATTTCGAGGGTGTAGACATGCAACGTACAATCTCCTCCTAGTTAGAATGATGGCTCCACAAATGGTAAAATCTCCTTCACTTTTTCCTTATAAAGTTTTCCCTTGTGACTCAGAAAAGCAACCAACCCTATGTCGTAACATCTCAATATCTAGCATTATATGTTTTTAATTTCTTTTTCTTTCTTGTTCTTGAATTTGTTCCACAAATATCCTTGTTGAAAGTTATTTCTCCTAGTTATTTGAATTGCTTTTTTTAGTTTTTGTTAATTAAAATTCAATACTTTGAGCCCGCCATTATTTTCATTGATCTTCATAATCTATTTCTTCCTTCATAATCCATCTTTTCCTCGCCTTTACGCGCCGCCTTTATCTTTCCTTCCTTCATTCCACCATCATTTTCGCTGCTCACCAGTTTCTTTTCTTCACGTCAACGCCCACATCTTCAGTCTTTCACCACTTAATATGCTTCCACCGCAACAATCATCACCACGTTAGCATCGTGAATACACCGCCGGCCTCTGGCATTAGTGTTTTCAGACATCGTGAAATCGACAATGTTTTGAGATAGTTAAATGAGCTCGAAAGCTCAAATTACCTTACCGACGCCAGCGAACAGAATCATTGAGCAATTAACATGAATACATAATCAATATTAACATGAAGCCGAATGGTTCATGTAATCGAATAGAATCAACATGAAGTGAGATTGAATTAACATGAAGTGGAATAGAATTAACATGAAGTGAGATTGAATTAACATGAAGTGAGATTGAATTAACATGAAGTTGAATAGAATTAACATGAAGTTGAATAGAATTAACATGAAGTGAGATTGAATTAACATGAAGTTGAATAGAATTAACATGAAGTTGAATAGAATTAACATGAAGTTGAATAGAATTAACATGAAGTTGAATAGAATTAACATGAAGTTGAATAGAATTAACATGAAGTGGAATAGAATTAACATGAAGTTGAATAGAATTAACATGAAACTAACATGAACCTCAAGATTCTTGTTAAATTCAATTTAATTCATGTTAAGTCTAATTTAATTCAATTAAAAATAAAACAAAAATAAGTTGAAAATAAAATCATGTTAAGTCTCATTCGACTTGTTTTAGACTTAACATGCAAGAATATGGAGGAGATAGGCATTTTAGCGCTTTTAATTGAATTAAATTAGACTTAACATGAATCAAATTGAATTTAACAAGAATCTTGAGGTTCATGTTAGTTTCAATCGCATGTTAATTCTATTCTGCTGCATGTTAATTCTATTCCACTTCATGTTAATTCTATTCAACTTCATGTTAATTCTATTCTGCTGCATGTTAATTCTATTTTCAACCTCAAAATAGAATTAACATGCAAAGGAAATAGAATTAACATGCAACCTAATAGAATTAACATGAAGTGAGATTGAATTAACATGAAGTGGAATAGAATTAACATGCAAAGGAAATAGAATTAACTCCGCAAAGAAAACTAACTTGAACCTCAAGATTCTTGTTAAATTCAATTTGATTCATGTTAAGTCTAATTTAATTCAATTAAAAACGCCAAAATGCCCTTATCTCCTCCATATTCTTGCATGTTAAGTCTAAAAACAAGTCGAATGAGACTTAACATGAATCTATTTTCAACTTATTTTTTTTGTTTTTATTTTAATTGAATTAAATTAGACTTAACATGAATTAAATTGAATTAACATGAAATTAGATTCTAAAATAAGTTGAAATAGACTTAACATGTTTCATGTTAAGTCTATTTTCAACTTATTTTTTTATTTTAATTGAATTAAATTAGACTTAACATGAAATAAATTGAATTAACATGAAATTAGATTCTAAAATAAGTTGAAATAGACTTAACATGGTTCATGTTAAGTCTCATTCGACTTGTTTTAGACTTAACATGCAAGAATATGGAGGAGATAAGGGCATTTTCGCTTTTAATTGAATTAAATTAGACTTAACATGAATCAAATTGAATTTAACAAGAATAATCGAGGTTCATGTTAGTTTCAATCGCATGTTAATTCTATTTCATCGCATGTTAATTCTATTCCACTTCATGTTAATTCTATTCAACTTCATGTTAATTCTATTCTGCATGTTAATTCTATTCAACTTCATGTTAATTCTATTCTGCTGCATGTTAATTCTATTCAACTTCATGTTAATTCTATTCTGCTGCATGTTAATTCTATTCCACTTCATGTTAATTCTATTCTCGCTCATGTTAGTTCTATTTCACCAAGGCGTTTCCACTTAGCCGAGTTCTTTCTACTCTCTCCAAAGATCATTCCACTTTTCCTGGTGGTAGAACTTATGCTGAGGCATTGAGGAGGAAGAGGAGTAGGAGGGAACTCCAGGGAGATGGAGTGTTTTTCACCTGCTAATAATATTCCATATGTACCAAGGAGTAGTGCATTTACTACCTGAGGGAGAGCATGGTGGAGGCGGAGAAGACATGAGAGTAGTGCCGCAGATGGTGATGAGGAGGAGGACGAAGGGCCACCGGGGCTTAAGATGGAGAAGGGCTATGCCTGGACGCATCTGAGAGGAGACGGCTATGAGTGATGGAAGAGGATGCAGGAGGTTCAACAGAGTACCTGCAATGATGAAGGAGAAAGGGACGGGGGCAACAAAGATCTTTGATGGGGCCTGACGAGAAGAGATGGAAGGGCGAGATTTAGAGAGGATTATGAGAGAGAGGAGAGAGGAGAAGAAGGATTTCTGAGATGGATATAGAGGAGGATGAGACGAAGCATGGAGGCTGAGAGTGAGAGATGAGCGGGCAATAGATAGAGATGGATGGCATGAGATGTTATGAGAGAGAGGAGGAGGAGGAGTAAGAAAGAGATGTTATGAGAGGACATGAGACAGAGTGAGATTTGGATATAAGAAGAGATAAGCAGATTTTGTAAGATCTTTCTTCCACGCTTAATGGCATGCGAATGATGACTAAAAGCCCATGACACAATCAAAGACTGCTTATATTTTTAACACATGTTCTTTCTGAGGCTTCATTGCACAAGCTTTTTGTTGTGCTGACACAATTTTCCCTATTTAATATGCCACAATGACTCTTACTCTAGTATTTAGATGAGAGGATTATTACCTGTGACTTTTATCTAGTGCTCATGAGCTAGTGCAGTTTTTTTCCTTTTGCCCCCTCCCTTTGGAGGGTATCCATTAACTTCATGGTAAGGTCTAATGGTTCTATTCTTTCTCATTTTACTTCCTCAACATGAAGAGGCCACTCAAGAAAAAGAAGCATGCACATGCCTCTCAATTTAAGTTCAAACATAAATATCTAAAGCATGGGTTGTCTTACTACAGGACACAGCATTAGGTTTGATACATCTCTACCGTTTTGTACCTTTTTTTAATGGATGAACGCTCTACATAGACGGCATTATTACTCTACATTAGTATAGCCAGGGAAAGAGCATTAGCGTAGGTTTAATGCTAACAGAAGTCACTGTTTTCTTTTTTTTCTTTTGCTGTAACCATCCTATTCTCTATCATTTGTGATCCGTGAAGTGCGAGTTTTACTTCTTTTCCGATTGATTTTAGACCAGATGTAAAGCTAGTAGGGGGACTGATTCATTTGTGTTGTGACACAACACTTCTAGTCGTCGAATCGAAGAAAAATTTTGCTGGTTATTTCATAACATTCTGATGGTTAAGTACGAAGAAACTACAGCCATCCACGCCTTATGTGAATGATTCGAATTCGCAAGCTGAGAGCGTGATTGATGCATAATATGAAAGTAGGAGACGGTAGTAAAAAGTAGATTCATTTGTTTAAGGTTTCATGTCCTCTTGCGTTGTTATCAGGATCACCTGTGTTTAACTCTTCACACAATGTGCCTATGATGTTCCTCCACTAATGCTCGTCTCTTTTATCACCCAACAGCACTAACAGTGAGGCAATTTTCACTCAAAAAAAAAAAAAAGAAAAAAAAAAAAAAGAAAAGGTTGCCAGGATTTGATTTAAGGCAAGAATGTTAGGTTGGATCTGATTCTAAAGTGCGTGCACTAATTACTAAAATATATATTGCTAAAGACTGGCTCATTGACAATGATGCATGTATATGGTTGGATTGTTGGAACTTGTCAAATTTCTCTATAATGTATTTGTTTAAGATATCCAACAACATTGAATCATATCTTCTTAATTCCTATTTGGCCTCTTAAACTATAAGTCTCCAATAATATTTAATGTATTATAATACAACTAAGACTGTTATATTATAGAATTATTACACTGATTCGCATTTTGTATTCAAGAAAGCTATAACTGTGCATTAAATACCAAACGATTATTACCTTTTCTTTATCTAGTTAGGTAACAAAACCTACTTTTTTATAGATTGCATGAATTATTCTTACAACATTTTAACGGTAAATTACACTGAACACCAAGAACTTTTAACGTTTTGCAATAAACTCCCAAAAACTTCTAAAACACATTAAACTCCCAAGAACTATTGGATTTGCAGAAAATCCCCAATAAGTTTTCTCATTTTGCAGATAACATTTATGGCTGACGTTAATCCACATTTAGGATCTAAAATATGTCGCTAACGTAGAATGTAGACTTACAGCCATTGGGGTTATCTGCATAACACAAAACTTATTAGTTTTTTTTGCAATTCCAATAGTTATTGAAGGTTTAGTGCAATTTCGAAGTTTTTGGGTGTTCTTGCAAAATACTAAACGTCCTTGGGGGTTTAGTGTAAATTACCCAATTTTAAATAATAACAACTAATTGTTGTCTTTCTAATGATCAAAACATCGTGATAGCATCCGTTAAAATGTTATTATCGTGACATGAATAATAGTTCCAATTTCCATGTCGCTCGAAAAGTAGTTTTTTTGTAGCGATTCAATTGTAAAAGGTAAATGAGAAAGCGTAGCCACCATACCTTAGGACACGAGGAAATCCTGTGACGAGGGACGCATCAGATGAGATCCACCACAAAATTGCGGATGCAGTGGGCCGTACACATGGCAGTACACTACTGCCACTTAGCTGTGTTAATGGACCACTCTCTCTCCCCAGGACCTGTCAGTCACCTATGGCAGTTTCCGAGTGGGACCCACCTGTGGTGGTTTCTTCCGTTCCCCCCCCACCACTTGCCATTAATTGCGGCCGGCGCCGCCCCCCGTACTCGGCCCCTTATGCTCTCTCTCTCTCTCTCTCTCCCCCTCTCTTGCCCTCCACCTCATCTTTGGTCCGTATCATGATTGATTTGATTGTAAATAATATTTCTTACCTTTTTATTTTCTGAGGCTAAATATCAGAAAGCCCCCGTTAGCTTTGGACAATTACAAGGTAGCCCCCCTCAAAAAAAAAAAAAAACCAACATAACTTTCAAAATAGCAGGAAACCCTCCTTAAGTGTAGGATTTATCAGAAAATCCTCCTTAATTTTAAGATTTTATTAGAAACTCCTTCAACTTTGATATTTTATCGGAAAATCCTAAAAGCGTTGCTTTTTCAGGGTTTTCTGATAAAATCTCAAAGCTAAATGGGTTTTCTAATAATCCATAAATTATAGGGGGTTTTCTGATATTCTTAAAATCACGGGGTTATATGACAGAACCTATAAAATGAAAGTGTGAAAGTCAGCTTTTTAGTGGCGTGAAAGTGCATACATGTCAGCATGTAAGTGATTTGCGATACTCGTTCGAAAAAATAAATAATTGTTAAAACTAGAAAACTAAATGTAAACATTTATTCACTTATTTAAAATGGTATTGTGAATAAATAAATATCCAGAATCATTTTTAAAACTCATAACCAATTATGATAATAAAACAATAATCTTATTGCAGTATGACAGATTACCATCACTTCAATCCAAAACTTGTACCTAGCACTTGAATGTACATAAGTTGTACATAAGCGTTTAGGACCGATCTAATCCCTACCGAACAAACCACATGGTCGCAAAATTGTACAAGGTTGTACATTTACGCAAAAAGATTAGTTAGTACCTAACTAATATCTACCTTTCAAAGTATTGCTCTACTCGAGGACCACTAGTGATGTTTTGTCTCCAGCGAGAAGAAATTGATTTTCATAGCTATAATGCTTGAAAGGTTTGCTTGCTTGGTTGTCAAATGTGAGGAAGCTTCCTATCAGAACTTCTCACACGGTGCGGCAGATTTTGAGCCACACACTATGTAAAGTAAGGGGCAGTGAGGTAACTTCATTGTTTCCATGTGTGATCTGATGGGAAGCTTACTCATCAAATGTCTCGTGTACCACAAAATAAAAAAAACAAGTAAAATAGTATAAAATAAACGTCTTTGGACTCACTTTGAAGGAAAAAGGACTCTAGTGTCGATAGTTGAACTTTCTCGCTTGGTATTAACTTCTTAAAGAAAGCTCTCTCTTACTCTGTTGAAACAAAATGACAAGCTCGTCCTTTTTGCAATGACTTGTGGCTGTAGGTGGATCTCGCTTCTCCCTGATAAGGCCTAGCAAATTACCTAATTTATTCCATCAAAAACAAATTACATAATATATGGAGAGACTATACGTGCTCGTACAATATCAATAAAAGTAAAAGGAAATTTTTATAGGACGATTATAAGATCAACAATATTTTATGGATCAGAGTGTTAAGCAACTAAAAATAACATGTGAAAAAATGTGTGTAGCAGAAATAAGAATGTTGCGATGGTCCTGTGGGTTTATACTAAAAGATAGGGTGCATCCATAGTAAATTAGCGATTGCTCCTAATGAGGATAAAATGAGAGAGAATCGACTAAGATGATTTAGTCAAGTACAACAGAGACCTCTTAGTGCACCGGTTAGGAAAAGTGATAGTATTATAATTTATGAGGCTAGGAACTCTAGCTGTAGACCTAAAAGAACTTCGTTGGAAGCAATTAAGAAGAATATGATTATGATTAACTTAACGGAAGAGATGCCCCATAATAGAATGAAATGAAAGAATGTGATTCATAACCCGACCACAAATATTTGGATAAAGGCTTTGATGATGGAGAGAGTATATGTTGTGAAGTCATGTAGGAACCTCTTGAAGGTTTATATTCTGAACTATTGTTTGGTAAGAGAGAACTTTGAGTCTTTTAGCAATTAAAGTAAAAAATGAAGAGTTAATTTCACATAACCCCCTAAACTGTAGGAGGTGTTGCACATAACCCCCTTAAACTTTGTTTATCTCGCATAACTCCCCTGAACTATGGGTTGTCTCACAAAACCCCCTGAACTCAAATCTCTACTAAATTTGTAATCAACTTACCATTTTATCATTATATGACTAATGAATCCTAATATATCACTGTATTTATAAAGTTTGAAATTCTATGCAAACTTAATTACTATGCATTTCAGGAAGAACACTACAACGCGAACGTCACCATCTGAAATTCTATGCAAACTGGAAAATATGGGTTGTCTCTTATACCATCTGTAAGAGATATAGGAGAATTCACTCCTAAAAATGATATGTTAGAGGGAGAAAATCGAGTCTTTTATAAACCCACAATTGGCTCCTTATTTAGTTATTGTGAATCTAAATGGACTATAATAGAAGTAAGTTGTTAGAACAGATTCTCTATATCTTTAATTATAGAGAATTTCTACAACCACTTATCTGAATAAAATCTTGTTGGTCCATCCAATGTGCCCCACATTAGTATCATTCATGGAATTGATAGAATATTAAAAAGACTATGGTGAGTAGAGTTTTCTCTACAAAGACTGTTCACGATAGTAAACTAGTAGTTTTGAGGTTGATATGCTCTTGTTATTAACTATTATCAATGTTAAATAAAGATCGCAATTTGGGCTTCAACATGAAACTTTTCATACATAGAACTCTCAAAGACACAGAGTAAGGCCGCAGGACTGGTGATGAGGAGGAGGACGAAGCTGGCCTGGGCTTAAGATGGAGAAAGGCTAGGCTTGGACTAATGAGAGGAGAGACGGCGAAAGGATGGAGGAGGATGTAGAGGTTTCAATAGAGTACTTCTGTGTAATGATGAAGGAGAAAGGGATGGGGGCTACAGTACTTTTGAGGGGGCCGGTGATGGAGAGGAGAGGAGGAAGAAGGAGATGGGTTATGAGAGGAGGAGAGGAGAGGAGAGGAGAGGAGGAAGAAGGAGATGGGTTATGAGAGGAGGAGAGGAGGAAGAAGGAGATGGGTTATGAGAGAAGGAGAGGAGATGAGAGGAGGAAGAAGGAGATGGATTATGAGAGGAGAATGGAATGGTTGGGCGAGGAGAGAGAGATGAGAGGAGGAAGAAGGAGATGGGTTATGAGAGGAGGAGAGGAGAGCGATGAGGATAAGAAGGAGATAGCGATTGGTTTTAGATCTTTCTCTCCACGCTTAGCAATTGGCATGCAATGACGACCAAAAAAGGTGGACACAAATTGCATCATGGAGTCAAACACATGGGGAAAGTTGGATGCCCACACGAAGCTTTGCCTTGGGACACAATTTTCCTCCTATTATATGTCACCACAATGACTCTTACTCTAGTATTTAGATGAGAGGATTATTACCTGTGACTTTTATCTAGTGCTCATGAGCTAGTGCAGTTTTTTCCTTTTGCCCCTCCCTTTGAGGGTATCCATTAACTTCATGGTAAGGTCTAATGGTTCTATTCTTTCTCATTTTACTTCCTCAACATGAAGAGGCCACTCTCAAGAAAAAAGAAGCATGCACATGCCTCTCAATTTAAGTTCAAACATAAATATCTAAAGCATGGGTTGTCTTACTACAGGACACAGCATTAGGTTTGATACATCTCTACCGTTTTGTACCTTTTTTTAATGGATGAACGCTCTACATAGACGGCATTATTACTCTACATTAGTATAGCCAGGGAAAGAGCATTAGTGTAGGTTTAATGCTAACAGAAGTCACTGTTTTCTTTTTTTTCTTTTGCTGTAACCATCCTATTCTCCATCATTTGTGATCCGTGAAGTGCGAGTTTTACTTCTTTTCCGATTGATTTTAGACCAGATGTAAAGCTGGTAGGGGGACTGATTCATTTGTGTTGTGACACAACACTTCTAGTCATCGAATCGAAGAAAAATTTTGCTGGTTATTTCATAACATTCTGATGGTTAAGCACGAAGAAACTACAGCCATCCACGCCTTATGTGAATGATTCGAATTCGCAAGCTGAGAGCGTGATTGATGCATAATATGAAAGTAGGAGATGGTAGTAAAAAGTAGATTCATTTGTTTAAGGTTTCATGTCCTCTTGCGTTGTTATCAGGATCACCTGTGTTTAACTCTTCACACAATGTGCCTATAATGTTCCTCCACTAATGCTTGTCTCTTTTATCACCCAACAGCACTAACAGTGAGGCAATTTTCACTCAAAAAAAAAAAAAAGAAAAAAAGAAGAAAGAAAAGGTTGCCAGGATTTGATTTAAGGCAAGAATGTTAGGTTGGATCTGATTCTAAAGTGCGTGCACTAATTACTAAAATATATATTGCTAAAGACTGGCTCATTGACAATGATGCATGTATATGGTTGGATTGTTGGAACTTGTCAAATTTCTATAATGTATTTGTTTAAGATCATATTGCTAAGTCCATCAAGATATCCAACAACATTGAATCATATCTTCTTAATTCCTATTTGGCCTCTTAAACTATAAGTCTCCAATAATATTTAATGTATTATAATACAACTAAGACTGTTATATTATAGAATTATTACACTGATTCGCATTTTGTATTCAAGAAAGCTATAACTGTGCATTAAATACCAAACGATTATTACCTTTTCTTTATCTAGTTAGGTAACAAAACCTACTTTTTTATAGATTGCATGAATTATTCTTACAACATTTTAACGGTAAATTACACTGAACACCAAGAACTTTTAACGTTTTGCAATAAACTCCCAAAACTTCTAAACACATTAAACTCCCAAGAACTATTGGATTTGCAGAAAATCCCCAATAAGTTTTCTCATTTTGCAAATAACATTTATGACTGACGTAATCCACATTTAGGATCTAAAATATGTCGCTAACGTAGAATGTAGACTTACAGCGCCATTGGGGTTATCTGCATAACACAAAAACTTATTAGTTTTTTTTTTTGCAATTCCAATAGTTATTGAAGGTTTAGTGCAATTTCAGAAGTTTTTGGGTGTTCCTTGCAAAATACTAAACGTCCTTGGGGGTTTAGTGTAAATTACCCAATTTTTAAATAATAACAACTAATTGTTGTCTTTCTAATGATCAAAACATAGTGATAGCATCCGTTAAAATGTTATTATCGTGACATGAATAATAGTTCCAATTTCCATGTCGCTCAAAAAGTAGTTTTTTTTTGTAGCGATTCAATTGTAAAAGGTAAATGAGAAAGCGTAGCCACCATACCTTAGGACACGAGGAAATCCTGTGACGAGGGACGCATCAGATGAGATCCACCACAAAATTGCGGATGCAGTGGGCCGTACACATGGCAGTACACTACTGCCACTTAGCTGTGTTAATGGACCACTCTCTCTCCCCAGGACCTGTCAGTCACCTATGGCAGTTTCCGAGTGGGACCCACCTGTGGTGGTTTCTTCCGTTCCCCCCACCACCACTTGCCATTAATTGCGGCCGGCGCCGCCCCCGTACTCGGCCCCTTATGCTCTCTCTCTCTCTCCCCCTCCCTTGCCCTCCACCTCATCTTTGGTCCGTATCATGATTGATTTGATTGTAAATAATATTTCTTACCTTTTTATTTTCTGAGGCTAAATATCAGAAAGCCCCCGTTAGCTTTGGACAATTACAAGGTAGCCCCCTCAAAAACCAACATAACTTTCAAAATAGCAGGAAACCCTCCTTAGATTTATCAGAAAATCCTCCTTAATTTTAAGATTTTATTAGAAACTCCTTCAACTTTGATATTTTATCGAAAATCCTAAAAGCGCTGCTTTTTCGTTTTCTCGATAAAATCTCAAAGCTAAATGGGTTTCTAATAATCCATAAATTATAGGGTTTTCTGATATTCTTAAAATCACGGGGTTATATGACAGAACCTATAAAATGAAAGTGTGAAAGTCAGCTTTTAGTGGCGTGAAAGTGCATACATGTCAGCATGTAAGTGATTTGCGATACTCGTTCGAAAAATAAATAATTGTTAAAACTAGAAAACTAAATGTAAACATTTATTCACTTATTTAAAATGGTATTGTGAATAAATAAATATCCAGAATCATTTTTAAAACTCATAACCAATTATGATAATAAAACAATAATCTTATTGCAGTATGACAGATTACCATCACTTCAATCCAAAACTTGTACCTAGCACTTGAATGTACATAAGTTGTACATAAGCGTTTAGGACCGATCTAATCCCTACCGAACAAACCACATGGTCGCAAAATTGTACAAGGTTGTACATTTACGCAAAAAGATTAGTTAGTACCTAACTAATATCTACCTTTCAAAGTATTGCTCTACTCGAGGACCACTAGTGATGTTTTGTCTCCAGCGAGAAGAAATTGATTTTCATAGCTATAATGCTTGAAAGGTTTGCTTGCTTGGTTGTCAAACGTGAGGAAGCTTCCTATCAGAACTTCTCGCACGGTGCGGGAGATTTTGAGCCACACACTATGCAAAGTAGGGGGCAGTGAGGTAACTTCATTGTTTCCATGTGTGATCTGATGGGAAGCTTACTCATCAAATGTCTCGTGTACCACAAAATAAAAAAACAAGTAAAATAGTATAAAATAAACGTCTTTGGACTCACTTTGAAGGAAAAAGGACTCTAGTGTCGATAGTTGAACTTTCTCGCTTGGTATTAACTTCTTAAAGAAAGCTCTCTTACTCTGTTGAAACAAAATGACAAGCTCGTCCTTTTTGCAATGACTTGTGGCTGTAGGTGGATCTCGCTTCTCCCTGATAAGGCCTAGCAAATTACCTAATTTATTCCATCAAAAACAAATTACATAATATATGGAGAGACTATACGTGCTCGTACAATATCAATAAAAGTAAAAGGAAATTTTTATAGGACGATTATAAGATCAACAATATTTTATGGATCAGAGTGTTAAGCAACTAAAAATAACATGTGAAAACATGTGTGTAGAGAAATAAGAATGTTCATGATGCCCGGGGTTTATACTAAAAGATAGGGTGCATCCATAGTAAATTAGCGATTGCTCCTAATGAGGATAAAATGAGAGAGAATCGACTAAGATGATTTGGTCAAGTACAACAGAGACCTCTTAGTGCACCGGTTAGGAAAAGTGATAGTATTATAATTTATGAGGCTAGGAACTCTAGCTGTAGACCTAAAAGAACTTCGTTGGAAGCAATTAAGAAGAATATGATTATGATTAACTTAACGGAAGAGATGCCCCATAATAGAATGAAATGAAAGAATGTGATTCATGTAACTGACCACAAATATTTGGGATAAAGGCTTTGATGATGGAGAGAGTATATGTTGTGAAGTCATGTAGGAACCTCTTGAAGGTTTATATTCTGAACTATTGTTTGGTAAGAGAGAACTTTGAGTCTTTTAGCAATTAAAGTAAAAATGAAGAGTTAATTTCACATAACCCCTAAACTCGTAGGAGGTGTTGCACATAACCCCTTAAACTTTGTTTATCTCGATAACTCCCAACTATGGGTTGTCTCACAAAACCCCTGAACTCAAATCTCTACTAAATTTGTAATCAACTTACCATTTTATCATTATATGACTAATGAATCCTAATATATCACTGTATTTATAAAGTTTGAAATTCTATGCAAACTTAATTACTATGCATTTCAGGAAGAACACTACAACGCTTAACGCCACCATCTGAAATTCTATGCAAACTGGAAAATATGGGTTGTCTCTTATACCATCTGTAAGGATATAGGAGAATTCACTCCTAAAAATGATATGTTAGAGGGAGAAAATCGAGTCTTTTATAAACCCACAATTGGCTCCTTATTTAGTTATTGTGAATCTAAATGGACTATAATAGAAGTAAGTTGTTAGAACAGATTCTCTATATCTTTAATTATAGAGAATTTCTACAACCACTTATCTGAATAAAATCTTGTTGGTCCATCCAATGTGCCCCACATTAGTATCATTCATGGAATTGATAGAATAAAAAAGACTATGGTGAGTAGAGTTTTCTCTACAAAGACTGTTCACGATAGTAAACTAGTAGTTTTGAGGTTGATATGCTCTTGTTATTAACTATTATCAATGTTAAATAAAGATCGCAATTTGGGCTTCAACGTGAAACTTTTCATACATAGAACTCTCAAATTTAGTTTTTTAGTTGGGGGTCGGAGTCAAGCCAAGTTCCAGAATACAAGGACTGGGGTCTTTCTTATCGAGCAGGCATTAAATGCTCTGATTAGAGAAGCGAGCAGCTCAGCATTGTGGGCCCAACCCAAATGGAAACTCCATTGTAGGTCTCATCACGGCCATACACGTGGCAGCAACCCATTTCTTCAATGCTCTGTGCATCACGGTCATACCCACTCGTAAGCGCAGAGCGAGGACGAAGGTCGCTTTCTTAATTTACAATAATGAGCTCTCTACTTTTTAATGCTCTTCTACACACACAGCTTTCTCAAATTTCATTCACTTAATTAGAGCTCAAATTGAATCAAATTTATTTAGCCATATAATGATTAAATGGTAATTCGAATATTCGTAGAACATTCGTTGAAGTTCTGTCAGCTGTTAAAATATAAACATTTGATTTATTATTGTATACTATAATTTATGAATATGGAATAAGTTGATTGCAAAGATAGTTCATTGAAGTAAAATATAATTATTAAAAGAGTTTAAATTGATAGTTGAAACTTATTCCTAAATATCTCAAAATAATTTAAATTCTAGAATAAAAATATGAAACGGATCAAACATAAATTATACTTTCATTAACATAAATTCTATATGAATATTTGATAAGGAAACAAGTTGATCATATGAATGCTCACATTTGATTCGTTTAATATGCAAACACTAAAGATTACTTAATGTCTCTTAGATGATTTCCCAAATGAAATTCGAACAAATAGCCAGGCAAATAAAAATTGAACTATTTGATAATTACTCAATCAAATTCGACCCCTACTCACAATGAAAAGAAAATCACTGGAAAAAAAGCTTTTTCCAGATGTCGCTTAACGGTTTATTAATCTAGAGGTCAAAATGCTTTTAACACTTTATATCATTGATACCAATTTGTGATAGAAAAAGCGAAGTATTCATTATTACACAAGAATTAAGTTACATTATAAAGAACCGTCTTCTACGTGTCGATCAAATGAAATAAAGTGAAATTATTCCCTTCTTATGATCGTTCCACTAACTTGAGTTATGCTAATTAAACGAAGATATGACGCATAATAGATATGTGTCAATAATGATTGTGGGTGAGGTCTTCTTTTATTATTGTTCTTTTGACAAATTGGCATGGGGACCGAGAATCCAATTATTTGTGTAAATAAATATTATCAAGAACAATCTTTACCATAATTGAGGAAAACCTGTTTCAATGCTTTTGTAAAGAGAATTTAATGCATTTGAACGATAAAATAATAAAAGAAGATATATGAAATATAAATAATGAGACTAATATTATGTGGAATAGCATGGCTTATTATATTAGGAAAGTGGCTAAAGATATAATAGGATAATCTAAATGGTGTAGATTAGACGGTAAGGAGAGTTGGTGGTGGAATGAGAGTGTGCAAAAGATTATTAGAGAGAAGAAACCTTTATATAAAGAGTGGCAAAAGTGTAGGAGTAGGGAAAACTTGGAGACATATAAGCTAGCAAGGAAGGAAGCAAAATAGCGGTTAATGAGAATAAATACAAGGCTTATGAAAATTTCTATAAGAAGTTAGAATCTAAGGAGGAGAGAAAGATATACACAAGCTTACTAAGATTAGAGAAAGGAAGAGTAGGATTTGGGTAATATTAGGTGTAGATTTGGGTAATATTAGGTGTATTAAAAGCTAAGATCAAAGAGTTCTAGTGACCGACGGGAAATAAAAGAGAAGCGGATGAGTTACTTTCATCAATTGTTTAATGATAACCAAACAAGTGAGCAAAATAGAGAATTTGACTATATAGTGAATGATAGGAACTATAGATATTGTCGAAAAATTAGGATTAGCGAAGTTAAAGATGCTTTAAAGAAAATAAAAGTTGAAGAGTCAGGACCGACGGTATCCCTATTGAAGTTTGGAGATGCCTTGAGATATAGGCTTAGGATGGTTAACTAAATTATTCCATCAAAACAAATTACATAATATATGGAGAGACTATACGTGCTCGTACAATATCAATAAAAGTAAAAGGAAATTTTTATAGGACGATTATAAGATCAACAATATTTTATGGATCGAGTGTTAAGCAACTAAAATAACATGTGAAACACGCTACAGAAGGTAAATAATCGCGATACTATCCCCGTGTTTATACTAAAAGATAGCATCCAGTAGTAAATTAGCGATCGCCTAATGAGGATAAAATGAGAGAATCGACTAAGATGATTTGCCAAGCACAATGCAGACCTCTTAGTGCACCTAAGTAGAAAAGTGATAGTATTATAATTTATGAGGCTAGGAACTCTAGTCAGACCTAAAAGAACTTCGTTGAAGCAATTAAGAAGAATATGATTATGATTAACTTAACTAAGAGATGCCCCATAATAGAATGAAATGAAAGAATGTGATTCATGTAATCACCACAAATATTTGGGATAAAGGCTTTGATGATGGAGAGTATATGTTGTGAAGTCATGTAGGAACCTCTTGAAGGTTTATATTCTGAACTATTGTTTGGTAAGAGAGAACTTTGAGTCTTTTAGCAATTAAAGTAAAAATGAAGAGTTAATTTCACATAACCCCTAAACTGTAGGAGGTGTTGCACATAACCCCTTAAACTTTGTTTATCTCGATAACTCCCCGAACTATGGGTTGTCTCACAAAACCCCGAACTCAAATCTCTACTAAATTTGTAATCAACTTACCATTTTATCATTATATGACTAATGAATCCTAATATATCATCATTTATAAAGTTTGAAATTCTATGCAAACTTAATTACTATGCATTTCAGGAAGAACACTACAACGCTTAACGTCACCATCCGAAATTCTATGCAAACTGGAAAATATGGGTTGTCTCTTATACCATCTGTAAGGGATATAGGAGAATTCACTCCTAAAAATGATATGTTAGAGGGAGAAAATCGAGTCTTTATAAACCCACAATTGGCTCCTTATTTAGTTATTGTGAATCTAAATGGACTATAATAGAAGTAAGTTGTTAGAACAGATTCTCTATATCTTTAATTATAGAGAATTTCTACAACCACTTATCTGAATAAAATCTTGTTGGTCCATCCAATGTGCCCCACATTAGTATCATTCATGGAATTGATAGAATAAAAAAAGACTATGGTGAGTAGAGTTTTCTACAAAGACTGTTCACGATAGTAAACTAGTAGTTTTGAGGTTGATATGCTCTTGTTATTAACTATTATCAATGTTAAATAAAGATCGCAATTTGGGCTTCAACATGAAACTTTTCATAGATAAAACTCTCAAATTTAGTGTTTTAGTTGGGGTCGGAGTCAAGCCAAGTTCCAGAATACAAGGACTGGGGTCTTTCTTATCGAGCAGGCATTAAATGCTCTGATTAGAGAAGCGAGCAGCTCAGCATTGTGGGCCCAACCCAAATGGAAACTCCATTGTAGGTCTCATCACGGCCATACACGTGGCAGCAACCCATTTCTTCAATGCTCTGTGCATCACGGTCATACCCACTCATAAGCGCAGAGCGAGGAGGAAGGTCGCTCTTAATTTACAATAATGAGCTCTCTACTTTTAATGCTCTTCTACACACACAGCTTTCTCAAATTTCATTCACTTAATTAGAGCTCAAATTGAATCAAATTTATTTAGCCATATAATGATTAAATGGTAATTCGAATATTCGTAGAACATTCGTTGAAGTTCTGTCAGCTGTTAAAATATAAACATTTGATTTATTATTGTATACTATAATTTATGAATATGGAATAAGTTGATTGCAAAGATAGTTCATTGAAGTAAAATATAATTATTAAAAGAGTTTAAATTGATAGTTGAAACTTATTCCTAAATATCTCAAAATAATTTAAATTCTAGAATAAAAATATGAAACGGATCAAACATAAATTATACTTTCATTAACATAAATTCTATATGAATATTTGATAAGGAAACAAGTTGATCATATGAATGCTCACATTTGATTCGTTTAATATGCAAACACTAAAGATTACTTAATGTCTCTTAGATGATTTCCCAAATGAAATTCGAACAAATAGCCAGGCAAATAAAAATTGAACTATTTGATAATTACTCAATCAAATTCGACCCCTACTCACAATGAAAAGAAAATCACTGGAAAAAAAATTTTTCCAGATGTCGCTTAACGGTTTATTAATCTAGAGGTCAAAAATGCTTTTAACACTTTATATCATTGATACCAATTTGTGATAGAAAAAGCGAAGTATTCATTATTACACAAGAATTAAGTTACATTATAAAGAACCGTCTTCTACGTGTCGATCAAATGAAATAAAGTGAAATTATTCCCTTCTTATGATCGTTCCACTAACTTGAGTTATGCTAATTAAACGAAGATATGACGCATAATAGATATGTGTCAATAATGATTGTGGGTGAGGTCTTTTATTATTGTTCTTTTGACAAATTGGCATGGGGACCGAGAATCCAATTATTTGTGTAAATAAATATTATCAAGAACAATCTTTACCATAATTGAGGAAAACCTGTTTCAATGCTTTTGTAAAGAGAATTTAATGCATTTGAACGATAAAATAATAAAAGAAGATATATGAAATATAAATAATGAGACTAATATTATGTGGAATAGCATGGCTTATTATATTAGGAAAGTGGCTAAAGATATAATAGGATAATCTAAATGGTGTAGATTAGACGGTAAGGAGAGTTGGTGGTGGAATGAGAGTGCAAAAGATTATTAGAGAGAAGAAACTTTATATAAAGAGTGGCAAAAGTGTAGAGGGAAAACTTGGAGACATATAAGCTAGCAAGGAAGGAAGCAAAAATAGCTTAATGAGAATAAATACAAGGCTTATGAAAATTTCTATAAGAAGTTAGAATCTAAGGAGGGAGAAAGATATACACAAGCTTACTAAGATTAGAGAAAGGAAGAGTAGGATTTGGGGTATTAGGTGGATTGGGTAATATTAGGTATTAAAAGCGAAGATCAAAGAGTTCTAGTGACCGACGGGAAATAAAAGAGAAGCGGATGAGTTACTTTCATCAATTGTTTAATGATAACCAAACAAGTGAGCAAAATAGAGAATTTGACTATATAGTGAATGATAGGAACTATAGATATTGTCGAAAAATTAGGATTAGCAGTTAAAGATGCTTTAAAGAAAATAAAAGTTGAAGAGTCAGAGGACCGGACGATCCCTATTGAAGTTTGGAGATGCCTTGGAGATATAGGCTTAGGATGGTTAACTAAATTATTTAATAAGATTATTGAGATGAAGAGAATACCGATGAGTGGAGGATTAGTACTTTGATACCGATATGGAAGAATAAAGGAGAAATACAAAGTTGCTCAAATTATTGTGGCATAAAACTTATGAATCATACTATGAAACTTTGGGAGAGGATAATTGAGCAAAGACTAAGAAAGGAGACAAGTATATCTTGAAAATCAATTTGATTTTATGCCCGGAAGGTCAACTATGGAACATATACATATTTTGAGACAATTTATGGAGAGATATAGAGAGAAGAGAAAGCATCTACATATGATTTTTATTGATCTAGAAAAACCTTATGATAGAATGCCTAGAGAGGTAATGTGGTTTTAGAAAAGAAATCAGTATCTAGTTTATATATTGAAGTGATTAAAGATATGTATGATAAAATTAAAGATATGTATGATAGAGTAAACTAGAGTAACTAACTAATGAAGGAGAGACTAAGTCATTTCCTATTATCATAGGTTTACACCAAGGGTCACCTTAAGCCCTTATCTTTTGCATTAGTTATGGACCAACTTACTAGGCACATTCAGATGAAATCCTATGGTTTATGTTATTTACGATGATATAATGTTAGTTGACAAAATTAGAAGAGATATAATTTCTAAAGTAGAAAGATGGAGACAAGCTCTTGAATCTAAAGGTTTTAGAATCGTAGAACAAAAACATATGGAGGCTTTAGTAAAACTAAGAAAAGAAAAGAGCCTATAGTACATATTGATGGTCCGTAAATACCTAAAAATAATTATTTTCTATTTAGGATCAATCATTAGGCATGATGGTGAGATAGAGGATGATGTTGTACATCGAATCAAATCGATGGTTGAAATGGAGGAGTGCCTCGAGTCTTATGTGATCAGAAAATACCAATGAAACTAAAGTGAAAACTATAGACGGTTATATGACCAACTATGTCATGGCCCGAAAGTGTTGGGCAATTAAAAATAACATATGCAAAAATGAGTGTAATAGAAATGGTAATGTTGTGATGGTCTTGTGGGTATACATTAAAAATTGGTTAATGTTGGTACCCCAAAGATTTTTATTAATCTATGAAAATCAACATGAGTTCAATTTCCGCGTCAAAACAAGATAGAAGGGATCTCTCTTCTACGGTGTTAGGTTATTACGGTATCATTGGTTACTCAGATACCACTAGGTTTCCGTGGGACCGATGACCGTGCGGTGTTAAGGCCTCTTTCTGATAAATGCTACGATGAGATGAAGCTGCTGAGCAGGCTAAGTACTTCTGATGGGCAAACGAGAAAGGCGATATGGAATGATCAACAGCGATGTTAGGCCCTCTTTCTATAGTGCGCTACAATGAGACTCTTACTAGGTGAACGAGTGCGGTGCTAAAGTGGGCCGAGCGAAAGGTGTGAGGTCTGCTACTATGCAGAAGATGCTCAAGATGGTCCGACTACGATAGCTGCAGATGAACCGATTCGATGAAATGGGCGATAAAAGCGAATGGAATCGCCTTGCTGATGCTGAGACGATTGCTACGATGGCGAAACTTCATGCGCAAAGCCATGCTGTAATGCGGTAGCCGCCGCTCTGATCGAGGGAGCGGCCGCTTCGTCTGCGGAATTCTTTGCGATTGATTCACGCACAAGATATGCCTCCTCTCTTAGCGTCGGTTGCTCTGATAAACCGACTTGTTCTGCGATAGTCCGGCCTAAAGGCGTGTTAGTCGTCTGCTTTATCCGGCACTACGATTACACCTGTGTAATAGTTAACCTTGAGCCCGTGGCAAATAAGTCACCATCACAATTAATGGCACTATGCTAGCCACATGGCCTCGTTCCATTACCCATGCCTCATTCACATAAAATCGGTGATGACTCATCACAAAAGTGACATGTGTAAAGCTAGTCTAAAGTGACCAATTGCCCTCTCTCATTCCTACAGAAAACTAATGCAAAGGTGCGCCCATTTTCTCCGCACACCCCATTAGAGAACTCCTCTTGTTCACCTTCTTCTCCCTCAAGCTCACTTCGGCTTGATGCGTCGGTACAGCGAGATCAGCCATACTCTTCGAGTTTTTGCTGTCGGGGAAAAGATCGGCCCTGAGCAGGAGAACCCAACTCCAACCACTAGCGGTTTCTTCGGGCGGGTCTCCTCCGAAGCGATTGGAGAAAAGCGAATCCCCATCATCATCATTACAAACCTCAAACAGTTGACCAAGGAGTAGTTTTTTGCATCAACTAAGAAATGAATGCATCCGTAGTAAATTAGAGGTTGCTCCTATTGAGGACAAAATGAGAGAGAATCGACTAAGATGATTTAGTCAAGTACAACGAGACCTCTTAGTGCAGGTTAGGAAAAGTGATAGTATTATAATTTATGAGGCTAGGAACTCTAGGCGTAGACCTAAAGAACCGTTGGAAGCAATTAAGAAGAATATGATTATGATTAACTTAACGGAAGAGATGCCCCATAATAGAATGGAATGGAAGAATGTGATTCATGTAGCCGAGCCCAAAAATTTGGGACAAAGGCTTTGATGATGGAGAGAGTATATGTTGTGAAGTCATGTAGGAACCTCTTGAAGGTTTATATTCTGAACTATTGTTTGGTAAGAGAGAACTTTGAGTCTTTTAGCAATTAAAGTAAAAATGAAGAGTTAATTTCACATAACCCCTAAAGCTGTAGGAGGTGTTGCACATAACCCCCTTAAACTTTGTTTATCTCGCATAACTCCCCTGAACTATGGGTTGTCTCACAAAACCCCCTGAACTCAAATCTCTACTAAATTTGTAATCAACTTACCATTTTATCATTATATGACTAATGAATCCTAATATATCACTGTATTTATAAAGTTTGAAATTCTATGCAAACTTAATTACTATGCATTTCAGGAAGAACACTACAACGCGGACGTCACCATCTGAAATTCTATGCAAACTGGAAAATATGGGTTGTCTCTTATACCATCTGTAAGGGATATAGGAGAATTCACTCCTAAAAATGATATGTTAGAGGGAGAAAATCGAGTCTTTTATAAACCCACAATTGGCTCCTTATTTAGTTATTGTGAATCTAAATGGACTATAATAGAAGTAAGTTGTTAGAACAGATTCTCTATATCTTTAATTATAGAGAATTTCTACAACCACTTATCTGAATAAAATCTTGTTGGTCCATCCAATGTGCCCCACATTAGTATCATTCATGGAATTGATAGAATAAAAAAAAAAGACTATGGTGAGTAGAGTTTTCTCTACAAAGACTGTTCACGATAGTAAACTAGTAGTTTTGAGGTTGATATGCTCTTGTTATTAACTATTATCAATGTTAAATAAAGATCGCAATTTGGGCTTCAACATGAAACTTTTCATAGATAAAACTCTCAAATTTAGTGTTTTTAGTTGGGGGTCGGAGTCAAGCCAAGTTCCAGAATACAAGGACTGGGGTCTTTCTTATCGAGCAGGCATTAAATGCTCTGATTAGAGAAGCGAGCAGCTCAGCATTGTGGGCCCAACCCAAATGGAAACTCCATTGTAGGTCTCATCACGGCCATACACGTGGCAGCAACCCATTTCTTCAATGCTCTGTGCATCACGGTCATACCCACTCATAAGCGCAGAGCGAGGAGGAAGGTCGCTTTCTTAATTTACAATAATGAGCTCTCTACTTTTTAATGCTCTTCTACACACACAGCTTTCTCAAATTTCATTCACTTAATTAGAGCTCAAATTGAATCAAATTTATTTAGCCATATAATGATTAAATGGTAATTCGAATATTCGTAGAACATTCGTTGAAGTTCTGTCAGCTGTTAAAATATAAACATTTGATTTATTATTGTATACTATAATTTATGAATATGGAATAAGTTGATTGCAAAGATAGTTCATTGAAGTAAAATATAATTATTAAAAGAGTTTAAATTGATAGTTGAAACTTATTCCTAAATATCTCAAAATAATTTAAATTCTAGAATAAAAATATGAAACGGATCAAACATAAATTATACTTTCATTAACATAAATTCTATATGAATATTTGATAAGGAAACAAGTTGATCATATGAATGCTCACATTTGATTCGTTTAATATGCAAACACTAAAGATTACTTAATGTCTCTTAGATGATTTCCCAAATGAAATTCGAACAAATAGCCAGGCAAATAAAAATTGAACTATTTGATAATTACTCAATCAAATTCGACCCGTACTCACAATGAAAAGAAAATCACTGGAAAAAAAGCTTTTTCCAGATGTCGCTTAACGGTTTATTAATCTAGAGGTCAAAATGCTTTTAACACTTTATATCATTGATACCAATTTGTGATAGAAAAAGCGAAGTATTCATTATTACACAAGAATTAAGTTACATTATAAAGAACCGTCTTCTACGTGTCGATCAAATGAAATAAAGTGAAATTATTCCCTTCTTATGATCGTTCCACTAACTTGAGTTATGCTAATTAAACGAAGATATGACGCATAATAGATATGTGTCAATAATGATTGTGGGTGAGGTCTTCTTTTATTATTGTTCTTTTGACAAATTGGCATGGGGACCGAGAATCCAATTATTTGTGTAAATAAATATTATCAAGAACAATCTTTACCATAATTGAGGAAAACCTGTTTCAATGCTTTTGTGAAGAGAATTTAATGCATTTGAACGATAAAATAATAAAAGAAGATATATGAAATATAAATAATGAGACTAATATTATGTGGAATAGCATGGCTTATTATATTAGGAAAGTGGCTAAAGATATAATAGGATAATCTAAATGGTGTAGATTAGACGGTAAGGAGAGTTGGTGGTGGAATGAGAGTGTGCAAAAGATTATTAGAGAGAAGAAACCTTTATATAAAGAGTGACAAAAGTGTAGGAGTAGGGAAAACTTGGAGACATATAAGCTAGCAATGAAGGAAGCAAAAATAGCGGTTAATGAGAATAAATACAAGGCTTATGAAAATTTCTATAAGAAGTTAGAATCTAAGGAGGGAGAGAAAGATATACACAAGCTTACTAAGATTAGAGAAAGGAAGAGTAGGGATTTGGGTAATATTAGGTGTAGATTTGGGTAATATTAGGTGTATTAAAAGCGAAGATCAAAGAGTTCTAGTGACCGACGGGGAAATAAAAGAGAAGCGGATGAGTTACTTTCATCAATTGTTTAATGATAACCAAACAAGTGAGCAAAATAGAGAATTTGACTATATAGTGAATGATAGGAACTATAGATATTGTCGAAAAATTAGGATTAGCGAAGTTAAAGATGCTTTAAAGAAAATAAAAAGTTGAAGAGCCGTAGGACCGGACGGTATCCCTATTGAAGTTTGGAGATGCCTTGGAGATATAGGCTTAGGATGGTTAACTAAATTATTTAATAAGATTATTGAGATGAAGAGAATACCTGATGAGTGGAGGATTAGTACTTTGATACCGATATAGAAGAATAAAGGAGAAATACAAAGTTGCTCAAATTATTGTGGCATGTGGCATAAAACTTATGAATCATACTATGAAACTTTGGGAGAGGATAATTGAGCAAAGACTAAGAAAGGAGACAAGTATATCTTGAAATCAATTTGATTTTATGCCCGAAGGTTAACTATGGAACATATACATATTTTGAGACAATTTATGGAGAGATATAGAGAGAAAGCATCTACATATGATTTTTATTGATCTAGAAAAACCTTATGATAGAATGCCTAGAGATAATGTGGTGGATTTTAGAAAAGAAATATGTATCTAGTTTATATATTGAAGTGATTAAAGATATGTATGATAGAGTAAACTAGAGTACGAACTAATGAAGGAGAGACTAAGTCATTTCCTATTATCATAGGTTTACACCAAGGGTCAGCCTTAAGCCCTTATCTTTTTGCATTAGTTATGGACCAACTTACTAGGCACATTCAGGATGAAATCCTATGGTTTATGTTATTTACAGATGATATAATGTTAGTTGACAAAATTAGAAGAGATATAATTTCTAAAGTAGAAAGATGGAGACAAGCTCTTGAATCTAAAGATTTTAGAATTAGTAGAACAAAAACAGAATATATGGAGTGCAGTTTTAGTAAAACTAAGAAAAGAAAAGAGCCTATAGTACATATTGATGGTCCAGAAATACCTAAAAATAATTATTTTCGCTATTTAGGATCAATCATTAGGCATGATGGTGAGATAGAGGATGATGTTGTACATCGAATCAAATCGGGATGGTTGAAATGGAGGAGTGCCTCGGGAGTCTTATGTGATCGTAAAATACCAATGAAACTAAAGTGAAAATTCTATAGGACGGTTATATGACCAACTATGCTTCATGGGCCCGAGTGTTGGGCAATTAAAAAATAACATATGCAAAAAATGAGTGTAATAGAAATGGTAATGTTGTGATGGTCTTGTGGGTATACATTAAAAAATTGGATAAAAAATAAATGCATCCGTAGTAAATTAGAGGTTGCTCCTATTGAGGACAAAATGAGAGAGAATAGATTAAGATGATTTGGTCATGTACAACGGAGACTTCTTAGTGCACCGGTTAGGAAAAGTGATAATATTATAGTTAATAGGGCTAGGAGATCTAGAGGTAGACACAAAAGAACTTGGTTGAAAGCAGTTAGGAAGGATATGATTATAACTAACTTAACAGGAGGAGATGACTCATAACAGAATGGAATGGAAGAATAGAATCCATGTAACCGACCCCAAACATTTTGGGATAAAGGCTTTGTTGTTGTTGTTTCAATGCTTTTTTAAAAAACATTCCTAAGCTTTCACCAACAAGCAATATAAAATATGTTTTTATAATTATAATTATTTATTATTTACTTAACAACTTGTATATGAAAATGTGGACAATACAGAGAATATATGATCCCCTTTTAATGAGAGAACTTCCCTATCATCCTACAGACAATGAGTATCAAACCCCGACATAGCTAAGGGGCACCCCCAACGCACGACCTCATGTATTTCAAAAAATTAATTTCCTGCTGCTCCCTAAAAGAGTTGAACCGAGACCTTGGTCTACTAGTCATAGGCAACTTACCTAATCGGCTGGACCATCACGGATGGGAAACTCTCTCTATACTATGAAAAAAATAAAATTTGGATTAATCACAATTACATATTACTCCTAAACTTCTTTAGTAGTACTTGAGCTGGTGTCCAAACAAAGTTATCACTCTGATATATATAATTGTATTAGAAAAGTTATGTTCAATACCTTTAAGGGAACAAAGAATTTCTTTAAAACACAATGAAATACCAGGGGTTTTCTCTGCAATAAATTGACATCATGTGATACCTATCTTACAGATACGTATGACTAAAAGAACACCATTTGAACATCAGCAATATGAATGCTAATTAAAAGGTTTATATAAAGTAATAAAATGACTAACTCTCTGCTATGCATTAAGTATATGTAAAGTTAATCTTAGAAAGTAAAAGAAAGGGAGAGGGTCCAAAATTTTCTATAAAGAAGTATATCTACAGTTAGACCCACAAGATGGGGATGCATGATACTTGCTAGAACATCCAAGGGCAAATTTGTAAATGAAAGGTTCAATAGTTCCCTTGTTTACACGACATTCTTTAACGTTGTGTGGGTGGTGTCCTCTTTATAAGGTGTGGGTTGAGAAATGAGCTTGGTGGCATTGATTTTGGCCTTCCATTTTCACCATCCCCCTCCTCATAGAAAGTGAAACTTTAATCTTCTTCTCCTCTACTAGCTTCTTCCATTTTCATAACCAAGGTATTGTAATTTCATATCCTTCTCTCTTGAATCATTTTCTATCACGTTTTCTTCTCTTTCTAGTATCATCATCCTGGACTTGTTTGTCAACCAAAACAAGTTTTCTTCTTATATTCTCTCCCATTTCCCCCTCTGTTTTTGGTTCTATATATCATTTACTAGCAAAGAAAACCAACAATTTGAATTCTTAAAATCATATGGAGATTTTTATGCACTAACTTTCTTTCACATCTCTTTTGGTGTCATTTCAGTTCTTTTGGCTAGTAACTAGTAAGAAAATCATTTTCTTTCTCATGTACTAGTGTGTCTTAATTTCTGTATGGCAGTATCTAGCCAAGGAAACCAACAGTGAATATTCTTGAAATCATATGAAAATTTTGATGCAAGTAATTTTCATTCACACACACTAGTGTGTCATTTCAGTCAGTTCTTTGGTAAGTACAGTGTTTCAGTCAACATATTCAGATCATATTAACAAATTGTGGGATCATTCTACTTACAGTGACTCTCAGAATGGCTTCACCAGCTTCTGCAATTGTCAGAGCAAAATCCGATCAACTTGAGATCGCGCAGGCCGCAGCGAGGCAAACCCTCAGTCGTGCAGCCTCCGCCGAAGTTCTTCCAACCGTCACACCTGTCAGCGGTGAGCTCAATGGGGGCTCGGGCTTATCGAGGAAGACGAGCCTCGGGAAGAAAATAATGGGATCGTCGCCAGGGAGGAGGAACAGTGGGGGTCACCGTAACCGGAAGGCGAGGAGCGCGCAGCTGAAGGTGGAGCTTGAGGATGTCAGCAGCGGTGCTGCACTTAGCAGGGCTTCAAGCGCTAGTCTGGGATTTTCTTTCTCTTTTACCGGGTTCACTGCTCCGCCTGAGGATATCATTGCTGCTCTAAAGGGATTCAGTGACGAAGAGAATGGTAACAAGAAATACACTTGAGCTTTCAAAACTGACAATTTGATTTTTATTAATTTCTAGTCAAATTGATATAATTACAAATTTAATGTAATGATTATATACATGTGGATATAGATATAGATACAGATCATAACTATAATATCCTGAAACCATAGTTTAATCCAAGTTACCTTTGTATAAACTGAAACAAAATGACCAAACTTTGTATGAGTTACATTTAAGTTGGGATGCTACCAGTAAACACGAGAACATTGTGGCTGACAAATTCTATTCAAATATCAGTATGTAATAAACCAGCATACCTTGCATTGCAGCAGTGGATCCTGAGGCAGGTCACGAGCAAAAGAGGATAATCACAGAACCAACCTTGCCAATTTATCTGAAGGTAATCAATCTTCAGCTATATACAGTTATCAGTAAGAAAGGTCCTTGGATTTGCAGAATGACCCAAATTCTCTGAGAGAAAGAACTCCCTCACTGAGAAGGCTGGGTCTAAGGAAGTTTTCTGAGCTTGTGAACATCCACAGGCTTAGATAACCTGTACTTTTAAATTTATATACTGAAAGGTATCTCTATAGCACCCTTTTTCCTCTTTTTGTTCGATTTTGCAGTTTACAGAGCTTAAATACAAGGTTATCCTCAAAGGCGTAACTTCAACGACTGAGAAAGATATACTTCACGGAATTACAGGTTCGGCTAGTCCTGGTGAGGTTCTGGCTCTTATGGGACCATCGGGTAGCGGTAAGACTAGTCTCCTTAGTCTTTTAGGAGGAAGAGTTCATGGTGGCCACATCGATGGATCCATCACCTACAACGATGAACCTTACACAAAATCTCTAAAACGAAGGTAAATGTCCAATCTTTCCGCAAATATAAGAGTTTGTAACCTATTTTAGTTGCTGAATCTCTGTTTGATCCATCAACGTGTGATATTTTGGATCCTCATTCCTGAGGGAAGCATTTCAATTGGCTAGAATTCGTTACATGAACGAAAATAGATTTTGTGGGATCATATTGAATATTTGACAATATATTTTTTATAATTCTATTATGCAATTCAAGCTAAAATTGTGAAAGTAACGCTTCCACAGGATAGGGTTCGTGACACAGGATGACGTTCTGTTTGCACACCTTACAGTGAGAGAGACACTAACATATGCAGCACGCCTTCGTCTCCCAAAGACGATGACAAGGCAACAAAAGGAACAGAGGGCTTTGGATGTTATCTATGAGCTTGGGCTTGAGAGGTAGCTTACTCAGTCTCCAACCCTTGTTAAGTAAATTGGTCACGTCGATGGATCTGATATATGCAGATATCGATCAACAGGTGTCAGGATACTATGATCGGAGGATCATATGTTCGAGGGGTTTCAGGAGGTGAGAGAAAGAGGGTTTGTATAGGGAATGAGATTATAATAAACCCTTCTTTGTTGTTTCTTGATGAACCAACATCGGGTTTGGATTCAACAACAGCACTGAAAATAGTGCAGGTGTTGCATGACATAGCAGAGGTAATGCATTGCTACAACTTTTACCCCAAGTTTTAGTTAGTATTTTCTATCAAATTTGTCATAGAAAAATTGGGGATATGAGAATATTGTTTGTCTCGTCGCAGGCTGGGAAGACAGTAATAAGTACAATTCATCAACCATCCAGCAGACTCTTTCACAAATTTGATAAACTGATCCTGCTGGGGAAAGGTAGTTTGCTATTTTTTGGGAAGGCATCTGAAGCCATGGTTTATTTTTCATCCATTGGATGTTCTCCTCTGATTGCAATGAACCCAGCCGAATTCCTACTAGACCTTGCAAATGGAAATGTAAATGATGTTTCAATACCCACAGAATTACACGACAGAGTGCATACAGAGAATTTGAGTAGTGATACGAGAAATAAGAAGCCATCTGCAAAAGATGTACATGAGGTAAAGATATTCTTTTTCTTGAGTGAAGGAAGGAGTTTTAAAATACATAACTTATGAAAATTCAACCATTGAGATGTTCTATCAACTTGATAACCTATCTGATGTTTTAGCAATCTGATTGGTATATGAATGAATTGACCAGTATCTGGTGGAAGCCTACGAGACTCGAGTTGCAGACAAAGAGAAGAAAAGGCTTCAAAGACCTATTCCCATAAGTGAAGACGTGAAGGCAAAGGTATCATTGACAAAGAGAGACTGGGGAGCGAGCTGGTGGGAGCAGTACACAATACTATTTTGCAGAGGGCTCAAAGAAAGGCGTCATGATTACCTGAGTTGGATGAGAATAACCCAAGTCATTGCAACTGCAATCATCCTTGGTTTACTCTGGTGGCACTCAGATCGTAACACTCCTAAAGGTTTGCAAGACCAGGTAAGGAATCACTTACCTGCAGAACATGAACCTTCCTAACTTAATCTAGGCTGCTCTAATTATGTACATATTTCAGGCAGGTTTGCTATTCTTTATAGCTGTGTTCTGGGGTTTCTTTCCTGTGTTCACGGCAATATTCACATTCCCTCAAGAGAGAGCAATGTTGAATAAAGAACGGGCAGTTGATATGTACAGATTGAGTGCATATTTCATGGCCAGGACAACGAGCGATTTGCCACTCGACCTCTTCCTGCCAGTAATCTTTATACTGATTGTATACTTCATGGCAGGCCTGAGAGAGAGTGCTGAACCCTTCTTTCTAAGCATGTTAACTGTGTTCCTTAGTATTGTTGCTGCTCAGGTGTGTACTACGATATGCAAAAAAAAAAAATTATATGTGTCGTAGAAAGAAATTTATGATGCCTTATGAAAGTAACAATGGTTAAAAACCGGCAGGGGCTTGGATTGGCCATTGGAGCTACTCTGATGGATGTCAAGAAAGCAACCACTCTAGCATCAGTGACAGTCATGACCTTTATGTTGGCTGGTGGGTTTTTTGTGAAGGTAAGAATTTAATTCTATCCTACATAAATTGAATTAAGATCAGTTATATTTTCGCGATACCTGAGAAAAATTTGCTCTATTCTTCAAAGTAGTAAGAATATAATTCTATCCTACATAAATTGAATTAAGATCAGTTATATTTTCGTGATACCTGAGAAAAATTTGCTCAAAGTAGAATACAGGCTCAGCTATTTCTGATATTATCTTTACCTATTGATACTTTGGTTTGATAGTAAATTTCAACGCCCTATTCAGGCAAACAATAGTGGACTCTTTGTCACAGTTGTAGACCCTTTATATATCTTGTAATAGTACCTTAAGTTACGATCATACGTACATAATCTTGCTAGGTTACGGAAACTAACACCTTACATTATAATTCTGCAGAGAGTTCCTGTCTTTATATCGTGGGTTCGTTACATATCTTTCAACTACCACACCTACAGACTCCTGCTTAAGGTTCAGTACAATCATGTACCGCCCCTCCTACAAGTTGGTAATCTTGATAGTGGTGTTAAGGAAGTCGTTGCCATGATTGCCATGGTTTTTGGCTACCGTCTCCTGGCATACATTTCCTTGAGAAGGACGACGCTTCAAACTGCTTAGACAAAAGTTTGACAAATGCATACTAAGAGGCACCTGGAGAAGATTTTACTACTATCTCCACTCAAAAGCAGTCATAAAAGAAGAGAACTAACAGGGCTACAGGAGATGAATCTCACAGAGGGAGATAAATCCAAAGTTACTCCATCCAAGACTGAGCGCTTGTATGTTAGCACCACATGTCTAATACCATGTGCATGAGATTTCGAGTTTTCAAATACATTTTCTTCGCATAAGCCTTCCAGTTTACCTCATTACTGGTGTTGCAGATTTTATCTATCATGATTATGGGTGCACAAAAATATCCATATCCGAGGAAATATACGTATCCATATCTGTTAGGATGCGGATATGGTTACTAAAATCTATATCCGATAGGATATGGTTACGGATACAAATATGTAGTGAAATATCCGGATCCGTATCCGAAATATCCGAAGATATGTTGATCATAAGTTGTAATAGTTTTAATCCTTAGATTAATTGATTTGAGGATGATCAAGAGATTTAATCTTTGCTTTTTCGGATATAAAGAACATATTAATGAACTCCCTTGTATCATATGAACTATTGAACTGTATTTTCTTTTTCAATATTATCTACTTTTCTTATATCCGTTTTGTATCCGCGTGTATTTCCGCCTATATATTAGCATGTATATCCGTATTCATATCCGATTTTAGCGCATAAAGATAAGAATTTTTCTTATCGAGGCACATCTGTATCCGTGATTGGCAAGAGGATACGGATATGGTATTATATCCAAGCCATATCCAAACCGTATGCACCCCTCGTCATGATAAACTTTCATCCTGGTTGAATGAGGAAAAGCATGTGACAGTAGATTATATGTTGCGAGTAGGTGAGTGAAGTCAAAGGGCTGTGAATACGAGACTTTGCCTATTATAAAAAATGCAATCCCTGTAGTAACGAGATACCTATTTTCCTAAAAGAAAATTACAATACTGGATATAGTGAAAAGAAAAGGATTAATATGAAAGTTTTATAGAAAAGAACAACATTGACAATTTAATAGTCATCTAATAATAGCTAGTTTACCGCAAAAAGTGGAATTGTGTTTACAACATCATTTAAGGGCGATCAAAATACATATACATTTAACAGAAAATCAAACAATTGCTTGCCCGAAATCTAAATGTGTAAATTTTCTTTGTATAAAATTGATTTTCTACTAAACTCCAATACAACAGTGTTTTATAAATTAAATTGCTGAATTTCTAGTTACACACGATGAGCAGTAATTTATAAATTAAACTGCTGAATTTCTAGTTACACATGATGATATCTAAATTCCGGTAGTTATAACTTATATCCCAAAACCACAAAAGTACCTCCTGCTTCAGATATTATCGTGCATATCAACGGCCTCATTTATCCAAAGTTACCATCTTCAATGGTCAGCCCATACCCAAAAGCAACAAACTGAATGCACAGCTTTAGCCTGTGGAGTTAGCTTTATTAATTTTACATTGTTAACAAAGGATGTTCTGAAGCCATTAAACTGGATGATACTTGGAGAAGATACCAGTCACCTCCAGAATACTAAAAGTTCTCATGCCATTGTCCTAAACCACCCAAGCAACCGAAGAAGTGCAGCATCCAATACTGGGGATTTCTTTTCAAATCCTGAGATGAGAGGGAAAGTGGATATAATTAGTCGATAGAATTGATAATGTTTTATAAGGAAAACGGTGGGCTCAAAGTTCTTTCTGTTTTGAGAATTTAGCAAAATTTAACAAAATAAAACAGTGATGAAGAAACAAGAACAGATGAGATTATGTTCATTTTTTATTTATTTTTATTTTACTTTAGATTTTGCAACTCAGACTTAATGAAGGCAGTGTACCGCTGGCCACCAAGTGTGAAGAAAATTACCTCTTGACTGAACCTTCACATAATAATGACTATTATGCAGTGGCCAACTAGGACTAAGAAACCAAATGCACAAGGACCAAATATTTGGAGTAAACCTGGTAGTCTTCTTTTATGAAATAAACTAGGAACCTTTGTTATGTTTTCCAGCGGGAGGACCAGTTTTTATTTCTCACATGGTAATAGCTTATGCTTCACACCATTTGGCCTTTAATAAATTTATCCAGAAATTTTTCACCTAGGTCTGCTGCAACTCTATGAGCCTTTTTATGATGGACCGAGTTTTTATTAGCTACATCGTGATAGCCTATGTTTTTAACCATTTGGCCTTTCATCAACTTATCCATAATTTGCTTACCTAGGTCTGCTGCAACTCTATGTGCGCACATAATTCCAGAAAAGGCAACAGCTATAACTCCTTGACCAGGAAAACAGCTATCCCCAACACAGTAGAGACCATCGATAGCCTGCAAATCCAATACCAGAATTTATTAGTATAAATTCAGTTAATAAATTAAATTTACCCATATAAAAGCACATAAGAACTAACTCTTGCAACCAAGGTTGAACTTACTGTCGTATTGAAGGGCATGCCAAGTAAACCTTTTGGTATCTTCCTTGGCATTGGACCATAGGTACCATCATTTCTCGCAAGAAATCTCCTGTGAGTTTTCGGTGTACCCACCTGTCATATTTAATCATTCAATGCCATAAGAAACAGTGACCTCAAGCTCTTTACACTCATCATAATCTTCTTGGATACTGTAATTAAAAACATTTCATTTTTACATTAATTGAAAGCACTAATAAGATATAAAAATATATCATTTGAAGACGCGTGATGAATGGGCGGACACAAATCCATATAATAAAAATTAGAAGTATGCCAAGGGAGGCCTACACAAAATACTCTGCATATTTACTGTCGAACATCAGGAAACCATAACCGCTATCCTATCATAGCATATCATCTATCCCATGTCATGTCAACTTACTTACAAGATTTGAAAATTGAAATTAGAATTGTGTGCTATCACTACCATAATCACACACTATTACAGCGTATCACCTCTTTAAACACTATGGAACCCTTAAGTCCAGGAAATAGTTTATTTTCAAGCCTCCTTATGATTTCGTCAGCCACGAGCTCCTTTTTTTCTTCATAGTCCTTTTGAGAGAGTCCCTAGCACAATGAAAGAAAAAGCTTTAGCAGCATTCAATTATAAACTAGCATTGTCATCACATACGCAAGTAACAAGTTTTCCCTGAGAAAACAACCTATCAGAATATAGAATGTGAAAATACTTTGAATTTGCTATTAAAAACCATTACCTTCCAGTCTTCTATGCTTGATGTTGTAAATATATGAAGAATATGATGTCCATCTGGAGCTAATGATGAATCAAGTACAGTTGGAATACTTAAAAAAATGCTTCCATAAGGCATCTCCAACCTACTCCAGTCATCCTGCATATACTTGCATTAGCTACACAAATGTGTGTAATGCCAATCTTTTTATATAGCTGTGAACTCTTAAATATTACACCTTGTCAAAATCATAATACCTCGAGAATGAAATGATGACAATCTGTATCAGGAGGCAAAACTGATGCTTTGACTCCCATGTGTATGGAAAGAAATGATGGAGCCTTGACATAAATCCTTTGAAAATTTTTCTCCTCCTCAGGAAGTTCTTCAACTTTCACAAGCTTTCCTACGGTATTGAGAAATGAAACTTGTTAAAGATTGTTGGAAGCTAAAGGAATTATGCATCAAATATAAGCATCACCACTAAAAATCAATTCTGCATTGAAATAGGTTGCCATCGTTAATCTGTTAAAACGATGAAAGCTGAAAATCGTCAGCACAATTAAAAGTTTTGCAATAAATAACCCCAATCTCCTAGACTCCCAGATTCAGGCCCAACCCATCCACCAGCCAACCCAAAAAAATCCGCATTAAAGCAACAATGCTCTAGACTGAACAGAAGGGATATCTTCACAATCTCATATTAAATCTGGGATTCGCAGGGAATCTTATAGAATTTTGGAATTTGATGCAGAACCTTTATAGTACAGGGGAAAATTTTATTTTATACCATATAAAAATGAATAAAGGTGGTTAGAGATGATTGGAATAATAAATATTCAGATGCCAAATTATTCTCAAAACAACTCATGCTTTTTAGGTGATATTTCAATATTAGATATGCAATAACAGTGCTGCAATTGACTGGTGATTCTTTCTGTGTTCACCTACATACATCTTGTTCAACTACTCATTCAAATTCTAGTCCATATCATTTTTTCATGGTGAAAATCCTTTGCGTGAAAACCCATTTTGCATTAAAATATTTGATTTGAAGATCTCTTACCTTATGAAACTGCTTTTAAGTTCTCAGTATGTATCATTTATGATGATGATACTTATTCCTGCATAATCCATGGACATCTACATGTGAACCCTTGCTTTTTATCTTGTTTCTTCCCAATAATAAGCCAATACTCCTAAATAAGTTGAACAATCAATATTTCAGGCAAATCAATTCTCATTCAATAGACATTCAATATTTATTATCTTCACAATGGCAATTATAACTATCATTGCATAAAATGATTATTGGAACTAATACCTCTTTTATGAAACCAGTTAGACCCCACAACTCCCCACCCCCAACCACAAAAACCAATTTGATCATGTTGTAGAATGAATCCAGCAGCAACCATCACTTCCAACAAAATTGAATTTCATTCAAACCAAATGCAGGCATTTCATTTTAAATTTGTTCCATATGTATATTGGACAGTTTGCCTTTACTATATCCCCATCAACTACGCATAATATAACCAACCTCGGAAATTTGTCCGTCCTTGTCCGTTTTCCATATTTCTTTGACCATCCCAATGGAAGACTGCAAAATCATGATATCTTTTCTGGCACTGCACATAGTGGCTCATTTCTCCAGTTGCATATAAACCAACTACCTAGTGAGAGTGTGGACTGCTGGAATACCTTGTTTGCAATGCCCCAAAACCATTTTCTAATCAAAGGCTACACCACTCCGCTCCTGTACTAAAGATACTGGTCATCATCACTCCATGTTTATACCAACTCCTGCACCTCAGACAACAGACCAAGAAATTATAAAGTTTTACTACATATCAGATCCCACATATATATCAAACTGCTATCAACCCCTACTCCTAAAGAAAGAACCTTAAGGACATATCCTGCACCAATTTTCTGAAGCCAGTACTGTGCTTGGGAAAAAAACTAATGAAAAGTTGTACTATATCTTTATCCGCTATAGAGAACACTGCTATAACCTCCTGCACCTCAAAAATAAGCACCTTCTGGACACCACCTGCAGTAAGATTGAAGCCTTAAAACCCCGATCACCAAGTTTCTGGCTAGAATACTCCTTTTCCATTTGCAGTAATCTGTATTTGCCTTATGCTATGCTCCAAACCTATGACCCAAAAATGTACATATTTGTAGGTTAAAAACTTGCTTTTGAGGAAGAAGAGAACAAGAGGTACAAAAAGAAGGTCTATTGATGATAATGCAGCTCTCCAAAATTATTGGAAAATAGGGACAGTGAACAATAATTAAAAGAAATTTGGGGCTAGGGATTTGTGATTGTGGATGGCTGAAGAAACTTGATCTACGGAATGGTTCAGGACAGATGGAAATGAAATGATTTTCCATTGATGTCACCACGAAGTAATGGAATTCCATTTAACACTTGATCCATGGTGGAAATCCTATCGGTGTCCAAGTGAAATTGCTCTCCCATAATAACCTCTTAATCTCAAAAGCTTATGCATGGCATTTTGTTAATTGCAACTTGATTGAGACAGGGCTATCATATGTAGGCCTCTTTGAAGGTTTCCCAAATATTACAAGAGAAAAACATGTGATATGAGTATTTGTACATACATGGTCATGGTATATGGGATTCAGTAAGATAGTGAAGGATAACACTTTCTACGAAAATATTGGCTCTTCAAGGTTTAAGTGGAACCTAGTGTGACAAACTAAGGTTCAACGTAAGCAAAGCTCCATCAAGATGTAAATGTGCTTCAGAATTATTTGGTCAAGAGCATACCAAAGGTATCCCATCTAGTTGCATTTGATATGACTGTTTTGGAGTAAAACTCCCTCCCATCTGCAAGCTTAACTCCAACCTGCAAATACCAGAAATTTGTGAAATTAATTAGATGAAAGTCATACTCCCAGTTGCAAATCGATATCTACTACTGGGAGCAAGCGTTCGATCTTTCAGCCGTACAAGGCATTACTCACAGCTTTTCCACTCTCAAGTATGATATTTTTCACGTTTGCTTTGTATAGTATTTTACTGCCCTTATCTACAAGGCCTTTGGCTAAAGACTTCGCAATTTCACCAACACCACCAACTGGATAATTGATCCCTCCAAAATGTCTATCACATAAAACCTATCATGCGAATATAGCTGGTCAGCAAAGATGAACAATTAATAATGAGCTCGTCAACTTCGAAGCAATAGGTTACCATGCTTGCGTTGATCATTGGTGTTTGCAGAGCGTTAACTGTACTCACAATGAAACACTGCAGAAAGAGAAATCATTATATCCATTGTTCATTAGTCAACAGGCAAAGAGCTAAAACACATCTAATCGCAGATCCAAGAACTATTACATCAAACCATGGATGTGAATTAAATACTAACTGACAAATTATTACCTCAGCATCTATGAAAGACAACAACTGAGGGTCTTTTATAAACTTTCGAGCAATATCCCCAGCATTCTGTGGCAGATAATAAGCTGCAAAATGGAAATATTGTCACAAATAGAAAGTTATATTTTAGGCAGCTCTTGGCAATGTTCAAAAATACGGGTTTATTATGCGCGTGGTCCGGGACCGCTTAAATATTAATTGGATTAAGTGTTGATTAATCGGATTATGTGAAATTATATTTTTAATGTTTTAATAAATATTTATTATTTATCATATGTTAAAATATATAAAATTCACTAAAAGTAGAAAATATACTAAGAAAATACCAACAAGAATGCAATTGAACATTCAATAACTAGTTAACTACTTAAAAATTCAATCCAAATGTCAAAATTAACTAGAAACTCAAATAAAAGTCATTAAATTAAACATTCAAACTAAAACTAAAAGTTCATCAAACTAAAACCAAATCATCTAATCTCCTTCATCATCCTCATAATGAGTGCGGAGAGAGAGTGTGTGTGTCACACGGTATTTGGGAAAAGACAAGGGCTAGTTTTTTTTTTGGGATTGGGTTTGGGTAAATGGGTTAAACCCGCAATCAAATAAAAAAAGTGCCTGCATAAACAAATTATGCGCTTACTTAAAAATCGGCCAATTGAGCGCATAACTTGTATTCTGCCTGTTTGTATTCTGCTTCCCCTTAAGCAGGCACTTCAACCTTTTTTTAGAACGTTGGCTCTTGGACTTCTGTCTCATAGTTTTAGAAATAATACTATCCTACTGTACTAGTTTACATATATTAATAAAGGAAAACTTGATATCATTTAGCACCTCTAGTCCTTATGCTAATTTCAGAAACGCGTTCTATTTGATTGTTCTTCTTATCGATACTTCAGAATTGGATGTAATAGCATAAAGAAATGTTCAGAATTTTTGAACCCTCCCCTTCTTCTATAAATTTTATAGTCCAGGAGAAATTTGGTGCAGCTCCTTGGTTCTAAAAATATAAACTACAAGATAACTTTTCGACTTGTCCTTTGCAAGAATCTTGTACCGTTATGAAGGGTTGACATCAACTTACAATATTGTGATACAACTATACATAATAGACCCTATTCTGGTTATAAAAAGACTTAGATGAATATCAGAATGCATGAAAAAAGATGAGTACAGGAATTTATTCATATAGTAATGCCACTTCCAGTGATTACCAAGAGTCAGGCATTCCAATGGCTTCTTAAAGAACTGCCCAAATAGGTATATTGGCTCCTCCAGTGACTTCAGCTCCAATGAATTCAAAGCGTTGAAGATCTGGTGATGGAAGTTTATACATTTTCATATGATTGTAATAAGAAAGTTAGGAAGTGAAACTATTAATTAACAAAGCTAATAAGATACCTTCCAACACTCACTGTAAAATTTGTTGATCCCATCTTTTTCATGAGGGAACTTGTCAATAAGTTCTGTAATGAACTCATTGTAGTCCCTATGAACACGAACAGAGAGACCTCCTGGAAGGTGGAAGTGGACAGTTGTAGGATCAGGTACCACCTCCATCCTACACCCAACTGCTGCTAATGCTTGGGTAATTAAGTTTAAGTTACCCTGCCATTGTGGAACCATGATATTAAAATGATTATTGACTGGGTAGGAAAATCTTCTTATTAAGAATAAGTAAAATAAACCAAAAATAAACGGAGAGTGTCAAAATGATTAATTCATGGAATAGGGGGAAAGAAATGCTTAAAATCTTTGGAAGGAAATATAAACTCCTGGACCACGAGGAACAATGCAGTGTGCTTCACATCATGCATATTAAGAGCTCTATAATTTATCACCACATGCATTTGGGTTATCCTACAATCTTGCTTCCCAATATAGTCAAGCATCAATCTTCTTTCCGCAACTTCAAGCAAATTCTCCTTGAATATATAATACATTCCTAATTTGATCCTGCTTGTTGAGACAACAAACTTAATTTGGATATATTCCTCTTTTTTTTTCTTTGAGAAACATAGGATTTTCTAAACATATAAAATAAGTACATCTCTTGGATTTAAGGATATTGCTACAGGTATGCCCTTCTCTATGCAGATTTATTTTCAGCGTTATCAATGTGCGATGAATAGGGCAAAGTCCCTTCACGCGCACATGAGCGGAGCGCAATGTGATGCGCACACCCGAGTGAAGCAAGGCGCACACCACACACATAATTTTTCAATATAAATAATCAAGCATGAAAGAACATGTTTATGAATTTTCACATACACAATATGTCAACACAAATAATATTTACTACCAAATAACAAAATAACGTCTTAACTCATAATGTTAACACACCCAACATAGAAGTTTAAATTTTTCCAAATCAAAAGTCAAATCAAGACTAGTATCGAAGTAAAATCAAATAGTAAATGAGAACGAGCTAGGGTCCTCAAACAGGGTAGTAAAATGGCCTAATGGGTTTATTTTTCCTTTTGGGATATGGATTATCAAGTATAAAGATCAGATTGAAATGTTAGAAAAGTATATGAGGCTATGCCTTGCATGCGTCCCAGGCGAAACGCCTTCGCGTAGGGCACTTGAGAGGTGCAAAAAGGCGCTATCACATTAGATGTAGGGCGCTTCGCCACTACCCCGCATTGTAGGGCACATAAGGCGCAATGAGGCCCGTTCCTTTGATAACACTGTTTATTTTAAAGCTTCTAATCGGTCATGTGGATTGGAAATATTGTTATCATTAAGACAAACTTCTTCTCAACAGCTTTTCCCATTAGTATCCCAATCCCTTAGAACTAGCCGTAATTCTATGCTCCCTCTATTTTTGTTAGGGTAAGCTGGGAAAGGACAAGTAGGGATTTCTCGTCCATCATACCTCATACAGTGTGATTATCCTCCGGCCATTGCAGGGGTCAAGGATTATAGGGTGAAACAAAGAAGATCGGATCCGCATCTCAAGAATAGACCTCCCTAGTCATTTAGTATAACTAGCAAACACGCCTAGGACTTTGTGCTTCTGAATTCTAATGTATGATGTAATATTGTTTCAGTCCATGATTGTTTAGCCCCACAAGCATGAACTACTATTGTCTATATGTTGGATAACCACAAATAAATTTAAATTCTAGAATTAATTTTATCTGTTTCTATTGGATAGAATTTATATTTGTGAACACACCTTTTGGCAACATCTAATTCCTAAATTCAACACAAAGCAACAAAACACCAGAAATCACAAGAAAAGGGCAGACCTTATCACTGAATCCGAACATCACCGAAGATCCAACATCAAAAGTATACCCGTCTCTCTCATAAAACCCCGAGCTCCCGCCAGGAATCAAGTACTTCTCAAGGACCAAAACCCTCGCTCCCTTCACTGCAAGCTGAGTTCCCGCCACCAATCCGCCCATCCCCGATCCAATAACAATTGCATCGTACTCCTCCCCTCTCCCTTTCCCCTCACTCTGATCCCCCTCCACTGATCTCTCCGCGCTCAGCACCGCCCTCGGACTCCCAAACCCTAATTGCACGCCTCCCCTCTCTCTTGTGGAGCATTTGGATCTTGAAGGGAGGAGAACCGGGATTGGGAACTGGGGATCTAGGGTTTTGGAGGAGACGAAGGAGAGGGGGAGAGAAAACCCTAATTTGAGCATAATTGGGGATTAAAGAAGAGGTTATTTTGTTGATTTTTGTGGGGATTTTAGGGTTTATTCAACGGAAGGGATGAAGAAGGGATATTTGGGGGAGATAGTGGGCAAGGATTCGGAGGAGAAAGAGACAAAAGTTAATGAAGCCGGACTCAGTGGGGAGTTTTTCGCGCGTTTTCTATCCGTTGCTCAAACAAAGGTTTTGTTTTTTGTATATCGGAATCTTTCAGCCGCCTCACGATCCTCTATAGGTTTCTTTTCCATCTTGGTTCCCAAAGCATCGAAAATTGATATTAGATTCTATTTACGCTTAACTGCACTTAAATACTCTATAGTTTTTGCTGTTTTGCATTTATTCACCCTCACTTATTTTTGGCAGCACTTATATACTCTAAAATTTTTAAATTTTGGATTTATATACCCTCACTTTTTTTGACAGCACTTAAATGCCTTAAAGGTTTTAAAACTAACACATAAATACCCTAAAGTTTTTAAAACTTGCTCTTAAATACCCTCAGTTATGCAGACTTGAGGGTATTTAAGTGCAAGTTTTAAAAACTTTGGAGTATTTAAGTGTCAATTTTAAAAACTTTAGGGTATCTAAGTGCTAATTTTAAAAACTTAAATATATTAAGTGCTGCCCAAAAAAAGGGAGCGATAGCAAAATTTAAGGACTGGGATATCTAATAGTAATTGAGGGACTAATTTCAAATATTTAAAGGTTTAGGGGACTAATAGCCAAAAAAAACACACCTAAATACAACTTCTAGCAAGCAACAGTATCTTCCATGGTCAATCTAAATACAAATTTTATCATAAAGAAAGGAATATAAATGTACATATCTACTAATGTTTAACACTCAGAGTAAGAAATGACAACATTAAACTCTCAAAAACAATGATGCCCGTAAACTCCAAGTCGTTCATTCTAGCACAATTGGACAATTAGCAGAAAGATTATCATACACAGGCAATATGTAGGAAATGGATCTCTCTTTTGCGTCTATAATCTTCTCATTTGTTGCATTAGCATGGAGTTCAGTAGGGGGAGCTCAAAAAAAGGCACCTGCAGTTTTTACTTCTGGAGACTCATTGAATCTTTGGTCGATGTTGGGAATGATAACTTGGACATTTCAGCGACGCTGAAGACTATAATCATATTGAGACCGCCAGGGTATGTGATTGTTTTCAACATTGCCAAACTAGACGATACTTGGAGAAGATACCAATTGCGTCCAGAATACTAAAACTTCTCTTGCAGTGGCTAAGCCACATAGTTTCCAGTGGTGTCACAAAACACTACTGAATTGTCTACTTTATACATGTTCATTTATTTTTACTTGTATTTACTACTTAGTCACTAGAATAAGGACAATATACTTCTAAAAGAGATAAAGTTATAAAATTGTCAATGTAGATTCCAAATATATCCATGATAAATTATATAGGGACACCACTAAGACAAAGTCCTGGCTCCGCTACTTTTCTCATGCCATTGTCCTAAACCACACAAGCAAACCAAGAAGTGCAGCTTCCAATACCGGGGATTTCTTTTCAAATCCTGAAACGAGAGTAAAATTGGATATAGTTAGTAAATAGAGTTCATAATGTATTATTGGGAAAATGGTGGGATCAAAGTTGTTTATGTTTTGGGAATTTAGCAAAACATGACATAGTAAAGTAAGTGATGAAGTAACAAGAACAGATGAGATTTTATTTACTTTTTTATTTTTAGATTTTGCAACTCAGGCTTGATTAAGCTACAATGAACTGCTGGTCACCAAGTGTTGAGAATATTGCTTGACTGAACCTTCAAAGGATAATCACTAGTATGCAATGGGAAGCTAGGACTAAGAAACAAATGCATAAGGACCAACATAATTGACATAAACCTGGTATTCTTCATTCATTTGAGAAGCTAGGAACCTTTGTCTGTTATGTCTTCCAATGCGACGACCAAGTTCTTATTACCTACACTACGATAGCCCGTGTTTTTAACCATTCGGCCTTTCATAAACATATCATAATTTGCTCACCTAGGTCTGCTGCAACTCTATGATCGCACATGATTCCAGAAAAGGCGACAGCTATAACTCCTTGACCAGGAAAACAGCTATCCCCAACACAGTAGAGACCATCTATGGCCTGCAAATCCATTAAAGTTAAGTTAATACACAAAATTACTCGTATAAATGCGCATAAGAACTTAGACTCGCAACCAAGGTTGCACTTACTGTAATATTTAAGGGCATGCCAATTAAACCTTTTGGTATCTTCCTTGGCATTGGACCATACGTACCATCATTTCTCGCGGGAAATCTCCCGTGAGTTTTCGGTGTACCCACCTATCATATTCATGTTGGAATTAAATAAAATATTGAGTTTCTTTAATTCCTATGCAAATATAATTTTTTGAGGGGTGTATTTGCATAATATTTATTTCTTTCCTTATCCTCTTCTCAAGACACGCTTCTCCTAAATAAAATCCCAAAATATCTCCTCCTTCCTTTCCGCTTTCACGCCTCCTCCGCTGCTCCTTCCTTCTCAAACACTTTCGAATCACGGAGAAATTATCTCAACGGAAAACTCAAGGTGGCTATAAAAGAGATCTCAAGGAAGGATGGAAAGACACAAGGGAAAAGTGAGCAATTTTCTTCTCTCTCCCTCTCTCATAATTCTCTACAATTTTGATCTTTGTTTTTAATTTGTCGGGCAAACATCCATTGAGCAAGAGACCTGTTCTGCGAAGATTGCGCTTCCTGGTTCTACTGGCGCATGGTCGTGATCGGCTCCGCTGGCGGCGACTATCGCTCTAGGGCGTTGATCACACGACACCCTTCAGCCCCGCTCTAACCTCCTTTTGGAATTAATTTTGAATCTTGCGGTGATTATTCGTAACATTCTAGAACGATAGTTGTTTCTCTTTCAAATAATCACCCCGCAAAAGTGTGTTCTGTCATTCGCCTTGTTTGCCTCATTGCTAATTTTCTAAACTAGGTTTAATTATTGTTTTGTCGTTGCATACGATTATTTTGCCTTTTGACTGACTGATCTTGTGAAATTTGACATCTCATTACCGTAATTCACCTCTCACGCTCTCTGCTTAATACATATAAATTTGTTTTCAACTATCGATGCTAAGACGCTCATATGTTAATATCTTTCATCACCTATTGTGAACACTATTAAAACATCAAGTCGCATATCCTTTGTGTGCGGGACAAGTAAAATTTACAAAAGCTTCAAGCATCTATATAAACTAATTTATGCCATTACGCTATTAATTGTTACTTTCTTAGCCTAGCAAGGTCTTGACACGGATCTTTCATGTCAAAAGCTAAGTTGATATGTTTGTTGTGCTTAGCATAAGATGCTCTAAGATAATTAACATTGGTACATGTGCTTTTCCTTGATTTACCTATCGCTTATTCTATTCAAACAACAAATCTAATAGAATCTATTTGTTAGTTTGTCGGTAAATCTTCACAAAGGTTCAGTTATAAGTTCCAAGTATCTCGTTCACATTTTTTTAATTTCATGTTTGCCTAGTCTAGCAAAGTCTGTGAAGCGAGCCTTCATATTTAATTTTTCTCCTTTTATCTATTGCTTTGTGATATCTAGTATTTGCGCTAAATTTCCATCTTAACTTTCATCGCATTTTCTAGAACTCGTTGTAAAACATCTTGCACTTAAAGTCTATAAATTATCTCATATCCAAACAAAGTGTTATTCATTTGATATTGCCGCAAAGCAATTTTGTAGTTCTCGGTAATTTTAAAAGATTTAGTGTGCATATAGTTTCAGATTTACCCATTCTTGATAGCATACAATTGTGAGATTTATTTCTTGAATTTTGCTAGCCATTGTAGTATAGTACGGCTAGTATCTCACAAACAAGTTTTTCCGATCCTTGAATTATCAAGACTAGCAATTTTATTTTCGCACCTTATGGCTAGTTTCGACTGCCTAAGTCGCCAAGCTCGAGAAGTTCACCGGTTTAAACTACAAACGGTGGGCTAATCAGATGAAATCTTGGCTCGCAACTCTAGGACTTATTTCGCTATTGACTCGACCCTTCTATATCAACTCCTACACCCTCTTCATCATCACAAGTGAACCTACCCCTACACCTTCTATTACATCCACAACTTCCAAATCTCCCAGGAAATAAACTTTCATTGTTACAACCTAATCCTTAGTGCTCTTCGGACAAATTGTATGACATTTATTATGAGTATAGAGATGCAAAAGAATTGTGGGTAGCATTAGAGTCCGAATACTGTTAGACGATGCCCAGATAGAACGCCCTCCTCCTCCTTCAATAGGTTTGTCATGGTAGATAGTAAACCTATCAATGATCACTCCATGAATTTCAAGACTACATCCGATACCTTCAATGAAAGGAAATACTTTCATCAAGAATATAAGGTATCTAGTCTTATTGATAAACTTCCTCCTTCTTGGTGCGACTTTGCTAAGGATCTCCGTCATCTACAAGGTGACTTGACCCTTGTGCAAGCTCTCAAAGGTATTAGGATAGAAGACCAACATAGGCAAAACTCCAAACCAAAAAATGAAATGAAAGCCAAAGTAAACCTAGTGGAGGATAAGCCTAAGAACTTTAGAAACCCAAATCACAAACCTAAGGGCAAGAACTTCAAGAAGAAGAATCACTTCCATCGTCCTAACCAACATCCAAATCATTCTAGAAACCACAAACCTATCAGCCAAAAGTCTGAGACTAAATTTTGCTATGTCTGTGGGAGAACCAATCATCTTTCGACTCAGAGCTTCTACCGAAGAAAGCCCCTATCAAGACTCCTGTAGGCGGAAATGGTGGAGAAGCAAGTCATAAGGTCAACATGGTAGAAAATAACTCAAACTCTTTTAGGTTAGCTTCCTCTTCTTATGTAGTAAATTTTACCACTTTTTCTAATGACTGGTGGTTGGATTCTGGAGCAAATATTCACATTTCTTCTCGACGCTTCTTGGTTTTCAACTTATCAGAATCAAGTGGAGGAAGTGTAATCCTAGCGATGACTCAACTAGACAAGTAATGGGAAGCGGACGGTGGATCTTAAGATGACTTCCGGAAAGATTTTGACTCTCCACAATGTCTTACATGTACCATTGCTTAGAAGAAATCTGATTAGTGAATCTGTTTTATTAAAAGTTGGATTTAGAATTGTCAAAGAGTCAAATAAGTTTGTAATTACCAAGAATGATATTTTCATTGGTAAAGGTTTTGTTTGTGATGGTCTTTTTAAGTTGAATGTAATAAGACCTTTTGATAATAAAAGTTCTTCTTCCATAATCCTAAATGTTGAATCTTGTGACAAATGGCATGGAAGGTTAGGACACATAAACTATGGAACCATTAGAAAGATGACATCTTTGAACTTAATACCCAAAACCGTGATAGATCCACCTTCTAAGTGTGAGATTTGTGTTCAAGCTAAAGCCATTAGAAAACCTTTCCATTCTATTCATAGAAATTCAACCCCTAGAACTCATACATAGTGATGTTTGTGATTCAAACAGAGTTCTTACTAGGGTGGAAGAAGATACTTTGTAACCTTTATAGATGATCATTCAAAGTATTGTTATACTTATCTTCTCAAAACTAAAGATGAAGTTTTAGAAAAATTTAAGATATATAAAGCAGAAGCTGAGAACCAAATTGAAAAGAAAATTAAAATCCTAAGATCGGATCGTGGGGGGGAGTATACCTCAAATAACATGACCGAATATTGCCAAGAGCACGGCATTATTCATGAGGTCACCGCCCTACACACCTCAATCCAATGGGGTTGCCGAAAGGAAGAATAGAACCCTCATGGATATGGTGAATCAGATGCTTCTCACCGTGAGCACCAAAACCTCTGGGGTGAAGCACTCCTGTCTGCTTGCTATATCCTTAATAGGGTACCTCACAAAATATCTAATATCACTCCCTATGAACATTGGAAAGGTAGAACACCTAGAATAGATTATCTAAAGGTTTGGGGATGTCTAGCTAAGGTAGGAATTCCTGAACCCAAGAAGAGGAAAATTGGTTCAAAAACTGTAGATGCTGCATTTATTGGATATGCATCAAATAGCAACACAAACCGATTTTTAGTAATCAACTCAGATATTAGTGATATAACCAACAACACTATCATTGAGGCTCGAGATGCAGTTTATTTTGAAGATATATTCCTTTCAAGACTAGAACTCCTAGTGAGCTCTCTTCTAGCACACTTCCTTCTTCTAGCTTTGCCTCACCTTCTAGTATTCCACAATCTATAGAGATAGAACCCAGAAGAAGCAAGAGAGAAAGAATCGAAAAGAACTTTGGAGAAGAGTTCTTTACCTTTTTGGTTGAAGGTGATCCAAACACCTACCAAGAAGTCATGGATTCTTCAAGCTCCTTTCTCGAAAGAAGCCATAGATAGCGAAATTAAATCTATTATGGAAAATAATACTTGGATTTTGATGACTTACCTCCGTGATGTAAACCAAGAGGTTGTAAATGGATATTCAAGAAGAAGTTAAGACCTGATGGAACAATTGAGAAATACAAAGCTAGGCTAGTAGCAAAAGGGTATACTCAAAGAAAGGGTATTGACTATTTTGATACATACCCCTCAGAGCTAGGATTTCTACAATTAGAGTTCTTCTAGCCTTAGCTTCTATTTATAAGATGACCATTCATCAAATGGATGTTAAGACCGCTTTCTTAAATGGTGATCTCAAGAAGAGATTTATATGGACCAACCGAAGGGTTCATAGCCAAAGGTCAAGAAAGGAAGGTCTCAAATTGGTGAAATCACTATATGGGCTTAAACAAGCTCCTAAACAATGGCACCAAAAATTTGACAAAATTATTACGAATATGGTTTTTCTATCAATGAGTTTGATAAATGTATTTATTCGAAAGTTGTTCATAATGGTTGTGTCATCTTGTGTTTATATGTAGATGATATTCTCATCTTTGGGACCTCAATCAAGTCATTCTAGAAACTAAAATCATTTGTCAAAGAATTTTGACATGAAAGATCTTGGAGAAGCCGATTTGATTCTTGGAATGAAAATCTCCAAAACTTCCAAAGGAATTTCTTTGAGTCTCTCCCATAGCATTCAGAAAATATTAGAGAAATTTGAATTTCATAAGAGCAAACCTGTGAGTACACCTTATGATTCCTCAATCACCTTGAACAAACATGATGGTGAACCTATATCCCAACATAGATATTCACAACTGATAGGCTCTCTTCTTTATGTGACAAACCGAACTAGACCTGACATTGCTTATGCAGTAGGTAGACTAAGTAGATACACTAGTAACCCAAGTCAAGAACATTGGAATGCCTTAGAAAGAGTCTTTAGATATTTGAGAGGTACAGTAGACTATTGTTTAACTTATTCTGGATACCCTGATGTGATTGAAGGGTATAGTGATGCTAACTGGGTCACTGATTCTGATAATGTGAAGTCCACATCTGGATTTGTTTTCATGCTTGGCGGTGCTGCTATATCTTGGAAATCTTGTAAGCAAACAGTGATTGCCAGAAGCACCATGGAGTCTGAACTTATAGCTTTAGATTCTTGCTGCTCAGAAGCTGAATGGTTAAAGAACCTTATATCTGAGCTTCCTTGTGTGTCTGGATCTATTCCTCCTTTATCTATTCACACAGATTCCAGATCCACTATAGAACTTTTAAAACAAAATACTATCAATAAAAAGATGAACAGACATCCGCAGATAAGATTTAAATCAGGCAAAGCCTTATGGGAAAATATGTTGCTCTAGACTTTGTAAAGTCGAGAAAAATTTGGCGAACCACTTGACAAAGGGTCTATCTAGGAGTGCAATCCTAGAATCATCGAGGGAATGGGATTAAGCCCATAGTAGAGTTCATCGACACGGAACCCAACCTTTGATTGATGAGTTATTCTCATGGAAAAGGTTCAATGTGGTAGAAACAAGCTGGATTGGTGATCTCGTGAGAATCGACCTTCTGAGTTATACTCCTTTTGTAGTGTTGGATGCATTTATGACTTGCACCATGTTAGCTACTTCCTCATTCCTATGGTGACAAAGGTTTTATGATGTGATCAAGGTGATGAGTTATACTCTTAATAAGTCCAACCTCTGGGGTGCAATATCCATCCGCAGTACCCTTGGAGGACTTACCTACGGAGAGGAACCGTGAAGGCCGCGGTTGGGGACATGGGGTGACTCCTAGTAACTCTCATGAGACGGTTATTGTGAGCATGGCCATTAACGCCTCGACCGGCCGCCATAAATGGATGCATCTTGTGTGTGCTTTTGTTAATTTCGATCAAGGGGCCTAATTCAAAGTCTAATCTATTATGTCCCTCGATTAGCGACAAATGTCACTAAGCAAAGATTCAAAGCCAAAAGCTATCTTTGCCGAATTCACAATATGAGGTTGCCCGACTTATGTTTTGTTACCATTATTATTGTTGTTAACTTTTCTTTATTTTATTCCCCGAAACTCAATCTTTTGGGGGGGATTGTTGGAATTAAATAAAATATTGAGTTTCTTTAATTCCTATGCAAATATAATTTTTTGAGGGGTGTATTTGCATAATATTTATTTCTTTCCTTATCCTCTTCTCAGTATCACGTTTCTCCTAAATAAAATCCCAAAAATATCTCCTCCTTCCCTTTCCGTTTTCACGTCTCCTCCGCTTTCGTTCCTTCCTTCTCAAACACTCGGAATCACGGAGAAATTATCTCAACGGGAAAACTCAAGGTGGCTATAAAAGAGATCTCAAGGAAGGATGGAAAGACACAAGGGAAAAGTGAGCAATTTTCTTCTCTCTCCCTCTCTCATAATTCTCTACAATTTTGATCTTTGTTTTTTAATTTGTCGGGCAAACATCCATTGAGCAAGAGACCAGAAGTTCGCGATGCGCTTTGGTGCCGGCCTTCTCGGGGGTTCTTACAGCTGGTGATGAATGCTTGTCGAATGCATACCTCTGAAGGCTCGTTCTAGGGCGTTGATCACACGATTACCCTTTCGTGCCCGCGTTTCTAACCTCCTTTGGAATTAATTTTGAATCTTGCGGTGATTATTCGTAACAATTCATTCATTCAATGCCACAAGCAAAATACATGTTTATGAATACTGTTTATACTAATAATAAGAAGAAAAAAAACGTTAATAGATAATAAAAAAAAAGATATCACAAATTGTGAGCATATTAGACATAAATATCATGTGAATTTTGAAGAAACAGGATGACTGGGCAAACACAAGACTATAGCAAAAAAAAAAGTATAAGTATGTAAAGGGAGACCTACACTAAAAACTCTGCAATGCTTATTGTACAACGTCAGGAAACCATAACCAGCCGGATGCATATAATATAATAACATCAATCGTAGCGCAACAGATCATCTATCCTATGCCAAATCAACTTACAAGTGCGATTAGAAAATTGAAATTTAGTATTGTGTGTGCTATCAGTACCATTCTCCCACATTACTACAGATTCTCACTTCTTTAAAAACTATCGAACTTTTGAGTCCGGGAAATAGTTTATTTTCAAGCCTCCTTATGATTTCATCGGCCACAAGCTCTTTTTCTCATCGTAGTCGTTTGGGGAGAGTCCCTAGTGCAACAAAAGAAAGAGCTTTAGTAACAGTCCATTACAAGCCAGCTTTGTCATCAGATATGCACATAACGACTGAATTTGAACGCTAAAGGAATTATGCATCAAATATAAGCATCATCTCTAGAAATCAATTCTGAGTAGAAATGTGTTGTGGTCATTAATCTGTTTAACCGGTGAAAGCTGGAAAACCCTCGGCACCATTAAAGTTTAGCAGCAAATAACCCCACTCTCCTAGATTCCTAGATATAGCCTAAACACCACCAACCCCAAACCCACCCCAAAAAAAAAACAAAAACAAAAGAAGAAAAGATAAAAACACATTAAGTAACAATGTTCTAGATTGAACACAAGGGTTATCTTGGCGATCTGATGCAAAGTAGGGGGTGAGCGGGGAGTCTTATAGAATTTTGGAAGGAGAAAATTTTAAAAGAGCCCTTTTTTGCTAAATAATTAGCAAAACCGACCGTTTTGCTAATTATTTAGCAAAATCGACCTCTTTTTGGCCAACAGCCAAAAGAGGTCGGTTTTGCAAAAATCGGTTTCAAAACGCACGGACTAGTAGTCCCAGACGCTTAGTGGCCGCTAATCGCCACTAATTCAAGTTATGAAACGTGCGGGACTCGTCCATTCGCATTAAAGCAGACAAGCTCATTTCAGAAATCTACGGGACTACTAGTCCCGTGATTTCTCTCTTCAGAAATCTACGGGACTACTAGTCCGTAGATTTCTCGAATATATAAGCCACCATTGCCCAAAATTAGGCATGACCTCCTCTCCCTCTCTCACTTTTCTCTTTGAAAATCTACCTCCCCCAAACCCATTTTACTCCACTCTCTCCCAATCTCTCTCCCCCAATCTCTCTCCCCAAATAACCCTAACCCCATTCCCTCTATTCTCTCCAAAATCACTTATTTCTCCCTCAAATTTCTCTCTCTAATTCTCAACAAACTCATTCTCTCCAAACTAGTTCTTTCTACTATAATCTTCCCCAAAGTTCGACGCCGTCCATCCTCTCCGACGCCGACGAATTTCAGATCTTCATCAAGGTATAAATTTCTTAACGTTGATAATTTTTTCTTTATTAATTAGTTAAAATTATAGTTTAGAAATAACTGTATATTTAGAATAAATTTTTAATTATGATAAACAATTAGATTTGATTAAATTTTAATAGATTAAAATTTGTGGGATTAAAATTTGATAAATAACTTGAATAACTTGCATATGATAATATAAGATGGTATTGGGGGATAACCAGAAGATGGATACTCACTCAAACCTCGCCTCCAATAGACGAAATCGAGATACGTTCCCAACAAGCAAGATATGTACCAAGGGGTGTAGATGACAGAGAATGGGTAAAGAAATTTGCGAAAAATTAAATAGTATTTTTAATCCATTAGCAATTGGTAGCTTATATATATAATTGTATCTTTTTACGTAATTTCAGATAGATGCTATGGATGAGATAGAGGGGATTGCAAATGAGGGCATATCTACCGCCATAGGAGATCGCGTACATGTATCGATATTGCGGCGGATAGTAAGGAGGGTTCGTAAAGCTCTTCATCGAACTCATGAAGATCGGCATGAAGGTCGCGAGCAGATGGTGCATGAGGAGACGGTATATGCACGTCGACGAAGACGAGGTGGATCTTGCTCGCACGACAATGAAGCTGGTCCATCACAGCCCCACACACAACCAGAAAGCAAGCACGTACAAGCTCAAGTCGAAGGAGGACGTCGACGATCTGAGCGGGTACGAAGAGGGAGACAACGGGGGAGGGGCGGACTTTTAGGTTGCATGTAGTTTATTACTTTTTTTGCTTGGACTATATTTGTCATATGGATAGACTTGATACATTTAGAGTTTATCATGTTGATATGTTTATGACGTATCTATTATGTTGTGATGTTGTGAATTTTATATTTGCATGTGAATTGACGAAATGTGTTTTAATCCTGTGTTAATTTCTTAAAGTTTATAACTTATATAAATGTTGTACTGTATATCAATGTATATAAAGTGTTTGGGTCATTTTTCTGCAAGTTTTGGTCAAACAAAACAATTTATACAAACTTAGCAAGCCTGTGCATGTTTTTGTGCATGTATGGGCTTTTCCAGCAAATCCACGGGACTACTAGTCCGTGGATTAAACAGACACCCCTCGTGTCTTGTCCAAGAAATCCACCTGACTACTTTGAATCAGATTTACCAGACACTTTCAAATCACGGACTACTAGTCCCGTGATTTGTTGGCTCTACGGACTTTGGCCGTATAGCTGTTAATATGCGTGACTAGTAGTCCCGTGACGCTTCATAACCTTCAATTAGTGGTCGACATACATTACAAACGCACGGACTAGTAGTCGTGCGTTTCTAGTCGATTTTTGCAAAAGGTCGATTTTGCTAAATAATTAGCAAAACGGTCGGTTTTGCTAATTATTTAGCAAAAAAGGGCTCTTTTAAAATTTTCTCCAATTTTGGAATTGTTGCAGAACCTTTATAGCACAGGGGAATACTCAAGCAGTACTTCTTCAGTGGAAAAAGAGAATTAAGCGGATGAGATCTATTGGATGCATCAAAGAGATATAACTCTTTATAGGGTTTTTTAGATATTAGTCCCTTAAGTCTTTAATATTTACATATTAGTCCCTCAAATCTTAGAAATTACATATTAGTCCCTTAAATCTTCAATATTGCATATTAGTCTGTCATATCTTTGAAATTGTTTATTAGTCCATCCAATTCTATACGGTCTTGCAAAATGGTTCTTCAAGTTAAATCACGTTAGATTTGGGGTAATATTCTGACAAATCTAATAGTTGGAGGCAAATGACCATTTTACCCCTTTATGATGTTCTACATCCCATTTCTTGATAAGTTTAAGCCCAATGCCCGCTTAAAATAAATTCAAGTTCACCTGAGTTCTTCTTCTCTAATGGTTAGCAAAAAACCCTAACCCAAAGTTGAGCTTCACAAAGGGTTGAAACATCAGAGGGGTAGTTTCATGATTGCAGATTTTTTGTTAGGAGTTAACCCCAAACATGATTAGATTTTTTAACTGAAATATTAACAGAGGGACCATTTTCCCTATAGGATTTGAGGACTAATATGCAATTTTCAAGATTTGAGGAACTAATATGCAATTATTTAAGATTTAAGGGACTAATATACAATTTCTAAGATTTGAGGGACTAGTATACAATTATTGAAGATTTAAGGGACTAATATCTTAAAAAATCTCTTTATATATACATATCCATAAATCTTTACTAATCCAACATTGATACCTTTGGTATATGATTAATATCACGGACAAAGGTTATTGAATACTTTTCTCTTCTAGTAGTACAAGCTGTTACTGTTCGGACAGGTTCAAGAAGTTCAAACAGTTTAAACTATTTGGGATGTATTTTGTCCAAATGATTTATTTGGTGTAAGATATCTAGTAAACTACACTGTGTAGCTTGTGATAAGACTGTTACTTGTTCAAGCAGGTCTTTAGTCAAACTAGCCAAAATCTGATCTAATTCAGATTTAAATGTAAGTATCTCTGAGAAACCATCTATCTTAGTTACATGTGACTGCATGTTCGTACTGCCAAAACACAAAGACTTACATGCGCAGCATAACCTTAAAAGCTTTCTTTTAAAAAGGCATATAATCTTAAAGTAACATTGTGTGTTTTATAGGAAATGTTCAGTGCTCGTAATAGCATGAGATGTTTATTATATAGTCTATGATTGCAATGGATGTTTATTATATTATACTCTATATATATATATATATATATATATATATATATATATATATATATATATATATATATATATATATATATATATATATATATATATATATATCAGACAAATCAATGCAGATTTTGTAAATGTAGATCTCATAAAATCGTTGTTAATATTCCTTGTTATCGTATTCTTTTCATGTTGAAATATTAGTAGAACAAGCTCACTCAGAAAAGAATAATTCTGAAGCATTAAAACTAAAATTAAAAAGAAATTCTTCTAATGCTGAAAGTTCAGTAGACCAAACTCACTCTGCATGTGAGTGAGTAATAAAGACTAATTCTGAAGCATTAAAAAGTAAATATAAAAAAATTATGTGAGTGAATAATGAAGAATAATTCTGAAGTATTAAAAATTAAATTTACTAATATTTTTATAGGAAGTGTTCAGTGTTCGTAATAGCATAACATGTTTATTATATATTCTATGATTGCAATGGATGTTTATTATATTATACTCTATGTTTGCATATATATCAGACAAATCAATGCAGATTTTGTAAATGTAGATATCATAAAATCGTAGTTAATTTTCCTTGTTATCGTATTCTTTTCATGTTGAAAGATTAGTAGAACAAGCTCGCTCATAAAGAATAATTCTGAAGCGTTAAAAACTAAACATAAAAAATTTAGACAAATCTTCAACATAGGTCCTTAATGTTTAGCCATATTTTATTTGGGTCCTTAACGTTTTAAACTCATCAATACCGGTCCCTAACGTTTGCACCGTTAGCAATTCTGGTCCTTTTTGAATATTTCTGTTAAATTCTGATGACGTGGCTGGGCATTTTAGTCAATTTTATTTTTTGAGTGCTGACTAAATTAACACCCTAAAAACACTCTAAAAATAACAAAATTTATTCTAAAAATTATAAATAACACCCTGAAAGTTTTGAACAATATAAATAACCTCCTAAAAATTTTCAAAGATACAAGTGATCTGTTAAAAATTTTACAACCAACCCCCTAAATGTCTAAAAATTACAAATAGCACGCGAAAAGTTATTTGTAATTTTTTAGAACTTTTAGGGGATATTTATAAAATTGTTTAAGTACTTTTGTTAAAAATTTATGTTCTATAATTTTCCAAACTTCCGTGGCTGTTTGCATATTTTCTAGGGGGATTTTTGTAAAATTTTTGGGGATTATTTATATTTTCAAAAGTTTGAGGGGTTATTTAGAAAATCTTTAGGAACCCTATTTAGAAAATATGCAAACGACTAGTGGAATTTAAAAACTATAAATGGACCCCTGAATTTTTATAAATAGACTCTCAAATATTTTACAAACTGTCCCCCTGAAAGTTCTAAAAATTACAAATAACTTTCAGGGTGCTATTGATAATTTTTAAATCATTTAGGGGGTTGGTTGTAAATTTTTTAGGAATCACTTGTAGCTTTTGAAAAATTTAAAGGGGTTATTTGTAATATTTAAAACTTTTAGGGAGTTGTTTGTAATTATTTAAAACTTGTAGGGTGTTACGTGCAAAAATAAGAGAGAAAAGACAATCCAGTTACCTGTCACGTCAGCAATAGATAACGAAAATTGAGTCAGTCAGCAATATACCTAAAATGACCAAACAATTTCTGCCACGTCATCAAAAGTTAACAGAAATATTCAAAAATGACCAGAATTGCTAACGGTGTAAACGTTAGGGACTGATATTGATGAGTTTAAAACATTAAGGACCCAAATGAAATATGGTTAAAGCATTAAGGACCTATGTTGAAGTTTTGCCAAAAATTTATCAGAGTGAATAATAAAGAATAACTCTGAAGCATGAAAAAATAAAATTAAAAAAAGAAATTCTTCTAATATTGCTGAAAGTTCAGTAGACCAAACTCGCTCTGCATGTGAGTGGGTAATGAAGACTAATTCTGTAGCATTAAAAAGTAAATATAAAAAAATTTATGTGAGTGAATAATAAAGAATAATTCTGAGGTATTAAAAATTAAATTTAAAAAATCTGAAAAGGGCCCAACCGGGTTCGAACCGGTGACCTATTGATCTGCAGTCAATTGCTCTACCACTGAGCTATGGACCCAATGTTATTAATTTATCATCACAAATTCCTTAAATTTATTAACTAACATTAGTCTCAAATTGAAACACTAATTATTTTTAGATGACTGCCAACATATTTGATCGTATCGAAACAATGTATATTGCAAACCTCATTATTATCAAATTTAATAAAATTTCCTATTTATACTTGTATTCTATTTATCTTTTGAAAGAAGTTTAAGAGGGGTTACAAGTAATTTAATTTTATTTGGATTTAATATTTAAGATGGAGGGTTAAGTTTTTGTGTTTGACAAATAAAGAAAGGTTAAAGAGATTACTTGTTTTAAATATCCTAAAATATTAGTTAGTATATATAATATACTTTTTCTAAGGTCATTCTTTACTTCTAGAGTTAATAACTCATAACTCGCCTCCTTAGATGGATTTGTTAATCCCTCTAAATGAGGAGCTAACTAATCTCTTTGACCAAATTAACCCGTTTGGAGTTAAGAAGGGTTAAACCCCTAACATCCTTCTCTTAACCCTTGCCAAATAATTCAGAAAAAATTGTGCTAATTAGGTTAACCTTCCTCCTTAATTCTGCTTCTCTTTAAACCCTTGCCAAACAAGAAGTATCATTGTTTAGTGGTGGATTAAGTGAGGGGAAGTTAACGCTTCCTTACCATGTAAAAAAGTCATTATTCTCTCAAAAGTAAATTTGCAGAATGATCAAAAAGGAGCTCAGGGATTAACACAATTCTTATCTAAACACTATTTAAACAACTTTACCCTTCTCTTAATGAAAATGTATTGACTAGTTAACTATTGTTCTTATTTGGAATCGAGCTTAAACCTTTATCAAATGAGATCTTGATCATTTTTTTTTTATTTTTTATTTTAAATATACTACAGGCACCAGAAGAAAGAGCAAGAAGAAAGTGACGTTCGCAACTGACATGAGCGATCCATCATCGAACAATATGGGAGCTTATCGACAACCACCAACAAAAGGAATACTCAAGCCTTCAAAGAAATGTATCTCCCTAGATTATGATGAATCTGCATGAAACATATTGGATGGTTGCTAGAGCACTTGCAATCAAATGAATGTGATAGTCCAAAAGATTACATAGAATTTGGAGTCTCATGCTTTTGTAGTTCGTAGAAATTGCAATTTCCGTGCACCTTTGAATTTTCCCTCTTTGCATCTGTATTACATGGGATCAAATGATGATGGTGGTGGTGTTGATAATAATTTGTGTCGCGTCAATTCACCATTTTATGTTTGTGACTAGGGACAAAATGGATCGAATCGAATTGAATACTAAAATGTTCATATTTGTATTTATTTAAAAATTCCAGTTCAAATTTTAATTCAAATGTTCTTCTCCAAAGACTCCACATTGGAATCCCAACATGAATATATTTTTAATACTAAAGATTCTTTATTGAATATCAAAACACCAGTGATTAATTTAATAAAACTATTTAAATCTCTTAAAATTAGTCAGAACTTAAAATGGAAAATGGCTCAAAAATGTTTGATAATTATACAATCAATTTTATAAAAACCAATCATGACAAAAACCAATTTTTCAGTAATGTTTTCTTACAGGAAAGGACTAAGAGGCCATTACGAGAATGAAGGAAGATTATTGTAGAAGGCTAGAGATATGTTGCTCTAAAATAAGGAGGGACAATGTTAGTGTGACTCAAATACGGACTTAAACCAAGATTTTTTTTTTGTTTTCTCTGTTGGATAGACTTGGCTGAGACTGTACAGTGAGGATTCCTTTTTGACAAGGAATTATATTGGCCATCAATGCAATCCTATTGTCCATAGGACTTGCAGTCGGTTGGTCATAAGGAAAGTCACAAGTGAACTCCTATTAGGACTCTAATAGTAGCAAGAATAGAAGTCATTATGGGCTTAGACTCTTATAGGACTTCAGAACATGTGGACTTATATTCCCACTAGAACTCCTATTCCATAGATAGTAAGGAGTTGGGGTGCTCAAGCCTATATATGTATAGTCTTTCAAGTCAATTATTATCATCAATCTACAGAGCACCAATCAAGAACAGTGAGTTCTCTTGTCAAGCCTATTTGATATTTCTCTCTCTTTTATTCCTTTATTTTAAAGAGATTGTATTAAGCTTTTGGGGTGTGTTAGAGATTGACGATTGAGAGATCTCTACATTGTACCCCTCATAATTTAGTAAAGCTATTCTCCTCCTTTGTCCGTGGATGTAGGGTACAAGCCGAACCACGTATATCCGTGTGTTTCGTGTTCTTGATATTTTTATGCACTTTCATGTGAATGGTATTAGTTTATCCTGAGGATTTGTCATAACAAATTGGTATCAGAGCCATCAGCTATCGATCGGATGAGAAGAAGATGACAACCACTACGAAGTGGGATATTGAGAAGTTTGACGATAATATTAGTTTTAGCATTTGGCAAGTTAGGATGATCGTCGTGTTGACACAGAGCAGATTGAAGAAGGCTTTGTTTGGAAAGTCAAAGAAATCGGCTACCATGATGGAGGAAAATTGGAACGAGTTGGATGATAAAGCTCTACAAAGCAATCTAGTTATGTTTGACAAATAAAGTTTTACAAGAAGTTCTCACAGAGAAGACAGCAGCTAGTCTATGGTCTAAGTTGGAGGATTTGTATTTAACGAAGTCGCTCACTAATCGCCTCCTCTTGAAGCAGCATTTGTACACTCTTCGGATGTCGAAAGGTACATCCATCAAATCTCATATCGGTGAATTCAATTCTGTGATTACAGATTTGAGTAAGATTAATGTTAAAATCAATGATAAAGATCAAGCCCTATTATTACTGTGTTCTTTGCCGCCTTCCTACAAGCACTTCATGGATACTATGATTTATGGTTGAGATTCTATTATCATCAAGGACGTGAAAGAGAACTTGTTGAATAAGGAGAAGATCGACAAAGAGTTAACCACAAGCAAACGTGGTGATAAAACTGATGGCTTGTTTGTTCGAGAAAAATCAGAAGAAAGGGGTTATGGAGGTAATAGGTATAAGTCGACGCATAGGAATCGACCTGCGGATATTGCAAGAAGAAAGGGCACATCAAGGTCAATTGTTATAGGTTGAAAAACAAGAAGAATAAGAAGAGTAAGAAGAAAAATCAAAGAAGGACTCTGCTGAAGTTGGCATTGCTGAAGATGTGATTTTGTTAGTTACCGATGATAAAACCAGGAGCACGAAAGATTAGATTTTGGATTCGGGTTGTTCCTATCATATGTGTCCTAATTGGGACTGATTCACTACTTATGAAGCTATTAATGGTGAAATTATTCTCATGGGGAATAACGCCTCATGCAAGACTGTTGGGAAAGGGACAATTCGGATTAAAATGCATGATGAAGTCATCGAGACTTTGACTGATGTTAGGCATGTTTCAAATTTAAGAAAGAATCTTATCTAGGCATATTTCAAATTTAAGAAAGAATCTTATTTCTTTGGGCACTCTTGATAGTCTTGGGTGTAATTTTTTAGGTGAAGGTGGAGTTCTTAGGGTTACAAAAGGCTCTCTTATGGTTATGAAAGGAAAGAAGATCGGTAGCTTGCATGTTTTGTAGGGTTCTATCGTTACTAGTTTGGCTGCAGTCGCATCATCGATATCAGAAGCAGATATCTGATACTACCATATTATGGCATATGAGACTTGGTCATATGAGTGAGCACGGATTGGCTGAGCAAGAAGGGTCTTTTATGTGGACAGAGTATAGAAAAATTAGGATTTTGTGAGCATTGCATCTTCGAAAAGCAGAAAAGAGTTAGCTTCAGTATGGCAGTGCATCAGAATAAAGGTACTTTGGATTATATCTATTTAGATCTTTGGGGGCTTTCTCAAGTTGCCTCGAAGGGTGATACTTTTGAGATATTTGTTGACCTTCATCGATGGTTACTCAAGGAATGTTTGGGTATACTTTTTGAGACATAAAGATGAAGTGTTTGTGACTTTTAAGCACTGAAAGTCTTTAATTAAGAAGTAGACTGGGAGGCTAATTAAGAGGCTTGGCCTTGAGGTTTGTGGAGGAGAAGAAAATGAGTTCTGCAAAAATGAGGGAATCATCAGACATCGCATAGTCCCTCATACACCGCAACAGAATGAAGTGATAGAACGTATGAACAGAACCCTTTTGAAAAAAGCTCGTTGTATGTTGTTCAATGTAGGTTTAAGCAAGGAATACTGGGTGGAAGCGGTGAATATGGCTTGTTATGTAGTGAATCGGTCACCATCTACTGCTATCAGCTATAAAACTCCAGAGGAGGTTTGGTCCGATAAGCCTGTGGATTATTCTAATCTTAGAATATTTGGTTGCCCTGCATATACACATGTTAGTCTAGGAAAATTTAAGCCTCAAGCAAAGAAGTGCATATTCCTAGGTTATGCATCGGGTGTTAAGGGTTTTAGGTTGTGTTGTCCTGATCCGAAGTCTCGTAAGATTATTATTAGTCGTGATGTCACTTTTGATGAGTCTGTTATGTTTCACCAGAAATAGTCACCAGTTAATGAAAATAAGGCGCGCACTACAGGACAGAAGGTGGAGTTAGAAATTTATGATTCAGCTCATCAATAGGATAAGACTACGGGAGTTCAGCAGTCAAATCCCGTTCAAGTAGATGAAGCACCTCAGCAGCTGCTGAAAGAGCAGGAATACACTATTGCTAGAGATTGGTTTAAACGAGATATTCGACCACCGTGAAGATATAAAGATATAGTAGTTTATGCATTGTCAGTAGACAATTTGGTGCCCTTCAGCTATTTAGGACCTACTTCAGGTGAAGACTTCGCTAACTGTTACGGTTGTCATGCGGTCAGTTCAGTTGATTTGTTGATGAGGCCCTTTCAATTGGCAAGTTCAAGCGAGGATTGGACTTGATCGATATTGCCGCACTTGATGCCCTGTGGGGTTAGTGGAGAAGTGATTATCACATTTTATTATACTTTTGTACTATCATTATCTATTTTATTTAAATAAATATATCGACTACTAATGAGTTATTATCTTAATTTACAAGAAATGAAGAATTAATAGATAAGAGCCGAAAAGAACTAAATTCTCTCATTTTCTACTATTTATTAAAGTCCAAGATCAAGCCACGAGGAGGCCCACAAAAGCCCAAGAGATAAAGAAAAAATTGGGTCAATAAGTCAATAAAGGAATTAAATCTGTTAGGAATCAATCGGTTAACCAACCGATTGGCTAATCGGTTGGCCAATAGATTAGCTAACCGATTGGCCAACCGATTAGTTTATAACAGAAATAGTGCATGGTGAGATTTATTTATTGGAGCTCAAGACTAATTCAATGGCTCTTGTTGATTACAGTATGCTATAAATAGGACTAGAGAGTGAGGGGTTTAGAGTGTGAAATTTTTTGTAAAAACTCCATTTGGATAGGAAGGTTACTCTTAATTGAGAATGCCTTCCAAAATTATAAATTTTATTTGTAATAAATAAAAAAATTATTTCCTCTTCTTTTATTTTCATTCTTCTCTTTTGATGATGATGAAGTAAAGATGAAGATTTTATTCACAAGAGGCCAATACCTTAGAATGAAAGTTTTCATTTTCCTTTTTATTTTTCTTATTTTAGAATTGCATGATTTAGGATTTTATTTTCTTGTTATTATGTTTGGTAGATTAGATTTATTGCATGCTTGTAGTGTAGATTTATTTCATGCTTTATAGAGTAGATTTACATATTCTTGCTCTTTTTATTGCTTTTATAGTTCTTTTCTTGCTTATTTTTATTTTCTTAACTTTATTTTATGCTTTATTTTCTTTTTTGTCTTAATAGGTGCTAAGTTCTTTAGGAAATCTAGGATTGTAGGAACTAGTTTAATTTCTTTTATGGTTTATGGATTGCTCTCTTTATACTTAAAATGATCATGCTTAGGATAATCAACTAGAGAACTAATTGGTAGTAGAAGAATTTGATAATCTATGCTTATCTTGGGTGGTTTGTTATGTTATGCTTATGAATTCTAGAATTACTATCTAGTTGTTTATTCTTTTCATAAATAAAAATTTTGCTTGAACGATAATTTGATAGATTATGCTTTTAAGTAGTTTGATAATCTATACTTAGTAAATCTAAAGTAAAATATGATAAAAAGAATAGTTCATAAATCCTAATTGAAATTAACTGGTGGATTCAATTCTATATCTCTAAGTTTCTCTACTTATTTTCCCTCAATCCTTCTTGATTTTGATTTTTCTCATCTCTTAATTTCTATTTTCTTGATTTTTTTCTTGTTGATTTTTCTTGTTCCTCCTTCCTTCTCTTCTATTATTTTTGCTCCTTTTATTTTATCTTCTTGTTATTCTTTTATTTGTGTCTTTCTTTTCTTCTTCTCGCCTCTTATTTTTAATTTTAATTTTTGTGACAAATCAACTCTCTCTGCATCTTAACATATTTTATTTCACTCCTTTTTATCCACACACTTTTAGGACCAATTTTAGGAATTTCTAAGTACACACATTCATTATAGATTTGACATCTTTCTATACTATACTTGATAATTGTTCTCTTGCAACTTTTGCGTATATTTATTATGTGTTAATCAAGTTTTGGCACCATTGTCGAGATCCCTCTTCCCCTTCCCATTCCTAAAAATCAAACCCTAATAATAATAATAATAATAATAATAATAAAACTTTCATCCTCTCTTTCCCCAATGGATCAGCCACAACGGCGGCATTCACTGATCCGGATCGACTCTCCGGCGACATCTCTGGACTCTTCGACGATGGCGAAGAAGGCTCAGCCGCTGCCGACCGCGAGGTACGGAGAGGTGGCGGGGGCCAAGACGGCGGAGTGCGCGGCCATCTGCTGCTGCTGCCTGTTTGCCGTCATCGACATCATCGTCCACGCCGCCATCAAGCTGCCGGCGGGGGTCTACAGGAGGGTGAAGCGGCGGAAGAGCAGGCGGAAGGGGAGGCGGATGATGAGGAAGCTGATGATATCGGACAGCGAGAAGACCGAGGGGGGCGGCGGGGCCAATGGGAGTGGGGCCCAAGAGATGGTGATGTCGAAGTCTCCGTCGGCGGAGGTGAAGGAGAGGGAGGAGGAGATGTGGGCCAAGTTTCACAGGGCTGGGTTTTGGAGGAGCAATTCTCAGAGGGAGGTCACTTGACTTTTCTAATTTATTTTATTATTTGATGGTTGATTTGATTTGTTTGGAGTCAGATGCACGCTTTTGATTGATTGATTAATTGATGATGGTAATAAATAATAAGAGGAAGAAGAAACTTTGCATGCGCTTGTTTTTGTTGAATTTTGGAAATTTTACTTATTTATTTATGGACTTTTCAATTTTTGTGTTGAGCCATTTGAATTTGTATGTTTTCTAGAAGTTTTGATTGGATCAAAATCTAGTCAATCAATAATTTATTACTTGGGGTTGCAAAAGTTGATTTCGACTTTTGAAAGATTCTACTTGATTACCTCATGTTCCCAGAAGGGTCAGAACTAGAATATTAAAGTGCTACTTTTTACAACTTAAAATATTTAAATGTAAATGCAATGAAACAATAGGTTATTTAAGTGTGTCATTTAGCCTATCCAAATATAATTGATATGTTATTGAGGAACTTGTTGCATAAAGTGACTCTCTTTTCTACCAAGGATATACAAATGGCTTGAGAATGGATTTCTTGCAAGCTAGGATGCTTTTTGTTTCCTTAAAAATGGTAAATGGTAGGTCTAGTCATCTGGTTGGTGAGTGTCATCTTGGGGCCCACTTGAGTTTCCATCACCTGCACCCTATGGCTCATGTTTACTTTTGTAATACAGACGAGAACAATGTCGACTGGGGGAAATGATGTGGCATGGGAAAAATAAACATTCAGGGTGCTTACTGTCCTCATTTTTATTTTGTTGCCTCACAAAGGGGTTGTTTGGTTCAAGCAAAATTTTAGTATTTGGTATAGATTATAAATTTTGGGATTAAAAGTGTGTTTTTGAATTTTAGGATTCCATATTTGGTATTTGTTTCAATAAATTTTTGGAATATTGAATCCCAAAATGTAAAAGCACCCAATTTTAGAATTTGCCAAATCCTCTCAATTGGAGAGGATTTGGCAAATCTCATAAATGGGTATATTTACCTCTCTTTCTATACCATTGTATTTTATTTTCTTGTGGGAGGTAACATCACCAAAGTAAGTATATTTACTTCTTTTTTTTTTAGAATTTGTTATCCTATAATTTAAGTTTGAACCAAATAAGATATTACAAATATTGAACCAAACAAAATATTAGAAATCCCAAAGCATGTATAAAACTCTATAGATTTGAATTCTCTATGAGATTACAAATCCTAAAATTTTGATATTTGAACCAAATAGCCCTAAAGATGGTTTCCGTGTTGCCTCACTTTTCTTTGTACTTATTTTAATTTGTGGACAGGAGAGGGATGAGAACCTCGTTGGTGGTGTAATATAGAGTATTTATCCGTGAAAATATTCCTAAGAATATATCGTGACAACTAATGTAATGTATTAAAGTGCCATTTTCTTACTACTTAGAGGTATTAAAGTGCTTCTTTTATAAGTTAGAATATTTAGCTGTAAAGGTGGTGAAGCAACATGATATTTAAGTGTACAGTTTTTTACAACTTAGGATATTAAAGTGCTACTTTTTTACAATTTAGGGTATCAAAGTGCTACTTTTTACAACTTAGGATATTAAAGTGCTACTTTTTTTTTACAACTTAGGATATCAAAGTGCTACTTTTTATAACTTAGAATATTTAAATGTAAATATAATGAAACAATAGGTTATTTAAGTGTGCCATTTAGCCTATCCAAATATAATTGATATGTTATTGAGGAACTTGTTGCATAAAGTGACTCTCTTTTCTACCAAGGATAATACAAATGGCTTGAGAATGAATTTCTTGCAAGCTAGGATGCTTTTTGTTTCCTTAAAAATGGTAAATGGTAGGTCTAGTCATCTGATTGGTCAGTGTTATCTTGGGGCCCACTTGAGTTTCCATCACCTGCACCCTATGGCTCATGTTTACTTTTGTAATACAGATGAGAACAATGTCGATAGGGAAAATGATGTGGCATGGGAAAAATAAACATTCAGGGTGCTTACTGTCCTCATTTTTATTTTGTTGCCTCACAAAGGGGTTGTTTGGTTCAAGCAAAATTTTAGTATTTGGTATAGATTACAAATTTTGGGATTAAAAGTGTGTTTTTGAATTTTAGGATTCCATATTTGGTATTTGTTTCAATAATTTTTTGGAATATTGAATCCCAAAATGCAAAAAGCACCCAATTTTAGAATTTGCCAAATTCTCTCAATTGGAGAGGATTTGGCAAATCTCATAAATGGGTATATTTACCTCTCTTTTTATACCCTTGTATTTTATTTTCTTGTGGGAGGTAACATCACCAAGGTAAGTATATTTACTTCTTCTTTTTTTTTTTAGAATTTGTTATCCTATAATTTAAGTTTGAACCAAATAAGATATTACAAATATTGAACCAAACAAAATATTAGAAATCCCAAAGCATGTATAAAACTCTATAGATTTGAATTCTCTATGAGATTACAAATCCTAAAATTTTTATATTTGAACCAAACAGCCCCAAAGATGGTTTCCGTGTTGCCTCACTTTTCTTTGTACTTATTTTAATTTGTGGACAGGAGAGGGATGAGAACCTCGTTGGTGGTGTAATATAGAGTATTTATCCATGAAAATATCCCCACTCTTCACAACTATAAATGCATAAAAACATTGCAACAATAATAATTACAAAGTTTTTGTTTCAATTTTTTTAGGATCGATTACATGAATCGTATATATCCTTTTTAATTTAAATGTACTTACCAGTTGTATGATATACACACAAGATCTAAACACCACAGATGGAAAAGACAAGATGAGCCTTGTGTTATTTCTCAACGTTATACATTGAATGCTTAAATCATTATTTTTTTTATGTAAAGAGACTACTGCTAGTAACAGAAAAGAAAAAGTGTATGAGAGACGATATTAATGGTATGAAAATAGTGTCTTATCTTCTTGCTTAGAAAAAAAGTTCATACATGACAAGTAGGGGTTTTGGCGGTTATCCGAAGATTGTGCCGTGATTTTGGATAAAATGATGGCATCTCTCTTGCATCTTTTCAGTAGTTAATCATTATCTCTCTCTCTAGATAATCAGTATCATTTTCATAATTTGCTATGAAGTATCAATCAAGTTATCTCAGGCTTATCTCTATTTCTCCTTGTTCCATTTTATATATTCTTGTCATCTCTTTTATTTGTGTATTTTTTGCCTCCATTAACTACACATTGTCAAACTATTTCAGTCGATCCTTTCTTATTTTTATTACACATTGTCAAACTATTTTAGTCGATCCTTTCTTATTTTTATCCTCAATAAGAGCAATATACAACGTCATATTGATGTATTCATTTATTATGCATTATCTCTTAATGTATATTTACAAGTACGTACATAGTAATATTCCCATACAAGTTTTTGAAATATCAAGCTTTTATGAAATAAAAATTAACCCTTTGAAGAAAGATAAATGCCCTCCACCAAGCTTGAATGATAACAAACAGGAGTCTCTGTTCGACATTTTGGAGTAGGATGACTCAGCACAAATCTAAAAGGGTCTCTAAATAATAGTACTAGAGTAGATGAATTGAATCTTCTATAAAGGCACTAGTAGAGTTGACGCTCAGAAATAAGAAGTCGATTAAGTGTGTAAATTATCATAACAATATTTCATTTAAAAATATGCAGTTTAACTTGGAAACTTTTCATGTCGGAAGTTCATGCAGGAATTTCAATTTAACTGGTAATGATAAAAAAGTACTTATTAAATAAAAAAAAACAAGCAAGTCAAATAATGGTTTTGTCTTCCCATTTCCTTTTGTTTGGTTTCCAAGAAACCAAAAAAAGAGCCCCTACAAGGGAACGGTGAGAAACTATCCTACTCATCGAATGCATTGTTTTCATACTGCTAGTACGAATCTTTAAGACTAGATACTGACTTAAGCATCGGATGGACAGCACCATAAGAAATTCGGATGTTCATAATGTGCACATATGTGCAAGTTTGTTGCCTTGTCTGGATTCTTTAACCTACAAATCTTATTGGTAACCATCCAACATTTTTTTTTAAGAAATATCCAACAATTCAAATCAGGTTACATGTGACACATGTAACTGCAAAGTATAAAAGAGTAATAAAAATCAAAGGAAATCATACATAAGGAACATGTAATGATATGCAGCGAAGGTTTGATATTTTTAGGCAAGAAATTAATTGAAATTAGCTAGATTCCAATTGGTCACACGGTTTTTATGACAAATTTAGAACTTACACAACCATATGTGCAATTGAAGAGATAATTGAAGAATTGAAGGAGTTGGGCCAGTCAAACCCTCTCTCAATAGCAAAGCATTGAATTGGCCTTGTGACCAATCAAGGTGAAAAACTTTGAATTTTGGAATTAGAAAAGAGAAAATTTGGAGTAAGTTTGAATTATATTTGGAGTATGCTTCTTGTCAAGGAAGTCAATTTCTGATTTTCTAGTTTTTTTTAAAATATGTATATTACACTTTGTTTGTATCTCAGTGTTTTATACTCAAAGTCAAAATAGTTTTACGTAAGTCAAGCATTGTAATGTGCTGTTTACACAGATAATTCTCCTTATTATTTGTTAAGGGGTGTTAGTCAACTGGAATATTTTTTTATAGAACCGTAACAATTTTAGTATGGAATAATTTTTTGAAGTGGGATATTTTAGTGGGATAATTGGGAGTAATTTTTAAAACGGGATATTTTCGTGGGACAATTATTAGTATAATTAAGAATAAATTTTAATAATCAATAAGCATGTAGAACATGCACAAAACATGCACAAACAGGTTTTAGTCGATCATTGCATCAGCATTGTAACTACATCAGCTGCATGTGAAAGCAAGTTTTGGCGGAAATGTAGATCTATCAATATGAGTAGACTGACCATAATCAGAACGCACAAAGGTGTATTTCGCTATTGAACCGAGTAGTCGACTAATATGAGTTGTAGTCGACTAATCTGATTCATTAGTCGACTAATATGAGTTGTAGTCGACTAATCAAGCAGCATTCAAAACGGGTCTAATTAGGAATTGGTTTTAAACCCAATTCGTTTAGAGGTATTAATAACCCCTAACCCGATTGTTAGGGTAAGTTTCAAGCACATTTTGGAGCGCCTTTGAGAGAGTTTGGTGCATCTTTGGAGAGGAGATCTTTTGAGAGATTGAGAGGTTTGTTTTAGGGTTTCTTTGTGAGAACTTGTAATCCTAATTTGTATTCTCTCTTTCTATTAGTGAAAATCCCTCCTTACCCGTGGGCGTAGGCAACTTGCCGAACCACGTAAATCTCGTGTCTTTACTCTTTATTGTGTTTTGGCTTTCCGTTTGTGGTGGTTTCTCTCGACCGCTCGGTCCGCTTCCTACAATTGGTATGAGCTATTGTTCGATTGGAGTGGTGTAATTTCTAATTTGAGGGGTGTTCGGTGATTCCCGAGAAGCGGATTCACGAAGACAAACAGAGGATGGCGTCAACCAAGAATCACCAAAGTGGGAAAATTCGAGATTGAAAAGTTCAATGGGAAGAACGATTTTTCTTATTGGAGGATGCGATGAAAAACTTTCTAATTTCGCAAAAATTGCACAAGACTTTGGATGGAAAGGAGAAGAAGAACAAGGATATGTCCGATGAGGATTGGGAGGAGTTGGATCTGGAAGCACGGGCCGATTATCCTATGCCTCGAGAGGGATGTAGCTTTCTTGGTAGATGGAGAGGAAACGATCATGGGCGTGGAAGAAGTTAGAGGGTACCTTCATGACGAAGAGTCTAACTAACCGGATCTACTTAAAATCCAAATTGTATACTTGCAAGATGGAGGAGGGCTCATCAATCCGGAACACATCAACAAGTTTGATAGGATCATATCAGATGTGAAAGACATAGATGTTAAAGTAGGAGACGAGGATCAGCGCTTACTACTGTCTCGCCGAAGTCTTATGAGAACCGTGCAAACACCGAGGCTTGTGGGAGAAAATTTGAAGATGGATGAGACTAGAACGGCACTTCTAGCGGACGATCTTCTAAGATTGCAACTAGTGACATGGCCACCGGCGGTAACAAGGAACAAGCGAGGATTGTTTGCAAGAGGAAGGAGCAATGAGCGAGGAAAAGGCAAGGGAGGAAAGTCTAGATCTAAATCAAGACCTCTTGCGGGAAAAGGATGTTTCGCGCGCGTGAAGCCGGCATTTCAAAGTCGACCGTCCAAATAAGAGAGTAGGTGGAAAGAAGAACAACAACAAGACCGAGGAGAGAGGGCAAGGAAGAAGCGAGCTACGTTCGAGGAAGGGGCGATAAGGAATGCTATGTCGTCCGCGTGGCGAGGAGATCTCCGGAAGTGGATACTTGATTCGGTTGCTCTTACCATATGTGTCCAAATAGGAAGTGGTTTACTACCTACGAGGCATTGATGGTGGAACTGTATTGATGGGGAATAACCATGCTTGTAAAACAAGCGGGCTAGGTAATATCAAAATCAAGATGCATGATGGAGTGGTTCGAACCTTGACGGATGTGAGACATGTTCCCGACTTGCGGAAGAATCTTATCTCGTTGGTGCTTTGGACTCGGTGGTTGCGGATTGTGACGGAAAACGGAGTGAAGAAGGTTGTTCGTGGTTCCTTAGTAGTGATGAAGGGTGTTCGTCCACGGTAATCTATATACTCTCTCGCAATGCACCGCGACGAGATGCAAATGGTTGAACCGCGAAGTGGTGGAGACCCATGTGAGCACACGGTTATGGCATGGCGGCTTGGGCATATGTCGAGAGAAGGGTCTAGTTCGCTTGGTATGTTCGCGGGGAAAGTTGGTTTGTTATTCATTGCTCGTTTGAACTTGCTTACAGCTTCGTTGGCCTACAACAAAATTTCAAAAGAAATGCCTTTTATTTTAAGGCGTACAATGAAAATCAAAAAGATTACAACTTTCTTCCTTTTGTGAACAAACACGAGGATCTCTATTTTCCGGGATCCTCGCTTGCGTGGGTTCTTTGCCTATGCCGGACTTTTGTTCGTCCGTGGACTACCGCGCAATTCGATCCGGTGTAAACCGGTTAACTTCTGAGCGTAGAGGGCTCGTTTCACGAAGGAAACGGCGCTGAGGGGATCACACTCACGAAGGAGAGGATCGCTGCGGGGATCACACTCACGAAGGAGAGGATCGCGGGCGGTGAGATCTACAAGGAGAAATCACAGCTATCCCCGAGATTAAGACGAAGCTTAACCTAGAGGGTATCCGTAGTTCGACCGAGTTTTCTTACCCGCGATTTGTGGATCTCGACGCCGATCGGACTTGTACGGCAGCGCTAAAATTGCTTATCAATACCCAAACAAGACTCGTAAGCGGTGGGTTGACAACCGACGATCCATCCGGACGCGACCGTAACGCCGACGCGATTACGCCGCAAAACGCATAAAGCGAGTCAACGAACCCATGAAGTGAGTCGGCGAGGCGCATTTGAGCCACCGAACGACACGCCGTGGAGAAAACCCGACGACGAAGCTCAACGAGGCGAAGTTGGCTAAACTCAAACGCCACAAGACTAATCAACCGCACTTAGTCCGTCGATGCAAACGAGCCGTTTGAACTCGAAAGTTGATCGGACGGACTCAAACCCAACCGACATCACCGAGCAAAACTAAGCCCTAAGACCGAAAGAGTCGACGGAAATCGATGAAGAATCGATGGAGAAACGGCGAACGGCGAAAAAGCGACGCTGAGGCGACACCTCGCCTGGCCGTGGTTTACCACTGGCCGAGCCACCCTGCCAATCCGCCAGGTGCTCGCCAGTGGCCGAGGAGGCTCACTTCGAAGCCACGGGCCAGCGGCCGAGGGTGTTTCTACCACTGCCGGAGCCACCTCGCCATGGCCAAGGTGCCAGCGGGAAGCGAGGTGGCTCGGCCAATTACGAGCCACTCTGGCCACCTCGCCGAGTGGCTCTACCAAGTGGCGAGCCACTGCCGCTGCAGCGATCCCCTTTTTGTATAAATAGGGGGTCTTGCTCTTGGGGGTCTGACCGGGATCGGTGATTTCGGACTTCAAGAGCCCTCGCAGATCTACGACGACGGTTCGAGCACCAAGCAGCTCAAGTCCAGCCGACGCCGATCTATAGGGCGGTAAACAAACTCGGGTCGAACTACAGATACCCTCTAGGTTAAGCTTCGCTTAACCTCGTGGATAGCCCGGATTTCTCCTTGTAGATCTCACCGCTCGGCGATCCTCTCCTTCGTGAGTGCGATCCCCGCAGCGCATCCTCTCCTTCGTGAGTGTGATCCTCTCGCTTTCGCTTCGCGGAAACGAGCCCTCTACGCTCAGAGTTCCCGAACCCGGCCACACCCAGATCGGATTGCGCGGTGGTCAGCGGACGAATAAAAGTCCCCAAGACAAAGAACCCACGCAAGCCGGTGATCCCGTAAAATAGAGATCCTCGTGTTTGTTCACAAAAGGAAGAGAGTTGTAATTTTCGTTTTTCATTTATGCGCCTAAAATAAAGGCATTTCTTTTGTTTGAAATTTTGTTGTAGGCCACGGCCGTAGTTTATTCAAACGAAGCAATGAATAACAAACCAACTTTCCGCGAACAAGCCGGGCGACCATTAGAGCCAACGGCTTCAAAGAAAGAAGCCGCCGTCGCAACCGCGATCCCGATCCCGGCCATCGAGGAGGTCGAGTTCGAGTTCGATTCGAAGAAGTATGAAGAATACCTCTCCTCCTCGCCCGCATCCAGCCTCCCCCAAGTCCAAGATGGTTCACGGCGCGGAAGACCGACGCCGGGATGCGAGGGCAAGAAAATCCACCACCATCGCCAAGACCGCAGACAACGGTGGTTCCCCTACCTAACAACGCCAAACCTTCGAACCCCCGCTTCACAGTGGGGTCGATTTCGCTAATGGCGCCGCGGATTCTCCAAGAGAGCCCGCCGAGGCGACGCCACCGGCGAAACAATTAGCCCAGCGAAAGAATCAATGGATGGGGTCCGCTATGGCGGATCTAAGATCCAAGTTGACTCGTAGGTCGAATTCAGATTGTAGCCGATTCCTACAGGGCCTACGACGACGAATGGGTCCGAGTCAAGCGGAATCGATCCACGCTTCAGAACGATCCGAAGCGCCAGCCTCGCTAGCACGCGGCTTTGGCAACAAGCCCGCGAGTTGAAGAGGGAGGCGCCAAGAAGTCGCCGACAACTTCGGCTAGCTTGGAAGCCCAAGTCCGTCGAGGCTTCAACCCGGCGAAACCAACATCCAAGCCTAGTTCCGCCAGAGCCAACTCCGCCCCGTGCTCAAATCGAAATTGTGAGCACCTCAACAAAGTGGCGTTGACACGAAGTCACCTCCGGTGCGTACCCGAACTTCCGTGAAGCTAACTCTCGCCACGACCGGCGGGCTTACCGTCAAGGATCGCTTAGGTCCGTTAAAGGAATCGTGGTCACTCCTAATACGTGGGTCGTACTCCACAAAGATAAGAAGAAACCCGCAGTTTACCGCACCGGCTTCAAATCGAACTCCGAGCCGTCGAAGATTCACACTCGCTGGGCGCGGTGTCGCGGCGGGTGACTTATGAAAGGCCTATTTGTTCTCGAAGGAGACGCCTCATCCGGACGATGACAACGTTATACCGGAAGTCGCGCAACACACGATAGGTTGCTCGGTATTCATCCGACGAGTTGTACTATCGCCGGGGTAACAAACTCGAAAGAGGAACGCCCGTAATCAAACATGCCTTGCTTGTGCTCGAAACTGATCAAGGCAAGAGCATCTGAGTGCAATTGGCGCCAAACGACCGAAAAGGCGCCGGTTTTGATAGGCTCGGCACGAGAGTCGACGAACCCAAGTCAAGACGCTTTCGCAAAAAGAGATGGGCGCCTCAGGGTGATGAATTGCCGAGTGTTACCATCAATATGACCAGAGAGGGACGCCGTCACATGCCGCTTCCCGGCATCGCGAACGAATGACTCGACGGTCCGGATCGTTAGACGACCCAATTATCGCAAGATGCGAAGGGATTACCCTCGATGATGAAGTGTCGGATGCCGCCCGCAATGGCTTCCGATAATCCGGCATAGGACAACCTTTGCGAGGCTGCTCATGATCGGCCGCGATCAAGTGTCCCGAGATGCTTGAAGAGGCCCTAACCAAGCAAAAGGACGCCTTTAAGCTTGAATGGAACCGCCATGCGCAGATGAGAGCAATGCATGACCAACGATCCAGCGATAATGAACCGCCATGGAGCCAAGTCGCCGCAATAATGTCAATTTAACGATAGTTACACGGACAGAGAAGGAGGTCGGAACGTAGATGGTCATCTTTGCTCGGCAAAGCGCTAGCGATAACACCGTCGTTCCTCCCCAAGTTTACCCGAGCGGAGATGTAGGGGAGTACGAAAATTAAAGACCTTGAGAGCAAAATCAATACTTTGATTTCCGCTCAAGAGGTAAAGAAGACGGTATACCATGTCCTTACCCAAAGGAGTGGGAATCAATCCGTGCAGACAAAGTTCACCTCATCAACTTTACGCCATTTGAAGGGATCACCCACTCAAAGACTTGATCTACTTCAAGTCTCATCTAGGCGTTATCTCCGCAACGAGCCCTTGATGGTTCGGTCATTCGTTGGCACCCTTCGTGGAGTCAGCCGATTGGTACCGCCTCAAACCGTGGAGCGCATTAGCCGATGATATGGAGGCCATGTTTCTCACCAATTTTTCGACGATGACACCGAGGTATCCATCGGTTCTTTGTTGGACGAAAACGTATGACGGGAAACAAAGTGGATAACTTCGCCAAGAGGTTCGTAAATAAGGCAATGAATTGCCGAGACCGATAACGGAGAAGTTCATCCTCCAAACTTGTCATAGCAACCTGTCATTGGGCGTGTTGGAAGCAATGGGAACCGCACCCGAGACCCGGAAAGATTTAAGGATACGTGGAGAGCAAGCCGAAGCATTCCCGAAGGAAGAAAGCGGAGAGAAGTCACCTATGGTGGATGCCTACAAGCGTAACTTTGTCCCCGTGGCAAAGGTAAAGCACCAAAGAAAGTCCAGACGCTTAATCAAACGCTCGAACCGCAACCACAAATGCTAGCCGCAACAACGCACCGCAGCAATCGCAACCTCAATGGCGCCAACAAACTCGTAATCGAAACCATCCGGCTCGAGGTTTCCCAAAACTTACTCGTTCAAGGCGAGGAAGTTCCGCATCTTCAAATACCTTCGGAAAACAACAAAATCCGGTTGCCCCAATTGTAGACCAAGAAGAGGCAAACAAGGTTACGGATCCTGGCACCGTGGCTTACCAGCATGTACACCATCCTACAAAGTTACGCTACCATCTCAAGGACAAGATTCAGGCCTTGATCGATGTTGGAGTCATTACTCGAAACCCTCTAAAGAGAAGAAGGTGGGAGCAAATCACGGTCTCTATAAGCTTGGATCAGTTCCTTGGATTGGTTCCAACCGACGCTTGTGAAGGTAGGAATAAAGATGGTGAATGAAGATCCTCACCGCAACGTGAAGAAGGGCCGTGACGCATTAACCACCAAGAAACCGAGAAATCCTTTGGGTCCACCGACTTCTTTGGAAGGCGATCGGTGGACTACATCCTCGCCAAAAGGAAGACCAAGGGAAAAGGCAAGCTATGCCATGCCGCTCAAAGAATTCCGAGAAGGATGATGAAAAAATAGCCACCTTCCAATTTCTGAAGAGGAGCACGAAGTCTTCGCTACTAGGAGCGGATATGAATATAGTTACAAATATCAGGGCTCAAACCCAAATGCTAAGACACCGCCGAACGGGTGACCACGACTCTCTACTCGCGCAGAAAGGACAAAAGAGACAACCGCTAAAGAAAAAGCGGTGAAGCAAAGGAGAAACAAACCTCAGTCCGTGAAGCTCAACTCCCGGCATCCCGATTCAATCGCTCGACAGAGGGATAGACCGGAACATCGGCTCTCCATACCGTTTGACGTCATGGCCCTGGCTAACATCCCTAATAACTTTCACGAAGTTGTTCGATTGTCAAAGGAAACCCGAAGCTCTTAAGAAGCTCACGATTCTCGAGGTGTTTCTCACTCAGATCAAGCCGACATTCTAAGAATCTACACAACAATGCAACTTGGCAACCAAACACTTCCCCGTGATCACTTTTACAAAGGAGGATATGCGACGAGATTCCAAGCACGATAGGCCGCTATACTTCACCGCTATATTGGCTCTAGTGAAGTTAACCGATCCAAGTCGATCCGGCCACCGGAGCATCATGCCCCGCGCTCATGTATCACCTTTGAATCCCTCGCCAAGGCCAACGGGCACAATGATCGGTTTAACACCACGTCTCGCCGCTGGTAAGATCCTGATAAAGTGCCGATGGGGATTTAAAGTCGAAGTCACCGCTATGTTGATGACGCAGAGACTTCCTATAACTTATTGTCGGGTCTAATCTTTGGATCCACTAACGCTATAGTCCCATCTACTCTTCATCGATGTCTCAAATATGTAGACACGAATAATGAGGTCAAGACGGTGGTCGCGACAAACAAACCGCTTAAGGGGTGGAGAATTATTTTCTTGATTCTCTCCTCTACTGCATGAGTCCGGAATCAATCATCTACCAAGGCACTACGCGAAGAAGCCGACTCAAGCCGGGCTTGATTATAGTGGTGGTTTTGTTTTAAAAGACATTGTACCCCTTGTAATCAATCTTGACGATGAAGAATCGCCGATGAACATTGTAATTGGCAAATTGCCGATGAATCAATAAATGACGATTTAGAGTACCCTTTGTCTTTGAATGATGTAATGGCAGTGTTTATACAACATCCGAAAGTTGCACTTACCAACTTCTGGCCTTCTTGCTTTATACAAAAGCAATTCCAGACTCCTTTGGGACAACACTCGTCATCCCGCGAAGATCAAGTAGTGAAAAGACTTGGTTTACTTTAAAAGGAGATGCAGCTCCAACTTAATCATTCTTAGAAGAAGATGAAGATGACAACGGGCCTATCCTCAACACATTCAGATATAGTCCGTAGACACCGGGTATCATGAAGAAGTGGGGTACGACTTGACACAAGGAGAAGGTCTATGTTTCTGGGTCCTCAGTCCCTCCTAAAGCGCATATGTCCCAAAAGGAAGCGGATAACTACTATGCATTTAGAAGGGGATTGGGATCACGAATCCTCCTCGAGAAGATGAATGCTCATGGTGATTGATAATAATCCACCCGATGTGGGAGACTGACATTCGCCCGATTCTTCGCTGGGATTCTCGACACCACTCTGAGAAGCTTTCAAGGCTTTGATGTCTAATATGGCCACGATCGATCCTGCTACTATTGAGGGTGATGAAGATATGCCAACATGGGAAGACCCATGGATCCATCAACTTCGAGCGGTTTGGGGATAGATTCAACAAAGAGACCCTCCTACTAAGGACGAGGTAACCCGATTAATATGGGTGATGAAGAGCATCCTAAACTCATAAACATCGCAATACCTTGGAAGAAAGGAAGAGTTGATTGCCCTAATCGGGAGTATATCGATGTATTCGCCGAGTTACGAGGACATGCGGGGACTCGACCCTAATGTGGCAACACATCATCGCCAACATCAAGGCGATGTCAAACCCGCCAAGCAACAGAAGACGTTTCGCCCACAAATATTGGAGGCAATTGTTGGCGAAGTAAAGAAACTCATAGAATCGGGATTCATCGAGGAAATTCAACACGGATTGTGGCTAATATAGTCCCTGGCCATGAAGAAGAATGGTTCGATTAGGATCAGGTCGACTACGAGACCAAACGCCGCTTGCCCAAAGGATGATTTCCCTCGCCAATCACGGCGTTATAGTTGACAATACATGTGATTGAGAGGATGTCCTTTATGGATGGCTTTTCGGGTACAACCAAATCAAGATGCACCCCGATGACGCTAAACACACAGCCGCTCGAACACCCATCGGTATATTTTGCTACACGGTCATGCCGCTCGGCTTAAAGAACGCCAAGAACATACCAAATGAGCGATGACTAAAATTTTCGGGATCATCTCGGAAAGCGGTCGAATGCTACGTTGATGACTTGGTGCGTGAAAAGCGTAATAAGAGATCACATCAAAGATCTTAGAGCGGTATTCGAGCTCATGCGGACTCATCGACTAAAGATGAACCCTACCAAATCCTTCCTTGGGATGTCCATGGCAGTTCCTTCGCCCATAGGAATCCACGCCGATCCCGACGTGAAGGCTATTCAAGAGTTGCAACCTCCGAAATCGAGAGAACTCGTGGGGTTACAAGGACGACATGACATCCGACGGCAAGGTTCATATCGAACCTATCCGAAGTGCCACCGCTCTCCAAGTTGAACAAGAAGGGCTGTCGCTTATTCGGGACAACGCCGCCGAAAGCCGCTGAAGAGATCAACTGCTCTCGCTGCAAAAAGTCGGGATGATTGTCATTGATTTGAATTTGTTTACGCCTTCTTTTGCCTACAACAAAATTCAAAAGAAATGCCTTTATTTTAAAGCGCATAATGAAAATCAAAAGATTACAACTTTTATCCTTGTGAACAAACCGAGGATCTCGTTATGTCGAGGTCCTCGCTATGCGGGTTCTTTGCCCTGCCGGGACTTTTGTGTCCGTGGACCACCAAGAATCCCCGATCCGTAGAGACCCGGTTCCGAACTACAGATAGCGCTCGCTTAATGGGAAACGGTTACCAAGGATCACACTCACGGCGAGTTAATTTTGTGTGAGATCTACCAGTATGCCATCCCCTGGGTATCTAGAGGCCCCAAATTGCCACCTTGCCATGGATCCGAATGATCGATGCTCTAAATCAGATCTCAAGAATTCTTCAAGTCCCAGAGCTCTTCCAAATCACCAAAATCCAAGCCTCAGGAAGCCTTGAAATCCCCCAAGTCCAAGACCTTCAAACCAAGTCCAACCTCCTCGAAGACCCCCTCCCTATTTATACAAAATGCCGGAAGAGGGTGGCTCTGGCCACTTGGTCGAGCCATTCCGGCCATTTTGGCCGAGGTACATTTGGTTATTAAGCCGAGGTGGTTCTGCCAAAGTGGTCGAGCCTTTCGCCTTCACTTCAATGCAGGCACCTCTACTAAGTCGTCGAGCCTCCTGGCCATTTGGCCAGGCACTGCTTCTTTCCGCCGCTATTGCCGTTTCCGCCGCCCTGCCATTTCTCGCCTGCTCGTCCGCTCAGATTTGATTCGAACTAACTTGGTTCGCTCCGCTCAACGGTCCCAACTGACATCCGCTCGAGTCCGGCGAAATCGTGGCTTAGACGCTGGCGAAGTTTGCTCGCCGGTTCGCTGCCTCAACCGCTTTGATGTCCGTGATTCGATGGGTCGCCATTCGCCGAATTCCTCGCCACGAAGTTGGTTTCGGGACCTTGTAAGCATTTTTCAACGCCACAGATACCCCTCCAAAGCCGCCTCACCGATTCTAATGAGTCCGATGCTTTGACATGATGGTTCCCTTCACCGGGCCGAGGGTCCCAAAGATAGCTTCAAATCTTCGATTCTTTCAGATCATCCAGTTCTTTGTAGGATTCACGATAAGATCACGGTGCTGCATTTATTGTCCGACCGCTTGTTATCTTGACTCAAGCCGTGGGTGAGTTTTGTTTGAACTCTGGCCTGGTCGCTGTTTGACTAACCATCGATTTTTGACTTCTCCGTGATGTCGGCTAACTCCTTGTTGGCAACGCTAATGTGGTCGTAATACATGGAATTTCATAACCATCACTCGGCTAATTCCTCCATCATGACGGTGTCCGCTGGAACAAGAAGGGCTTGTCGTTTATTTGGGGACAACGGCCAGTCGAAAGCGTTGAAGAGATCAACTGCTTCATGTAAAGCCCGATGATTGTCATTGATTTGAATTTGTTTACAGCTCTCTTTGCCTACAACAAAATTCAAAAGAAATGCCTTTATTTTAAGGCGCATAATGAAAATCAAAAGATTACAACTTCCTTGTAAACAAACACGGGATCTCTGCTATGTCGAGGTCCTCGCTATGGGGTTCTTTGCCTCGGCGGACTTTTGTGTCCGTGGACCATCACAAGCAACTCCGATCCGTAGAGACCCTGCTCGAACTACAGATGTAAAGGCCTGCTTACCTAAGGAAACGAACCTGGAAGGATCACACTCACGAAGGAGAGGATCACGAGCGGTGAGATCTACTAGGAGAAACGCTATCCCCTCGAGATTAAGACGAAGCTTAATCTAGAGGGTATCTCAGAGTTCGACTAATTGCTACCTTTGCTTATAGATCCGACGCCGATCGACTTGAGCTCGCCTGCTCTTAACCGTATACCGACATCAGATCTCAAGAATTCTTCAAGTCCGAAGCTCTTCCAAATCACCAAAAATCCAAGCCCTAAGCCTTGAAATCCCCCCAAATCCAAGACCTTCAAAATCCCGGGTCCAACCTCCTCGAGAAGACCCTCCCCTATTTATACAAAAACGCGCCGGGGTGGGGAAAGAGGTGGCTCGCCACTTAACAGCCACTGGCCACTTCAATGAGGCACTTCTAAGTTGTCGAGGTGGTCAGCCAGTGGTCGAGCCTCCTCGCCACTTGGGCTTCAGGCACTCCTGGCCAAGTCAACAGCCTCGCCATTTGGGTCGCAGGCACTGTGTTCTTCCGCCAAGCTACCGCTCTCGCCGCTTTCCTGGCCAAGCTGCCTCTCGTGCTCTGGGTTCCGTCAGATGATTCTGAACTAACTTGGTTCGCTCCGTTCAACGGTCCCAACCGATCATCCGCTCGAAGTCCGGTTAAGTCGCTTGTGACGCTTACAGTTTGTCGCCGGTTCGCTCAACCGCGATGTCCGTGAGATCATTCGATGGGTCGCCATTCGCCGACTCGCCACGAAGTTGTTTCGGGACCTTGTAAGCATTTTTCAACGCCACAGATACCCTCCAAAGCCGCCTCGCCGATTCTTAATGAGTCCGATGCTTTGGACATGGTTCCCGCCTTCGCCGGCCGAGGGTCCAAAAGATAGCTTCAAATCTTCGATTCTTTCGATCATCCAGCTCTTTGTAGGATTCCCGATAAGATCACGGGTCGCGATTTATTGTCCGACCGCTTGTTATCTTGACTCAAGCCGGTGGGTGAGTTTTGTTTGTAACTCGTGGCCTGGTCGTTGTTTGACTAACCATCGATTTTTGACTTCTCCGTATGTCGGCGAACTCCTTGTTGGCAACGCTGGTCGGTCGGTAATACATGGAATTTCATAACCATCACTCTGGCTAATTCTCTCCATCATGACGCAGTTGTTGGTTTAACTACGCCGGAGGATATGATTATCCGATGTCAACATGACTTTCACTCCTCATCGATTATCCTTCTTGGAGATTATGGTGGAGGAAATTAGGGCTACCGAAGTTATCCTTAAGAATATGGATTTATTCTCCAGAACTCCTCGAAATTTTGGAAATAGTTTATACCGTAATCCTAGTCGAGTAGGATACACGCTGCTGATCGCCGATGCAATCCGCAAGACGATCGAAGTTATCCCTAAGAATATTTTTGTGAAAATATTCTTCCTGAACTTCTCGATAAATTGGGAACAAATTTTATACCGTAATCCTAGTTGAGTAGGATTAGGACACGCTGATCGGGCCGATGCAACCTATCGATCGAAGTTATCCCTAAGAATATTTTTGTGAAAATATTCTTCCTGAACTTCTCGATAAATTAGGAAACAGCTTTATACTGTAATCCTAGTTGAGTAGGATTAGCTTATCGCTGATCGGCCGATGAATCCGCACGATCGAAGTTATCCCTAAGAATATTTTTGTGAAAATATTCTTCCCGAACTTCGATAAATTAGGAAACAGCTTTATACTGTGAATCCTAGTTGAGTAGGATTAGGCGACGCGCTGATCGGCGCCGATGCATCCGCGACGATCGAAGTTATCCCTAAGAATATTTTTGTGAAAATATTCTTCCGAACTTTCGATAAATTAGGAAACAGCTTATACCGTAATCCTAGTTGGAGTAGGATTAGGCGACGCTGATCGGGCCGATGCATCCGCACGATCGAAGTTATCCCTAAGAATATTTTTGTGAAAATATTCTTCCTGAACTTCTCGATAAATTAGGAAACAGCTTATACCGTAATCCTAGTTGAGTAGGATTAGGCGACGCCTGATCGGGCCGATGTAATCCGCACGATCGAAGTTATCCCTAAGAATATTTTTGTGAAAATATTCTTCCCGGAACTTCTATAAATTAGGAAACAGCTTATACTCGTAATCCTAGTTGGAGTAGGATTAGGCTTATCGCTGACGGGCCGATGCATCCGCGACGATCGAAGTTATCCCTAAGAATATTTTTGTGAAAATATTCTTCCGAACTTTCGATAAATTAGGAAACAGCTTATACTGTGAATCCTAGTTGAGTAGGATTAGGCGACAAGCGTTGATCGGGCGCCGATGCAATCCGCTGGGCGCATCCCATAAATCCTCCTCTTTTTCCCTTGACTCCAGGGCCGCCCCCTTTATCAGGCTTTCGTTTTGTTTTATAAGCTGCCTCGCCCTCCCAACAATTTAGGTAATGCCGCATTATGATTTTGCGCACTTTCTTCTTCTCTTTGTATGCGGCAGTGACGCTGACTGTGAATCAGGTACGACAACGGGATCTGGCTACATCCTGGTGGAGTGCTGGCGCCGCTATATGCGCGCGGCACAAGTGTTCGACAGTTGGTTTTAGTTTTCGGGCCATGGAAGCTCATTGTCATAATCTGCCAGCGCCGGCCGCTTAAGCAATACTGGCAATATAAGGCCAGCCAGGCGCGCAATACCGCTATTCATTGGCGCCGGGTTGAAAGGCCAGTCACCGCGACCGGCCGGGCCGTGGAGCGCGCTGGTGCTCGTGGTCGGTCTTGATTGGAGTTAGGGCACCCAGCAGCCTTGGCTGCGTCTGCGGCCACGACCTGACCACCAAACGGGCTTCCGCTGTCAATTCTACGGATTTTCGACCGTGATATCCCTACTTTATTTGTTCTTTGCAGCTCATGTCGCTCTTAGGAGATCAATGCATTCAGGAGCCGATCAATCCCCGCGACGGCGCTGAATGCACGCCTCCTTCTTTCTTGAAGGCGCCCAGCCATCATATTCTCATAGATATCTGAGTTGTATCCTCGCTTATTCTCCTTGGAGGCATGTTCATGATTATTCGCCACTTCCAAGGCTCCAAATGTCAAGTCTCGATTCTAAGGTCATCCGAGAAGACTCTTTCCACCGAGGAAGTTAACCGCCAAGGCTAACACCCGCAGGAAGAAACCCGCTAAGCCTCGAGCCTACTATCATAATTTCTGATGACGAAGTTTGAGGGATCGCTTCATCATCCGCTTCCACAGCTTCTTGTGCCTCTTGGTTTAAACGATTTCCGAACCCTTCGAGAGTATAAGGGTGGAGCCCCTGTGTTAATCTTGACGACCACTTCCACGATTCAACCTATTGCCGATTGCCCGGCCAAAAATCACTGCTCCTGACTCCAGCCTGCGGATGGGTCTCCTTCACCGTTGGAGAATGGTTTGAAGCAGCGATCTCTATTATCGAGGTTAGATGGGCGACTTTATGGTCTTCGCCCATTCATATTGAGTATCTTGGAGGAAATTCAAATAGGTTGGTGGCCCTCGCCTAGTTAATCGCTAGAGCAAAGCTCACTAGCCGCTAACTCTTGCATACCGCGGTGGATGATTTAGCCTTTTTGAACCTGACGATGAGGTGATGCGACTGCCGACTAAGCTCTGACGGCGCTTCGTGAACGCTCTTCTCGCAGAGGAGAATATCGAGCAAGAGGTCATCTTTGGGAACTCATGAGCGACAGCCTTCATTGCAGCCAAGAAGATAAATGCGCACTCACGCCTTGCGTCGAACGCACGTGAATCGACTGCTCAAGGGGAGAAGACGCGAAGGATTTCACGCGAGTGCCGCCAGAGTCCGTGATCGCCATCGAACGCCGAAACAAGTCCTCGAGGTGATGCGCTCTGAACATGTAGCCGCAATTGCCGCTAATTTCAAGAGGAACTCGAGAAGGAAGCCAAAGCTCAGTTCAAGTGAAGCGTAGGAAAAACTAGTCACTGCTAAAGCCGACCTCGCCTTCACAAGCATAGATTGCCCCAATGAAGTCCGATGTGTTGCTTTGGTTTCGAGATTTCTCTGCTTTCTTTGTTCGCCACGCCGTTGTGATCATCACAATTTGCTTGAATTGATTGTCTCACAATTGTAGCTCCTTTTATATTTGCTTCAAATGAATAAGATTTATTGCTTTCATTATTTATTATGATTCTCTTTATTTCGCCGTAAATAATTAACCATAATACTTATAGGATTTTTGGCAAACTCCTCATCAACGGGTTTGATGAGCCTTTACCAACCACCGCTTGAGTTGGGCTAGCGGCGGATTATCGTGATCCGCTCACACGCGGACGCTGTGCTAAAAGAATGAAACTCTTCTAGACTTGTTGCTATGATATTGAATACATAGGCTTTCAGATTTTTACGGCAAGAGACCACCCAAGCAACGCTGCAGTTACATAGACTCGCCCTTCTTAGGCTTCGACTAAATACCCTTAATCAACTCGTGTCTTCTTCAATCGAAAGACTAAACCGCAACGCTGCGGTGAGGCGCTGGCTTTATCCCTTCTTAGGCTTCGATAAAATACCCCGTAATCGAACTCGTGTCTTCTTCAATCGAGAAAGACTAAACCGCAACGCTGCAGGAGGCGCTGACTTTATCCCTTATTAGGCTTCGATAAAATGCCCCTGCAATGAACTCGTGTCTTCTTCAATCGAAAGACTAAACCGCAACGCTGCGGTGAGGCGCTGACTTTAGGTTATTGGCCAACCCCTCACCAACGGTTTGATGAGCCTTTACCAACTACCGCTTGAGTTGGCTAGCATGTAGATTATCTAAACTGCTCTACACACAACGCTGTGCTAAAAGAATGAAACTCTCTTAGACTTAATGCTACGATGTTGAATAATGAGTTTCGCCTTTTTGTCAATGAATAGACTACCCTAAGAACGCTGGTAGGCGCTGGCTTTATCCCTTCTTAGGCTTCGGATAAAATGCCCCAATTCAACTCGTGTCTTCTTCAATCGGAGAAAGACTAAACCGCAACGCTGTGAGGCGCTGGCTTTATCCCTTCTTAGGCTTCGATAAAATGCCCCGTAATCAACTCGTGTCTTCTTCAATCGGAGAAAGACTAAACCGCAACGCTGCAGGCGCTGGCTTTATCCCTTCTTAGGCTTCGGATAAAATGCCCCGTAATCAACTCGTGTCTTCTTCAATCGAGAAAGATTAAACCGCAACGCTGTAGGTGGGCTTGGCTTTATCCCTTCTAGGTTTCGGATAAAATGCCCCGAATCTAACTCGTGTCTTCAATCGGAGAAAGACTCAAACCGCAACGCTGCGGTGAGGCGCTGGCTTTATCCCTTCTTAGGCTTCGATAAAATGCCCCAAGATGAATCTGGTGTCTTTGACCGGAGAATGACTGAACCGGATGAAGATTTGATTGAGGTGGGAAAGGAAGAATGTGGGTTCTATTTCCCTGATATAGCTAATAAATGCATTCCTTGTCAGAGGGAATCTGGAAGACTCGTGTGACCTTCACCGGACAACCCGTCCAAAATCCCACAAGATACCTTCAATCGGGCGCTACCTAAGATGAAGATGGAACTAAGAGGGATCTCCACCGAGAACCTAAAAGACTCAGCACCTTCACGGACAACCTGGTCTGAAAATCCCTACAAGATACCTTCAATGGCGCTACCTAAGATGAAGATGGAACTAAGAGTGGATCTCCACTGAGAACCGAAGAGACTCAGCACCTTCAACGACAACCCGGTCTGAAAATCCCTACAAGATACCTTCACCGGGCGCTACCTAAGATGAAGATGGAACTAAGAGTGGATCTCCACTCCGAGAACCGAAGAGACTCGTGTGACCTTCACGGACAACCTGGTCCGAAAATCCCTACAAGATACCTTCACGGCCACCTAAGATGAAGATGGAACCCTTCCGCTTGACACAGGGATTTTACGCTTGAGAGGAAGGATTTTATATTCTCTCCAAAGCGGAAAGGAATTTTGAGGGCCTCTTGTTCATAGAAGGAATCAAGAGGGATTTTGGTAATGTACCGTAGTTTGTAGACCCACCGCCAAGGAATTTGATCGGTGGGGAAATTGTGATGGAGGATAAATCTAGGGTTATCCTCGAAAAGTGGGTGAGACATCCCACGAGGAACTTCCCGCCGAACGGTTATCCCGAAGATACTATGGGTAGTATTTCTTCAGAACTTCCCATTTATCTAAGATTAATTGCCTGGCCGCCATTTTGGGTAATTAGGCGATATGCACCATTGAGTAAACCGCTTTATTACAAACGGGCCTCCCATTTAGGTTCGAATTTACCTTTCTTGAAGTGAGGATTATCTATCGCCGAGCAAATGAGGACCAAATCTCCTTCTAAAGGTTCTCTCGTCGAACTTTCTTGTTGAAAGCCTTCACATCCTAGCTTGGTAGAACTCAATGCATTGTTGAGCCTCCAGCGCTCATCTAACATCTCAAGCTCTTCGAGACGCGCTGATGTTGTTCTTCTGGCCATCTCGCGAAAGGGCTGGCGGCGACGGATCTGAATTTCCAATGGGAGAACCGCTTCACACCCGACCAGAGTACGGTCGCCAAGCATGGCGCATGCTGCAGCGATACGCCAGAGTGTTCTCCGAAGTTTATCATCCCAGCCTCGCTTGTTACTTTTCACAAGCTTCGACTGTAATTTTGATAATCGCCTTGTTGAATGCCTCGCTAATCCATTTGCCGCGGATTATGTCGCGACGACATCTTGTATCTTGAATTTCTAAAACCCGATGAAGGAATTGCCGATGAATGGGACCGCTGTCATGCACGATCCGCCTGGGACACCATGTCGATAGATGACATGGTGTTTGATAAACTTGATGACGGTATTCTTTACTTTTTAGGGATTGCTTCACCACTTGGAGAAGTAGTCGGATCGCTAGAATAAACCGATCTCCTTTGATAACCGAGGGAAAATGGGACCTACAATGTCCATTCCCATGTCTCAATGGCCGTGATGGGCCAAGGATGCAGCTTGCTCACGATGATATAATTCGCGGAATTTGACACGCTGCGGCATTTCCGAAGCTGCATTTCGACCGCCATTAATCATTGTGGGCCAAAAGTAGCCCATTCTCCGATTCGATCGAGAGTTTGGGACCAGCCGGTGTGCACCACATTCACCCTCGTGCTCAGGACCTCTCCTCGCCTCTTTGTTTGAAAGGCATCGGAGTAAAGACCGCATCTCCTACGATATAACATCCGGGTTTTGTCATAAAGAATCTTGAGCTCTTCACGGATTGATTCTCCTTCACGCCTTTCTCGTAGAATACCATGTAAGACGAATCGATGATAGAAAGCGCCAATCTGGCTCCAACTTGGTTTGGGTTGTATACACTTTGGTAACTACCCCTTATCTTCTTGTGCCTCATCGATAATGGTAACGAAGAGTTGGTGAGTCCCGACCGCGACTAGTTGCTCGGTCTCTAAGGTTGTGCTAACGACACGCCATGCCGCCACGCGATCCGTAAGCCGCTTTGGAGGCTGGATATATTCGATGAAAACTCTTCAATGAGTCTGCTATTTCAACAGGCTATCTGATGGTAGGGGATTAGATCCGATTCCTCGATTAGTCACCACTTAACCCGCTTAACTATCAATTGCTAATCACAGATGCTTCGAGATATTCCCCAACTTTTGGCTGCTAAGTCCGATAAGTAGCATTGTATTCGCCACGCTATTGGAACAGGTTCGTGAGTGAATAAGCACGGGCATGACATGATTCCTGAAATCAAGACAACTCCGACTCCAAATGAGATTTTAGAACGTCCGGGTACTTGCTACATTAGTGGCCCGAGAAGCTCTACAAAGTACATCGCCATATTTGTTGGTGCGACGAGTGTTGACTTCCGACTTCATCCTAAGATCATCATATAGCTCAACCGCGATCCGTTGTCGGGTTGGTACCAAGAGATCGCAAATCGCTTGCCCTTTGACCGACTTCGTTGTTTGAAGTGCAGTCGATTGGGACAAGAGCAAGGCCCATTTCGCCAAACGCCAACTCGAAGCCGGCCGGTCATAAATATCCGGACCGGATTTACGCGAGATAACATAAATCGCCTCGCCACTAAATAGTGTCGTGATTTTCTCAATCGCTAACACTAATGCAAGGCACCGCTTCACCATTGATATCGAGACTCACCACTAATGTTCGGCCGTAATACATCGTCTGCTCGACCGGCGCCGCCGCCTTTGAGTGCAGCTTTAACGAGTGATCCGCTGCTTGACGTGAGATCAAAAACGTTTTCCATCAGCAACAAGAAGGAGGTTTAGCGAGATACCACTTGATCTCTTCAATGCCTTCGGCAGGCCGCCCCAAATATATGACACGCCTCTTCTTGTTCAACTTGGAGAACGGCCGGCACTTCCTGATAGGTTCGATATGAACTGGCTTGACGACGCCAATCGCCCTTGTAACCCCCGAAGTTCTCTCGGATTTCTGAGGTTGCAACTCTTGAATTGCCTTCACTTTGTCGATCGACGCGGATTCCTTTGTCGGTGACGACGGCCGGGAACTTGCCACCGACATCCCAAGGAAGGATTTGGCAGGTTCATCTTTAGCCGATGAGTCCGCATGAGTTCAAATACCGCTTCTAAGATCTTTGATGTGATCTCCTTTGTCACGGCCACTTCACCAAATCGCCGACGAAGCATTCGACCGCTTTCCCAAGATGATCCCGAAAATTCCGCCATTGCTCTTCGTATGTTGGTACGATTTTGAGGCCGAACGGCATGACCGTAGCAATATATGCCGATATGCTTCAACGGTGTTCGGGCGCCATCGGTACATCTTGATTTGATTATACCCCAAAAGCCATCCATAAAGGACATTCTTTTCAAATCCACACGTTGTCAACTATGACATCGATTGGAAGAGGAAAGTCATCTTTCGCAAGCAAGGCTGAGAGGTCTCTCAGGTCGATACGCATCCTAATCGACCCATTCTTCTTCATGACCGGACTATATTCGCCACCCAATCCGGATGTTGAATTTCTAATTAACCCGATTCTATGAGTTTCTTCACTTCACAACAATTGCCTCCAATATTTGTGGATCTAAACCGCCTTTGCCGTTGCTTGACAGTTTGACATCCGCTTGATGTGATCAAAATGGTTTTCCATCACGCGTGCAACAAGAACAGAGGTTTAGCGAGATACGACTTGATCTCTTCAACGTTCGCGCGCCGCCCCAATATATGACACGCTCTTCTTGTTCAACTTGGAGAACGGCCGCACTTCCTGATAGGTTCGATATGAACCGTCGGATGTACGCCAATCGCCCTTGTAACCCTCGAAGTTCTTCGATTTCTGAGGTTGCAACTCTTGAATCGCCTTCACTTTGTCGATCGACGTGGATTCCTTTGTTCTGTGACGACGGCCAAGGAACTTGCCATCGACATCCCAAGGAAGGATTTGGCAGATTCATCTTTAGCCGATGAGTTCGCATGAGTTCAATACCGCTCTAAGATCTTTGATGTGATCTCCTTTGTCACGCTTTTCACGCACCAAATCGCCGACGAGCATTCGACCGCTTTCCCAAGATGATCCCGAAAATTCCGCCATTGTTTCCCGGTATGTTACCAAGATTTTTGAGGCCGAACGCATGACCGTAGCAATATATGCCGATGCGCTCAACGCCGTGGTGTTTACGCCATCGGGTACATCTTGATTTGATTATACCTCAAAAGCCATCCATAAAGGACATTCTTTCAAATCCACATGTATTGTCAACTATGACATCGCTGATTGGAAGAGGAAATCATCCTTTCGCAAGCCGCTTAGGTCTCAGAGCGCATACGCATCCTAATCGAACCATTCTTCTTCATGACCGACTATATTCGCCACCCAATCCGATGTTGAATTTCCTCGATTAATCCCGATTCTATGAGTTTCTTCACTTCACAACAATTGCCTCCAATATTTGTGGATCTAAACCGCCTTTGCCGTTGCTTGACAGTTTGACATCCGCCTTTGATGTTGAGGCGATGTGTTGCCACATTAGGTCGAAGTCCCGCATGTCCTCGTAACTCCGCTAATACATCGATATACTCCCCGATTAGGGCAATCAACTCTTCCTTTCTTCCAAGGGAGAGTATTGCTGATGTTTATGAGTTTGGGATGCTCTTCATCACCCATATTAACTCGACTACCTCATCCTTAGTGGGGGTTCTTTGTTCAACCTATCCCCAAACCGCTTCGAGTTGATGGATCCATGGGTCTTCCCATGTTGGCATATCTTCATCACCCTCAATAGTAGCAGGATCGATCGCGGGCCATATTCGACATCAAAGCCTTGAAAGCTTCTCCCAGGCCGTGTCGTAATCCCAAGTCAAGAGTCGACTAATGTCCGCCTCACGGGTGGATTATTATCAATCGCCCACGCAGCATTCATCTTCTCGAGGAGGATTCAGATCCCAATCCCTTCTAAATGCATAGTAATTATCCCTCTCTGGGACATATGCCGCTTAGAGGGGTTCAGGCCTCGCCCCAAACATAGACCTTCCTCGTGTCAAGTCATACCCCCATCTTTTCATGATACCTGTTTCGACTATATCCAATGTGTGGAGGATAGGCCCATTGTCATCTTCACCTTCTTCAAAGAAATGATTCCGCTGGAACCGTGATCTCCTTTTCCGTAAACCAAGTCTTTTCACTACTTGATCTTTCGATGACAAGTGTTGTCCCAAAGGAATCCTCGAATCGCTTTTGTGTGAAGTAAGATGATCGAAGCTGGTGCAACTCGATCATTGTATAACTCGCTATCACATCATTCAAAGATAAAGGATACTCTAAATCGCCATTTATTGATTCATCTAATTTGCCACCATAATGTTCATCCGACGATTCTTCATCGCCAAGATTGATTACAAGGGCAATGTCATTTAAAACAAAACCTCCACTATAACCAAGCCCGCTTCGTGACGCTTTCACCGCTGTCCGCATCTTGGGCCGATGATTCAGCTTTCGACTCATTACCGTAGAGGAGAGAATCGCTGAAATAATTCTCCATCCCCTTAAACGTTGTTTGTCCACACCACCGCCTTGACTCATTATTCGTGGTTCACATATTTGAGACACCGATGAAGAGTAGATGGGACTATAACATTACCGTGATCCAAGGTCCACCCAACAATAAGTTATAGGAAGTCTCTCGATCAATCACATAGGTGTGACTTCGACTTTAAGTTCCATTTGGCACTTTATCCCGATTTTACCAAGTGGCCGAGACTACCGGTGTTAAACCCGTAGATTATCAGGTTCGCTGACGCCAGCCTTACCGGGCATTCCAAGGTGATACATGAGGCAGGGCATGATGCTTCACCGAACCCTGGATCGATTTGATCCTGCTAACTTCACTAGAGCCAATATACCCGCGGAAGTATAGCGCCTATCGTGTTTGAATTCGCTCGCATATCCTCCTTTGTAAAGGTGATGCAGGGAAGTGCTTAGTCGCAAGGTTGCATTGTTGGGCCGACTCTTCCGACTCGCCTAATCTGGGTAGGAAGACTTCAATCGGCGAGGGCTTCTTGAAGAGCTTCTCTCGCCTCTTTGATAACCGCAAGAACTCATAGAGAGTGATCCTGCGGGATATTGGCCATTGTGCCATTACATCGCCGTATGGAGAGTTCGGTTCCCGCTTATCTCTTCCATCCGGCGACCAATCGAGACCGCCGAGTTGAACTTCATGCGGCCGCTTGTCGTAGCTTCGCGCCCACCGCCAAGGCGCCTGCGGCGAGTGAGGGATTTGTTGGTACCCCCACTGAGCGCCGCATTAGGGTCGGGACTTCCTGATACTTGTATTTGTACTCGGTCCACTCGGGTGGCTGGCTTCGTGTCTCTTCTGACAAACCGAATGTTACCACTGCTCATCGCCTCCTCCCGAATTGCGAAGTAGCATGACATGCCTTTCCCTTCGCCGCTTTTTCTTCAAGAAGAGGCTACCCATTGCTCGCCTTCCAAGAAGTTCGTGGACCTCACAAGACTTCGCCATTCGGGTCAGATACGATACAAGTCCTTTCTCGGCGTTGTTGGGTCGCCATTCACCGCTTCACCGCAACTTTGACCACCGGTTCAGTTCAAACCATGTCAACGCACCGACCAAACTTATGGATACCGTGATTCGCCCCGACCTTTCTTTGACGGCTTCATAGTAATGACCCTACATCAATTAAAGCCCGATTTTGTCCTTAAGGTCAAACAGATTTAGCGGGTGATGAACGCCTCTATGGTACGCACAAGATCTTGGGTCATTCAGTTCATCGCCTCCTCTTGATTCTCGATCGGAGGGAGCTTGATCTTGTTATTTTCCACAAGATATTTGAAGAGACCGAATCTCGCCGCCCTAAAGGAATAGGACTTCGGAATCTCGCTCTAAGACCTTCGCTTTTGTGGCCCAGTTGCCACGCTGATCGTGCTCGTTGCGGGCGCTCATTGCCGCTGGCCGGGCCGGGTTGAGTTGAACGCTTTGTTCGCAACCGCCTTGGCTTGTTTTTCCCTTTGCCGCTGACAAAGTTACGCCGAGCCCTGTCTACCGACCTCTCGCTTTTTCCTTTTGAGGAATCTTCTCTTGTTCTCCACGAACCTTCAAGTCCTTCCATCGCTATCGATGGTGCTGCATCCATTGCTTCAAGCACATCTATTGATAAGTTGCCGCGGGCAGTTTGAGGATGAACTCGCTATTGATCCCGCAGCTCATTGCCTTGTTCCGAATCGCTTAACAAAGATGTCCACGGTTTCTCCGCTTTCGCTTCGCCGAAAGTAACGCCCGATCGATACCTCTGTATCGCCATCAAAGAAATTGGTAAGGAAGCTAGACTCCATGTCGCCCCTGTGAATGCTCCCCGCTTGAGACGGCGGTACCATTCGGCGTTCCCACGGCGGTGCCAACGAATGACCGAACCATCAAGGGTTCGCGTAAATAACTCCGGTGTGACTTGAAATAAATCGCGTCGCTCGGGAACCCTTTCCCACAAATGGTGTGAAGTTTATTAAAACTTCGGTGCAGGGATTGATTCCCACTTCTGCATGGGCAAGGAATACCGTTTTCTTTACTTCTTGAGCGAAATCAATGAATTGATTTTGCTCTCCAAGTCTTTGATCTTCTCGCCTCATGAGCAAAGCAGCTAGCCGCTGCGGTTCGGGGGTTATCATCTTCTCGTGCTTCCTCCTCGATCCGAATCGCTATCATCTTCATCGACGTTGACGCTACTGACTTGATTCACCTTGATGTTTTGTCGTGGCTTGATCCGCTTGTCGCATTTCTCTCATCGCCCCATGGCCAACTCCATTTCTAACTTGAAGTTTTCCCGCTGTTTATTCAACGCTTCGCCTAGCATTTTGGCCACTTGATCTCACATCGATCATAAGTGTTTCGGGGCTCCTTCGCTAGATACAAGATGATCGATGCGATTATGAGCCAATATCCGACGATCATCCTCCGCGGTAACCCTTCGCTTATCGATTCGACCGCCGGATAGTCCCGACCGCAAACGAAGTTAGCCGCTGGCGATGCGCTGAATAGCCCGACGATGATTCTTTGCCGGTCATATTATTAGTGACCTCTCGCAACTCACCCTTCTGAGTCATCCTTTATGGAATCGCCTTGACCTAGGTCTCGTGATCTCCGTGGTGAGTCTCTCGAAGACCGACACCCTTTCTCGAGCTTGATGGCAATTGCATTCGAGAGCATCGCCTTAATGAGCTTGGAGCACAAGCATGATCGGTCAATTTGGGGAATTCTTCGAGATTTTCGCAGACTTTGCACGTAGTACACCTTACCGCAGTGTGTACCGAGCAACCGCCAGATGTCGGCTTGATCTCTGCATAACATCCTCATCATCGATGAAAACGCCTCCTTCCGAGGACGGATCAACCCATCGAAACTTCCGAAGTGATCTCGCCTAGACTTTCGCCGATGTGAGCGAAGTTCGGCAGACTCTCTGACTTCGATTTTCAACCGATAGGAGGTCAGAGGAATCTTCTTGTCCTGTTGAACGGGTGCGACCTCCCCGCATGAGGAGTGACCCGTGATTCTCCGAGGACCAAGACGATCCTTGATAGTCGGCTTGGTAGTGGTGACGAGTTGGCTCCACCACCGATTCGTGATGCGCACGCTTTGACTTTGAGGCCGCTCATCTTGGGCCTTGGCGTTGAGCCGCGCCAGATCCTTCGGGCTTAGTGCCGAGACAGAGTGTGGACAACCGAGGTTGGGGCACCATTAGACTTGGGCCTCCAAACCCCGCAGACGCTGGTGGCTTTTTGCCACCTCCTTCTTCAACGACGAGCCTGCGCACCAAAGCTCGCGGCTTGCGCAAGGAGTGCGGGCGCCCGGATGCGCCTCGGTGTGGAGCGTTCCTTTGACACGGATCCACTCGCTGGTTGACGGCTTGATGGACTGCCGATCACTTGAGGCCAAGCCTCGAGTAAGCCTAGATCTTAGATCCGCCAGAGCGACCCCATCCACGGATTGCATGGCCTTGGCAAGCTTGCGCGCCATGCTTTGTCGCCGCTTTGGCGAAGCTCGGAGAGCCAAGATCGTCGGCGCTCATCTCGGCACCATCCGACTTCAGCGCCGATTTCATTTCCCGCGTACGGGCCGACTGACGCGGCCCCGGGCTCTACATCGGAGGCCCATCGTTCTCCTTGCAAACGAGACCTTCTTGGAGCGCGGGGAACCGATCTCGAGGAGGGAGGAGGTACTCCTCGAACTTCTCCGGTCGAACTCGAACTCGACCTCTTCTTCCACCGGATAGGGATCCGCTGTTATGCACGACGACTCCTCCGATTCGGAGGGTGGCTCCCATCGTGGTCGCCAGCCTTGTTCGCGTAAAAGTCGGATGATTGTCATTGATTTGAATTTGTTTACGCTTTCTTTGCCTACAACAAAATTCAAAAGAAATTGCCTTTATTTTAAGGCGCATAATGAAAATCAAAAAGATTACAACTTTTATCCTAAACAAACACGGGATCTCTATGTCGAGGTCCTCGCTATGGGTTCTTTGCCCGCGTCGGACTTTGTGTCCGTGGACCACCGCAAGCAACTCCGATCCGTAGAGACCCGTTCGAACTACAGATAGGGCTCGCTTCACTAAGGAAACGGTTACCGGGGGATCACACTCACGGGAGAGGATCACCGAGCGGTGAGATCTACTAGGAGAAATCACTATCCCCGAGATTAAGACGGCTTAATCTAGAGGGTATCTCAGAGTTCGACCAATTGCTACCTTTGCTTATAGATCCGACGCCGATCGACTTGAGCTCGCCGGTGCTCTGAACCGCGCCGACACTGTAGATCTCGCAAGAATTCTTCAAGTCCGAGCTCTTCCAAATCACCAAAAATCCAAGCCTCCTAAGCCTTGAACCCCAAATCCAAGACCTTCAAAATCCAAGTCCAACCTCCTCGGAGAAGACCCTCCCCCATTTATACAAAAATGCCGAGAGGTGGCTCGCCACTGGTCGGAAGACCAGCCACTTGCCGGTACTCGCCAGCCGAGGTGGCTCGCCAAAGTGGTCGAGCTCTTTCGCCACCTCTCTGGTCGGTGCACCCTCGCCAGTTGCCGTTTCCCGCCATTTGGCCGCAGGCACTGCCTTCTCCGCCGCTGGGCCGCTTCGCCGCTTCCGCTTGTCTCTCGTGCTCGTTCCGCTCAGATTTGATTCCTGACCAATCCTTGGTTCGCTCCGCTCAACGTCCTGGAACTGATCATCCGCTCGAGTCCGCTATCGTTTGTGACGCTTTATGAAGTTTGCCGCTGGGTTCGCTGCTCAACCGCTTGATGTCCGTGATCATTCGATGGTCGCCATTCGCCGACTCGCCACGAAGTTGGTTTGGGACCTTGTAAGCATTTTTCAACGCCACAAAATCGATTTCTCGCCAAACCTCCTGCCTAAGGTACCGCTAGTCAAAACCGCTCTCGATCTATGTCAAGGCAACGATCATTCGTTTTACTCGCTACAGATCTATCGACACGTCAATGCAATCAAAGTGCTGTATTACTCGAGCCGAACATTGGTCGGCGCCGAAGTCTCGAGCACCAATGGTCGAAGCAGTTTCGCATTAGTGTTCGCGATTCAAGATGCGACACTATTTAGTCCGCGACGATTTATGTTATTCAACGTGAACTGTCCGATATTTATGACCTGCCCAATTTCATGGGTATGCTTACGAATGGGGTCTGTTTGTCCCAACACTGCGACTTCAAACAACAATCGTGGTCACCAAAGGCAAGCGATGGCGATCTCTTGGTCGCCAACCCGACAACGGATGCTATTGAGCTATATGATGATCTTCCTGATGAAGTCCGAAGTCAACACTACGCCGCACCAACAAATATGGCGCATTGTAATTGACGGAGCTTCGGCCACTAATGTAGCAAGTACCCCGACGCCCAAAATCACCGAGTCGGAGTTGTTTGATTTCCGGGAATCATGTCATGCCCCGTGCTTATTCGCCATCAACCTCGTTCCAATAACGAGTAATACAACGCTACTTGACTTAGCCGCCAAAGAGCCGGGGTCAATATCTCAAGCTGCATGGGGATTCACAACCGACGTTAAGGTGTCCAGACTACTTAGTGAGGAACCCCGATCCGTCCCCTATCATCGTAGCCGCTGAAATGGCGACTATTCAAGAATTCTTCATCGAATATATCCCACGCCCGTAACGCACACGCAGATGCATCCGGGCAAGTACGTGGTCGCGAAGCACAACCTTCCGAGACCGAAAGCAATTAGTTACGGCCAGACTCACCATTCTTCGCACTCAATATATGATGGGGTACAAGAAGACAAAGGGTAGTTACCAAAGAGGTACATGCAACCCAAACCAAGTTAGAGCCCCGAGATTGGCGCCCTATCGCCGACACGCTTACACTCGTGATTCTCACGAAGACGGAAGGAGAGAGAGTCAATCCCGCAAGAGCTCCCAGATTCTTTTACGACACTGAAACCCGTGATGCTATATCACGGGGTACGATGGTCTTTACCCGATGCCTTTCAAACAAGGAGGTAAGAGGTCCTTCGAAGCACACGGAGGTGAATGTGGTGCGCACTACCGGGTCCCAAGCTCTACGAGCGATCAGAGAATGGGCTACTTTTGGCCCACGATGATTAATGACGCAATGAAGCACGCCGAAATGCCACGCGGTCGATTCACGCTAATTATATGCATCGCCTCCGTGAGTACCGTGATCCTTCGCCACGCCCCGCCATTCGAGACATGGGGAATGGACGCGTAGGTCCCATTTTTCCTCCGCTGCTAAAGGAGACGCTTTATTCTAGCGATCACCGACTACTTCTCCAAGTGGTCAAGCAATCCCACTAAAGGAGGTCAAGGCGAGTACCGCCATCAGATTATCAAACACCATGTCATCTATCGACACGGTGTCCCAAGACGATCGCATGACAACGGTCCCTAATTTATCGCCAATTCCTTCATCAAGTTTTTATGAAAAATTCAAGATACAAGATGTCTCGCCGACAAATTCTATAATCCAAAGAAATAATGGGTTAGCCGAGGCGCTCAACAAGACTATCATCAAGATTTTGTCGGCTTGTGAAGGATAACAAGCGACCGACGATAAACTCTGAGAAGCACTCCTGCATATCGCACAACGGCACGCACGACAGTGAGCTACCCCTGCTTCTCTCGGCTCCACGCGTGAAGCAATTCTCCGCTGGAAATCCAGATTCCGCCACTTCGCCGCCTCTGCAGCAGAGATGACGACCAAGAACAACATCAAAAACGCCTCAAGAACTTGAGATGTTAGATGAGAAGCTCGAGGCTCAACAAAGCATTGAGTTCTATCAAGCTAGAATGTCGGGCTTTCAACAAGAAAGTTCGACAGAACCTTAAGGAGGGAGATCTCGCCCCGCCGCCGACCTAATCGATAATCCTCACCTCCAAGAAGAAAGGTAAATTAACCCAATGGAAGGACCGCTATAATAGACACGGCCTATTCAACGGTGCATATCGCCTTTATCACACAGACGGCGACGGCATTAATGCCGATAAATGGAAGTTTCGAAAAGTATTATCCTTAATACATTCAGATAACCCATTTTGATGGGAAGTTCCTCAGAGAATATCTCACTCATTTTCATAACCCTAAGTTATTGTGTTTTCTCCCAAATTCTCTCACCGATCAACATTGACGGTGGGCCCACTAAAATCTCCCTCGTCCAACCACTAAAAAATCCCTCTCGATTCCTCCACTTAACGAGAGGTCCACTTTCAAATTCTCGTTAGCAATCCTACAAAAGCCAAAGCTATCCGCATCTCTTCCAAGATTCTCTGAGTGGAGATCCCACTCTTAGTTTCTCATTGGGAAATAGAGTACATTCTTTCTTTCCCACATTTTACCTCGAGATAGAATACATTCTTTTCCTTCCTAAGCAAGAGATAGAATACATTCTTCCCTCTCTTGTCTTAGATTCTCTGAGTGGAGATCCCACTCTAGTCTCATCTTCAAGATTCTCAAAATGGAGATCCCATTTTAGTCTCCCACCGAAACGTGACAAAATCCTTCCTTTCCAATATCCTGAGATAGGAGACAAGATCCTCCTTCTTTCTCCATCAATAAGAGATAGGATACAAAACCTTCCTCTCTTATTTCAAATTGCGGAGCACCGAGATAGGACACAAAACCTTCCTCTCCACCGGCAAGAGATAGGATACAAAACCTTCTTCTTGTTCATCCTTTACCCTAGATAGGAGACAAGATCCTCCTTCCTTCCACCTTCGGGAAATAGAATACATTCTTCCTTTCCCACCTCAATCAACCTTTATGACGGTTCAACTTTCTCCGTCAAAGAAGGCGCCAAGATTCATCTTGGGGTGTTTCATCCCCGCCTAAGAGTGGATGAAGTCGACGCCTAACACGCCGCCGGGTTTAGTCTTTTTCTCCATTGAAGAAGACACCGAGTTCGACCGGGGTATTTTGTCCCAAGCCTAAGAAGGATAAGCCAACTTACCACGCTGCCGGGTAGTCTATTCCCGCGGACAAAGACGGCTTCACGATTCAACATCGTAGCATTAAGTCCAAGAGAGTCTCATTCTTTTAGCACAACGTCACGCATGAGCGGATCCAGATAATCCAGACGCTAGCCCAACTCAAACGGTAGCTGGTAAAGGCTAGTCAAACTGCTGAGGGCTCGGGGTCACACACCCTAAAGTCGACTTAACACGCCGCCGGTTTAGTCTTTTTCCGATTGAAGAAGACACCGAGTTCGATTCCGGGTATTTCATCCCGGCCTAAGAAGGATTAAGCCAATGCCTTACACGCTGCCGCGATCTTTGCCCGTAAAAGAGTACCGAGCCTATGTATTCAATATCATAGCAACAAGTCTAGAAGAGTTTCATTCTTCTAGCACAACGCCACGCGGCGAACGGATTGGGACAATCCGCGACGCTAGCCCAATTCAAACGGTAGTTGGTAGCTAATCAAACCGTTGACACCAGGGTTTGCCAAAATCCTATAAGTATTATGGTTAATTATTTCTCGCTAAATAAAAGAATCATAATAGAGCAAAAGAGACGTAAATATGTTTTGCTTAACCTTATACTTTATTGAGGAAAGCTTGTTGAAGCTCCTAAGCTCGGCCCTCAAAGTCTCCTCACCGCCATTATGGCCTCCTAGCCTCTTTCTTGATGTCAACCAGCCTTACTGAGTTCAAATTCCCCGCACCACCGCTAGAGTCTTTTTCTTTGTTGGCCTTCGCCGCCTTCAAGACGATCAAGCTCTCCCGCTTGAAGCTCCCTGCTCGAGCTCTACTATCCTCGCTTCTCCAAAGAAGTGACACAAGACCAAAATGTCCCACTGAAGATGAAGCTTCAGCAGCTAGCCTCCAAATGATGCACTCCGCCTCACCGCATTTGAACTTCGAGTCCAAGACACCAGCATCCTGGCCAGCCAAGGCGAGCCTCGATATAAGAGGCGAGCCCAGCTACTCAAAATCTTGTAGACTTTGGAGCTTAACTCTAAATGGTCAAATCATCAAGAAGGTGGCTCAAGGCACTCCAATCTTCCGTGATATTCTCCCATGCCCTACTCCAAATAGGATTACGAGTATAAACTAATTCCCGGTTCTTAACGAAGTTCCCGGAGAATATTACCATATTCTTAAGGATAACTCGATAACCCTCAACTTCCACGTGGAACCTCAAGGAGGGATAAAAAGGCTTATATCGACGGACAACGCCTTTACCGAAGGACCTCCCATCGTGACGTGCCGATTCATGCATCGCCGCCGAGGGCCTACTAATCAACAATGGGAAGAATACCTCCCACCAGATGAAAACACCGCAACGAAGTAATGCAAGAGCGACGCCTAACCAACACGCCGCCGACGAAGGATTCACCGATCAACGGTTCGATCACAAAGAACCCCATCAACGGAGGAATCTCGAGGGTCAATTGACGATAATCCACCGACACGAAATAAATGAACTCAATTAGCTACGCTTGAAATTCGACAACGGAGCAATAAATGCAAAGACTACAACACCCCGTATCCTACAAAGCAACGGAGAACCCGAGAGAATTAGAGGAATCAACATCAAGCCAACCTCAAAAGAAATTCATCTATCGACTTCGTCGGGATTTCGACAACGGCCGACAAAAAAATGCAAGATCGTAATATCTTCAGAATCCTACAAAGCACCGAAAGATCGAAGGAATGGAGAGATCAAACGCCGTGGTCATTCACAAGTCCTATCACGCCAATTAAAGAGTGAAGGGTTTATCATGTTCAAAACATCCCACTCATCAAGAATCGAGACCGAGACGCTGGAGGGGTATCTCAGAGGCGCTAAAAATTGCTTATCAATACCCAAACAAGACTCGTGAACGGTGGGTTGACAACCGACGATCCATCCACGGCGCCGACCTAACGCCGGCCGACGCGGATTACCGCAAAACGCATAAAGCGCAGTCAACGAACCCATGAAGTGAGTCGCTACATGCACGGAGCCAGTTTAAACGACACGCCGTGGAGAAAACCCGACACGGCTCAACGAGGCGAAGTTGGTTAAACTCAAACGCCGACAAGACTAATCAACCGCACTTAGTCCGTCGGATGCAGCCGCTTGAACTCGAAAGTTGATCTGACACCGACTCAAACCCAACGGCCACATTATCACCGAGCAAAACTAAGCCCTGAAGACCGAAGAGTCGACGGAAATCGATGAAGAATCGATGGAGAAACGGCAAACGGGCGAAAAGCGACGCCGAGGCGTATTCCGCCAAATGGCCAAGGTGGTCTAGGCCACTTTGGTCGGAGCCACTGCAAGAATTGCCGTGCTGGGTGGCCGAGGAGGTCGGCCACTTGGCCGAGCCACCTTCTGCCATTTAGGTATTTCGTACCAAGGGCCGGTGGTTTACCACTTGGCCGGCCACCGCCATGGGCCAAGGTGCTCTGGCCAAGGTGCCTCGCCACCATGGTCGAAAGCCACTTGCCAACCTCGCCGAGGTCGCCAAGCGGCCGAGCCACTTGTCGCTGGGTAAGACTTTTGTATAAATAGGGTCTTGCCTCGGGGGTCTTGACCGGGACCGGGTGATTTCGGGCGACTTCAAGAGCCCTCGAGATCTACGACGCATCGGCTCGGTGCAACTCACAGCTCAAGTCCAAATGACGCCGATCTATAGGCGAAGGTAAACAAACCGGCGACCTAACTATGATACCCTCTAGGTTAAGCTCGCCTTTAACCTCGTGGATAGCCGGGATTTCTCCTGTAGATTCACTCCGCCGGCGATTCTCTCCTTCGCGGAGTGCGATCCTCGAAGCGCATCCTCTCCTTCGTGAGTGTGATCCTCAGCGCTTCGCTTCCTTCGCGGAAACGAGCCCCTTCACGTCAGAGTTCCGAACCCGGTTTACACCAGATCGGATTGGCGCGTGGTCAACCTGACGAATAAAAAGTCCCCTCGACGCAAAGAACCGACGCGCCGGTGATCCCGTAAAATAGAGATCCTCGTGTTTGTTCACAAAAGGAAGAGAGTTGTAATTTTCGCCATTGTATCGCCTAAAATAAAGGCATTTCTTTTGTTTGAAATTTTGTTGTAGGCCACTTGCCGTAGTTTAATTCAAACGAGCAATGAATAACAAACCAACTTTCCCCGTAACACCGGTATTCTGAACCGCTGCTGATCGGCTCATGGATCTCGTGGAGAATTCTTCGAAACTCCTCGAAAATCCCACCAAAGCCAAAGCCAAATCCTCAAAAATCAAGTCCAAGCCTCAAATCCCCAAATCCCAGATCTCCAAAAACCGACCCCCATCGAGCAAGACCCCTATTTATACAAAAAAAAGGTAGCGCTACGCCAAGTGGTTACCATTTGTCGAGCCACCGCCATGGTGGTCGAGGTGGTTCGTACAGGAATGAGCCACCTCGCCACTTGTCGAGGCCGCGGCCACAGTCGAGGTGGCTCCGCCAAAGGGCGCCTCCTCGCCACTGTCGAGGCACCTCGCCAAGTCTATTGGCTCGGCCAGTGGCCGAGCCACCTTTACACTTGTCGGTGTTGCCGCTGGGCGTTCATTGCCTACGCTCCGCCGATTCTTTGTCTTCGCCGCTTAGTTTTGTTCCTGGATGTCGCCGCCAGGTTCGAAGTCCTGCGGTCCGATCAACTTTCGTGAGCTCAAACGGTTCGCTTGCATCGACGGACTGGTACGGTTGATTCCGCCTCGCCAACGCTTGAGTTTAGCCAACTCGCTTCGTTGATTTCGCTGCCGTTTTCCACGACGCCGTTGCCATTGCTCAGACGTCCGACTCACTTCATGGTTCGCCGACCGCTTTATGCGCGCGGCGGCGAATCACGCCGACGGCGCCTGGTCGCCAGCCGGATGGATCGGTTGCTGTCAACCCACCGCTACGAGTCTTGTTTGGGTATTGATAAGCAATTTTAACGCCACAGATACCCTCCAAAGCCGCCTCAGCCTCGATTCTTGATGAGTCCGGGATGCTTTGACGATGAGCCCTTCACCCTTTAGTTGGCGGATAGGACTTACGAGTGACCTTGGCGCTTGATCTCATCTCCCTTCACCGTCCCGCTGCTTTGTAGGATTATTGAAGGTATTACGTGATCGCATTTTTTGTCCGACCGCTGTTGAGATCTTGACTAAGTCGATGGATGAATTTCTGAGATTGGCTCCAGATTTAATTCCTCCAATCCTCGTGCACTCCAGCTGCTTTGTAGGATACCCGTGGGTGTTACTGCGTCGCATTTATTGCTTGACCATTGTTGGAGTTTCAAACCAGAAGCATTAAGTTTCTTATCGGCCGACTCGTTGGTGAATTGTCGCCCAATTGACTCCTCGATTCTCCGACGGGAATCCTTTGGTCGCGACGCAAGCATCTGGCGTCAACTACATGGATTTTAGCCTTCAACTCCAGTGTAACGCTAAGCAGCGATCTTTATGCGGATCCAACCGCTGATCGGAATTCTTCGCGACGACGCTGGTGGGCGCCGCCATCAGATACTCCTTGTTGGAGCACAATTATCCTCGGGAGGAATTTTTCGGGACATCCCACTTAAACTGTTGACCGATGGCCTTCGGGCGCATACGCATGAATCGCATCGACATGCTGAGAGGAGCTCTTCAAGGTAGAACGCTACGTCCGGGCCAACATAAGCCTTGTCAATTCGCCAATTTATCCCTCTTGAGGTTCCACAAAGGGGAGGAAATTGAGGGTTATCGAAGTTATCCTTAAGAATATGGTAATATTCTCCGTGAACTTCTCGCTAAGAATTAGGAACTAGTTTATACTGTAATCCTATTTGAGTAGGTGCCGCCCGAGAATATCCGAAGATTGAGTCGCCTGTCACATTGCCGATGATTTCACCATTTAGAGGTTAAGCTCCAAAGTCTACAAGATTTTGAAGTACTGGCCCTCATATATAGAGATGAGATGAGGCTCACTCGATGCCTTAGCAGATGCTTTATGCTATTACCGACTCGGTTCAAATGCAATGAGGCCAGTGCATCATTTGAGATCGCCGCCGCCGAAGCTTCATCTTCCGTGGGACATTTTGGTCCTGTGTCGCCGCTGAGAAGCGAGGATAGTAGAGCTCGAACAGAACCTAAGCGGCGAGGGAGAGCCTCGATCGCCTTGAAGCCGATGGAAGGCCAACAAAGAAAAGACTTCGCCGTGCCCGGGAATTTGAACTCTCGGGCGTAAGCGGGTTGACATCAAGAAGGAGATCAGCGAGGCCCTTAATGGCGAGGGAGACTTTCGTGTCGAAGCTCGTGAGGAACTTCAACAAGCTTTCTCAATAAAGTATCCGAAGCAAAGCAAAACATATTTCGCCCCTTCTTTTGTGCTCTATTATGATTCTTTTATTTCGCCGTAAATAATTAACCATAATACTTATAGGATTTTTGGCAAACCCTCACCGCCAACGGATTTGATTAGCCTTTACCAACTACCGCTTGATTGGGCTAGCGGCGGATTATCCGATCCGCTCCGACGTGACGCTAGCCGAAGAATGAAACTCTTCTAGACTTGTTGCTATGATATTGAATACATAGCTTCAGATTTTACCGCAAGAGATCGCCTCAAGAACGCAGCAGCGTAGACCATCCCTTCTTAGGCTTCGGATGAAATACCCTTAATCAAACTCGTGTCTTCTTCAATCTAAAAGACTAAACCGCAACGCAGGAGTAGCGGCCGATTTCTTTAGGGTTATCGTCAATTTCTCAACGGATTTGATTCCTCCAATCCTCGTGCACCTGCTTTGTAGGATACCCGAGGTGTTACTTGCCGCATTTATTGCTTGACCATTGTTGGAGTTTCAAACGAAGCTAATTAAGTTTCCTTACCGCCGACTCGTTGGTGAATTGTCGCCCAATTGACCTCGAGATTCCTCCGCTGATCGGGAACCTTGGTCGCGACGCATCTGGCGCGAACTACATGGATTTTAGCCTTCAACCGCAAGTAACGCTGCTGACGGGCGCGATCTGCGTGGATCCAACCGCTGATCGGTGAATCTTCCACGACGCACGCTGGTTGGCGCCGCCACCAGATATTTCCTTGCCGAGCACAATTATCCTCGGGAGGAATTTTTCGGGACTTATTCCAATTCTAAATTGTTGATCGATGGCCTTCCGCGCAACGCATGAATCGGCATTGATATAAAGGAGAGAGAATTCTTTCAAGGTAGAACGCTACTGTCCGCCAACATAAGCCTTGTCGTATTCAATTTATCCCTCTTGAGGTTCCACGGGAGGAAATTGAGGGTTATCGAAGTTATCCTTAAGAATATGGTAATATTCTCCGTGAACTTCGCTAAGAATTAGGAACTAGTTCATACTGTAATCCTATTTGGAGTAGGGCTAAGGCCCGAGAATATCCGAAGATTGAGTCTATTCCAGTCACATTGCCGATGATTTCACCATTTAGGTTAAGCTCCAAAGTCTACAAGATTTTGAGGCGTTCGGCCAAGCAGATGCTCATTGCCGGACTCGGTTCGTGATGCAAGAAGACCGGTGCTTTTGGGACCGCCACCAAGCTTTGTCTTCCCCAGAGCATTTTCAATCTTGTGTCAGCCGAGAAGCGAGGATAGTAGAGCTCGAACAGAACTTCAAGGGCGAGGGAGAGCTCGATCATCTTGAAGACGGAAGGCCGACAAGGAGGAGACTCTGGCACCATGTTCGAGCTTGAGTTTTCAAAGCGAAGCCGGTCAAGTCAAGGAGAAAACGCAAGACCCTTAATGGCAGCCGAGGAGACTTTCAGGTCGAAGCCTCAGAGGAACTTCAACAAGCTTTCCTCAATAAAACATCTCGAGAAAGCAAGAAATTTGTTGTCACAAATTTGACGTTTAGAAAACTTGTGTAACTTCAGTCCTTTATCAATAAAACATATTTCTGTCCTCTTTTGTGCTCTATTATGATTCTTTTATTTCGTCAGAAATAATTAACCATAATACTTATAGGATTTTTGGCAAACCCTCAGCCGTCAACGGATTTGATTAGCCTTTACCAACTACCGTTTGAATTGGGCTAGCGTGCGGATTATCTGGATCCGTTCCGCACGTGACGTTGTGCTGGAAGAATGAAACTCTTCTAGACTTGTTGCTATGATATTGAATACATAGGCTTGGTACTCTTTTACGGGCAAGAGATCGCCCGGCAACGCGTGTTAAGCGTAGACTCATCCCTTCTTAGGCTTCGGGATGAAATACCCCAGAATCAAACTCTGGTGTCTTCTTCAATCGGAAAAAGACTAAACCGGCAACGCGTGTGAGGCGTCGACTTTGGGGTTATTGGCCGACCCCCAGCCCTCAACGGATTTGATTAGCCTTTACCAACTACCGTTTGAGTTGGGCTAGCGTGCGGATTATCTGGATCCGTTCCGCACGTGACGTTGTGCTGGAAGAATGAAACTCTTCTAGACTTAATGCTACGATGTTGAATACGTAGGCTTCGTCTTTTTTCACGGGAAGACTAACCGGCAACGCGTGTGAGGCGTTGGCTTAATCCCTTCTTAGGCTTCGGGATAAAATACCCCAGAATCAAACTCTGGTGTCTTCTTCAATCGGAGAAAGACTAAACCGGCGACGCGTGTTAGGCGTCGACTTCATCCCTTCTTAGGTTTCGGGATAAAATACCCGTAATCGAACTCGTGTCTTCAATCGGAGAAAGACTAAACCCGCTGGGTTAGAAGGCCGATTTCATCCCTTCTTGTTCGGATGAAATACCCCAGAATCGAACTTGGTGTCTTTCAATCGAAGAAAGACTAAACCGCGACGCTGCAGTTAGCGCTGACTTCATCCCTTCTTAGGTTTCGATAAAATACCCCAAGATGAATTCGGCTTCTTTGACCGAAGAAGGATTGAACCGCTTAAGATCGATTGAGGTGGGAAAGGAAGAATGTATTCTATTTCTCAAGGTGGAGAGGAAGGAGGATCTTGTCTCCTATCTCCGAGTAAGGGATGAACAAAGAGAAGGTTCAGATCTATCTCTTGCCGCTGGAGAGGAAGGTTTTGTATCCTATCTCCGTGTGCTCACTAATTTGAAATAAGAGAGGAAGGTTTTGTATCCTATCTCTTATTGATGGAGAGGAAGGAGGATCTTGTCTCCTATCTCCCAGTGCCGGAAAGGAAGGATTTTGTCCCTGCTTAAAGGAAAGAGACTGAAAATGGGATCTCCATCTTGAGAATCTTGAAAGATGAAACTAAGAGTGGGATCTCCACTGAGAATCTAAGAGAGAGGAAGAATGTATTCTATCTCTTGCTTCAAGAGGAAGGATATGTCCTATCTCCGGTGAAGGGGAAAGGAAGAATGTATTCTATTTCCGATGAGAAACTAAGAGTGAGGTCTCCACCGAGAATCTGGAAGGGTATGGATAGCTTTGTAGGATTGCTAAACTGAACTGAAGTGGACCTCTCTGCTCGTGGAAGGAATCGAGAGGGGAATTTGCCGGTGGTGGACCAGGAGATTTTAGTGGGCCCACAATGAATTTGATCGGTGAGAGAATTTTGGAGGAAAACACAATACTTAGGGTTATCCTCATGAATATGAGTGAGATATTCTCGAGGAACTTCCCATCAAAATGGGTTATCCCGAATGTACTAAGGATAATACTTTTTCGTAAACTTCCCATTTATCTAAGATTAATTGCCTGGCCGCCATTCTCAGGTGATAATATATGCACCGCTTGAATAGACTGGTCTATTATAAACGGTCCTTCCCATTTGTTCGAATTTACCTTTCTTTTGGAGTTGAGAATTATCGGCCGCCTAGCAAAGGACGCAGATCTCCTCCTTAAAGGTTCTCTCACGAACTTTCTTGTTGAAAGCCCTCGACATCCTAGCTTGATAGAACTCAATGCATTGTTGAGCCTCCAGCTCATCTAACATCTCAAGCTCTTCGAGACGCTTTTGATGTTCTTCGGTCGCCATCTCTGCGGTAGGGCGACGCCAAGTGACGGATCTCGATTTCCAACGGAGAATTGCTTCACACCCGTGAAACCGTAGAGTACGGTAGCCCGCTGGGCGCACGCATCAAGCAGCGATATGCCCGTAGTGCTTCTCCGAAGTTTATCATCCCAGCCTCGCTTGTTATTCTTCACAAGCTTTGACAAAATCTTGATGATCGCTTTGTTGAACGCCGCCTAACCCATTCGCCGATTATAGGTCGCCGACGGACATCTTGTATCTTGAATTTTCGCAAAACCCGATGAAGGAATTGCCGATAAATTGGGGACCGCTGTCATGCACGATCCGTTTGGGACACCATGTCGATAGATGACATGGTGTTTGATGAATCGACGACGGTACGCTTGACCTCCTTTTAGTGGGATTGCTTCACTTGAGAGTAGTACGGTGATCGCTAGAATAAACCGATCTCCTTTAACCGACGGAGGAAAATGGGACCTACAACGCCCATTCCCCATGTCTCAATGGCCGTGATGTGGTCGGCTGATGCAACCGCCCGAGGCCGATGCATATAATTCGCGCGGAATTTGACACGCTGGCATTTCCGAAGGCATTTCGACCGGCCATTAATCATCGTGGGCCAAAAGTAGCCCATTCTCCGATTCGCCAGAGCTTGGGACCGTGCCGGGTGCACCACATTCACCTTCGCGTGCTTCCCGAGGACCTCCTCTCGCCTCTTGTTTGAGAGGCACGGAGTAAAGACCATCGCATTCCTCGACGATATAAAGGTTTCGTCGTAAAGAATTTGAGTCACGATTGACTCTTCCTTCACGCCTTCCTCGTAGAATACCATGTAAGACGAATCGATGATAGGAAAGCCAATCTCGGCTCCAACTTGGTTTGGGTTGCATGTACTTCTTTGGTAACTACCCCTTATCTTCTGTGCCTCATCGTATAATGGTACGAAGAGTTTGTGAGTCCCGACCGAACTAGTTGCTCGGTTCTAAGGTTGTGCTAACGATTACCTAACGCCGCCGCATTCGGGAGCGCTGGAGGCGGATATATTCGATGAAGAATTCTTCAATGAGTCCGCCATTTCAACAGCCTATCCGATGATAGGGATTAGATCCGATTCTCGACTCGTAGTCACCACGAACCCGCTTAACTATCAGCCAGAATCGCCAGATGCTTCGAGATATTCGACCCCAGCCTTGGCGGCTAAGTCCGATAAGTAACGCGTTGTATTCGCTACGCTATTGGAACAAGGTTCGTGAGTGAATAAGCACGGGCATGACATGATTCCCGGAAATCAAGACAACTCCACTACGAGATTTTAGAACATCCGGGTACTTGCCACATTAGTGGCCCGAAGTTCGCCAAAATATAATCGCCATATTTGTTGGTGCGATGTAGTGTTGACTTCCGAACTTCATCCGAGATCATCATATAGCTCAATCAAGGTCCGCTGTCGGCCGGGTACCAAGAAATCACAAATCGCTTGTCCTTTGACCGACTTCCTGTTTGAAGTGCAAGTCATATCAAAAGCAAAGCCCATTTCGCCAAACGCCAACTCATTGAAGCCGGTCAATATAAATATTCGGACCGATTTACGTTAGAGATAACATAAATCGTCGTCCGACTAAATAGTGTCGCGATTCAATTCGCGAACACTAATGCAAGGCACCGCTTCATTGGGTATCGAGACTCCGCCCACCAATGTTCTACCGTAATACATCGCTGCTCAGGATCGCCGCCGCCCGCAGTAAGGCGCTTAACGAAAGTGATCCGCTGCCTTGACGTGAGATCAGAACGGTTTTCCGGACGTGCAACAAGAACATGAGGTTTAGCGAGATAACGATTTTATCTCTTCAAACGCCGACATGCGCCGTCCCCAAATAAACGACACGCCTTCTTGTTCAACTTGGAGAACGGTGGCACTTCCCGTGATAGTTCGATATGAACCGCTCGGATGTACGCTTATCGTCCTTGTAACCCCCGAAGCTCTCTCATTTCTGAGGTTGCAATTTTGAATCGCCTTCACTTTGTCGATCGACGGATTCCTTTGTCTGTGACGACGAAACCGAGGAACTTGCCACCGACATTCCAAGGAAGGATTAAGGTGATTCATCTTTAGTCGATGAGTTCGCATGAGCTCAATACCGCTCTAAGATCTTTGATGTGATCTCCTTTGTCACGCTTTTACGACTAAGTCGCCGACGAGCATTCGACCGCTTTCCCGAGATGATCTTGGAAAATCTCCGCCATTGCTCGCCGGTACGCTATACCGGGCGCTTCAAGCCGAATGGCATGACCGCGTAGCAAAATATACCGATGGGCGCTCTTAACGCCGGTGTTTACGCCATCGGTGCATCTTGATTTGATTATACCCCGAAACCATCCATGAACGACATTCTTTCAAATCCACGCATTGTCGACTATGACATCGGTGATTGGAAGAGGGAAGTCGCTTTTGGGCAAGCAGGCGCTCAGATCTCAGAGTCTAATACGCATCCCGATCGAACCATTCTTCTTCATGACCGACTATATTCGCCACCCAATCCGGATGTTGAATTTCCTCGATGAATCCCGATTCTATGAGTTTCTTCACTTCGCCGACGATTGCTCGCAAGATTTGTGGACTTAAACCGCTTTTGTGGTTGCTTGACAGTTTGACATCCACCTTGATGTTGAGGCGATGTGTCGCTACATTAGGTCGAGTCCCTGCATGTCCTCATAACTCCAAGCGAATACATCGATATACTCCCCGATTAGGGCGATCAACTTCTTTCTCTTCGAGGGAAGAGTATTGCTGATGTTTATGAGCTTAGGATGCTCCTCATCACCCATATTAACCTCGACCACCTCGCCCTTAGTGGGGGTTCTCTTTGTTCGAATCTATCCCAAATCTCTCGAGTTGATGGATCCATGGGTCTTCCCATGTTGGCATATCTTCATCACCCTCAATAGTAGCAGGATCGATCGTAGCCATATTTGACATCAAAGCCTTGAAAGCTTCCCAGGCCGGTGTCAATCCCAAGCCAAGAATCCATCATGTCCGCCTCATGTGGATTATTATCAATTAGCCATGAGCATTCATCTTCTCGGGAGGATTCGTATCCCAATCCCCTTCTAAATGCATAGTAGTTATCGGCTTCCTTTGGGACATATGCCGCTTAGGAGGGACTCGAGGACCTCGCCAAACATAGACCTTCTCCTTGTGTCAAGTCGCACCCCACTTCTTCATGATACCCGTCTCGGACTATATCCAATGTGTTGAGGATAGGCCCGTTGTCATCTTCATCTTCTTCTAAGAAATGATTCGGCGCTGGAACCTGATCTCCTTTTCCGTAAACCAAGTCTTTTTCACTACTTGATCTCGGATGACAGTGTTGTCCCAAAGGAGTCTTGGAATTGCTTTTGTGTAAAGCAAGAAGACCGAAGTTGGTAAGTGCAACTCGATCGTTGTATAAACCTCGTCATTACATCATTCAAAGACAAAGGGTACTCTAAATCGCCATTTATTGATTCATCGGCAATTTGCCAATTACAATGTTCATCCGACGATTCTTCATCGCCAAGATTGATTACAAGGGGTACAATGTCATTTAAAACAAAACCACCACTATAATCAAGCCCTGCCGCAGACGCCTTCTTCACCGCCCTGCGTCTTGGGTCGATGATTCAGCCGACTCATTACCGTAGAGGAGAGAATCAAGAAATAATTCTCCACCCCTAAACTACCGTTTGTCCGCGACCACCGCCTTGACCTCATTATTCGTGTCTACATATTTGAGACATCGATGAAGAGTAGATAGGACTATAACGCTACCGCGGGATCCAAGGTCCACTCCAACAATAAGTTATAGGAAGTCTCGTCAATCACATAGCGGTGACTTGACTTTAATCCCCATTTGGCACTTTATCCGATTTTACCAAGCGCCGAGACCGCCGGTGTTAAACCCATAGATCATTGTGCGTTGATGCCACCATCGCGGATTCCAAGGTGATACATGAGGCTAGGGCATAATGCTCACACGAACCCGGATCGACTGGATCCTTAACTTCACTAGAGCCAATATACCCGGTGAAGTATAGCGCCGATCGTGCTTGAATCTTTCGTCCCGCATATCCTCCTAAAAGTAATGCGGGAAGTGCTTGGTTGCAAGTTGCATTGTTGTGCATCCTTCCGAATCGGCTTGATCTCGAAAGTGAGAAACACCTCGAGTCACCTGAGCTTCTTGTAGAGCTTCCGGTTTCTTTGACAATCGAGCAACCGTAGAGAGTTATTCGCCGGATGTTCGCCAACCGGGCCATGACGTCAAACGGTATGGAGAGCCCGATGTCCTTGGCCTATCCCTCACACCCGGGCATTGAATCGGATCGCCGAGTTGAGCTTCCCGGACCGGAGGTCGCTTTCTCCTTTGCTTCACCGCTTTTCTTTCTCTCGCACGAGTGAGAGGAGTCGGTCACCCCCACCGACAGGTGTCTTAGCTTTGGATTTGGAGTTCGGATACTTGTAGGAGTATTCTTGTCCACTCCTAGTAGCTAAGACTTCCTCTTCTTCCGGAATTGGAAGGTGGATACTTTTTCATCATCCTTCTTCAAATTGTCAAGCAAAGATGGCATAGCTTGCCTTTTCCCTTGGACTTCTTTATGGCCGAGGATGTAGTCCATCGATCGTCTTCCAAAGAAGTCGTGGTGGACCCAAAGGATTTCTCCGCTTGTCGTCAGGCGGCAATGGAGCCCCTTCTACGCTGCGTGAGGATCTTCATTCACCATCTTCATTCCTACCTTCACAATCGGCGCCGGTTGGAACCAATCCAAGGAACTGATCCAAGCTTATAGAGACCGTGATTGCTCCCACCTTCTTCTCTTTAGAGGGTTTTTGAGTAATGACTCAACATCGATCAAGGCCTGAATATTGTCCTTGAGATGGTAGCGTAACTTTGTAGGATGATGTACCGCTCGTGGTAAGCACCGCATTTAGGATCAGAACCTTGTTTGCCTCTCTTGGTTTACAATTGGGGCAACCGATTTTGTTGTTTTCCGTAAGGTATTTGAAGATGCCCGAACTTCCTCGCCCTTGAACAAGTAAGTCTTGGGAAACCTCGAACCGATGGTTTCGATTCCGAGTTTGTTGCCATTGAGGCCGCTGCTATGGTGCACGCGAGTTGTCCGGCTGGTGGTTGCGCTCGAACGCTTGATTAGCGCTCTACAGATTTCTTGCTTTACCTTTGCCACGGGACAAAGTTCGCTGTGAGCATCCACCATAGTCGACCTCTCTCCTTCCTCCTGGAATCGCCGCTTGCTCCACGTATCCTTAAATCTTTCTGTGTCTCGACGGCAGCTTCCATTGCTTCCAACACGCCCAATGAGGTTGCTATGACAAGTTTGAGAATGAACTTCGATCGGCGTCTGCAATTCATTGCCTTATTTCGAACCTCTTGACGGTTATCCATCGTTTCGCTCTTTCTCGCTTTCGCCCAACAAAGAACCGATGGATACCGTGTCATCGTCGAAGAAATTGGTGAGAAACATGGCCTCCATATCATCCCAGCCTATTAACGCTCCACGGAGAGACGCGGTACCAATCGAAGCGCCCACGAGGGTGCCAACGAATGACCGAACCATCAAGGGCTCGCTGTCGGAGATAACGCCTAGATGAGACTTGAAGTAGATCAAGTCGAGTGGGTGATCCCTTTCCGTCAAATGGCATAAAGTTGATGAGGCTGAACTTTGTGGGACACGATTGATTCCCACTCCCTTTGGTAAGGACATGGTATACCGTTTCTTTACCTCTTGAGCGAAATCAAAGTATTGATTTTGCTCGAGGTCTTTTATTTTCTCATTTTCCCCACGCCTCCGCTCGTAAACTTGGGGAGGAACTACGGTGTTATCGCTAGCGCTTTGCCGAAGCAAGACGATCATCTACGCTTTGGCCTCCTTCCCCGTCCTGTCGCTATTAAGTTGACATTATTGCGACGACTTGGCTCGCCTTGGCGGTTCATTATCGCCGATCTGTTGGTCATGCATTGCTCTCATCTCGCCGCATGGCCGGTTCCATTTCAAGCTTGAAGTTGTCCTTTTGCTTGGTTAGGGCCTCTTCAAGCATCGGACACTTGTTCCGCCGATCGAACGCCATGAGGTTGTCCTATCTTGGAAATTGTATTATCGGGTTATGAGAGCCAGCATCCGACACTTTATCATCTCGAGGGTAATCCCTTCGCATCTTTAATTGTCGCCAGCCCCGACCGCATCGAAGTCATTCGCTTGCGTGCTGCGAACGGCGACGCGGACGACGCCCCTTCGCCGGTCATATTGATGGTAACATCGGCAATTCATCGCCTGAGGGCCCATCTTTTCTACTTTGCCTTGACTTGTTCGGGCATTTCGCCGAGCCTATCAAAGACCGCCGCTTTTCCGGAGTCAAGCGTTTAGCCAGACCGATAACACCGCCTTGATCGTTTCGAGCACAAGCAAGGCATGTTTGATTCTCGTTCCTCTTCGGGATTTACTTTACCAAAGACGATAGTACAACTGTCGGTATGAATACCGGAGCAACCTATCGTGTGGCACGACTTCTCGTGTATAACGTTGTCATCGCCGATGAGAGCGCCTTCCGAGAACAAATAGGCCTTTCATAAGTCACTGGCCGCATCGCATCGCCCGCGAGTGTGAATCTTCGACCGCTCTCGACTCGATTTGAAGCCTGCGGCGAAATGGTGTTTCTTCTTGTTTTTGTGGGTACGACCCTCAGACGAGTGACCGCGATTCCTTTAGCGGACCCAGCGATCCTTGACGGTAAGCCCTGCCGGTCGGCGAGTTAGCTTCACGGGAAGTTCTGATGCACACGGAGGTGACTTCGTGTCACCACTTTGTTGAGGTGCTCACAATTTCGATTTGAGCACGGAGCAGTGAGTTGGCTCACGCGAGCTAGGCTTGAATGCCGGGTTCGGCTTGAGTTGAAGCTCGGACGGACTTGGGCTTCCGCTAGCCGATTTGTCGACGACTTTCGTCCTCCTCTTCAACTCGCGGGCTTGTTGCACCAAAGCCCGTGCTTGCGCCGAGGAGCGCCGCCTCCGGATACGCCTCGGTGTAGAACGGTTCCGCTTGACTCGGACCCATTCGTTGTCGCCGGCCTCGTAGGAATCGGCCACGATCTCAGACTTCTCCGAGTCAACTTAGATCTTAGATCCGCCATAGCGACCCCATCCATTGACTCTTTTCGCCTGCTAATTGTTTCGCCAGCGCCGACGCCGCTCGGGACGCTCTCTTGAGAGTCACAACGCCATTGGCGGAATCGACCCTCGCAGATAGGGTTCTAAATATTTGGCCGTTGTTAGGCCGGGAACCATCGCTGTCCGCAGCCTTGACAGTGGTGGTGGATTTTCTCACCGCGATTCGGAGGTCGACGGGTCTTCCTTGCGCCGAGACCATCTTGGACTTGCGGGGAACCGGATCTCGACGAGGAGGAGAGTATTCTTCATACTTCTTCGGTCAACTCGAATCAACTCGACCTCCTCGATGACCGGATCGGATCCGCGGTTATGCACGACGGCTTGTTGAAGCCGCGGCTCCCATCGTGGTCGCCAGCCTTGTTCGAAAGTTGGTTTGTTATTCATTGCTCGTTTGAACTTGCTTACGCCTTCGTTGGCCTACAACAAAATTTCAAAAGAAATGCCTTTATTTTAAGGCGCATAAATGAAAATAAAAAAGATTACAACTTTCTTCCTTTTGTGAACAAACACGAGGATCTCTATTTTCCGGATCCTCGCTGCGTGGGTTCTTTGCCTATGCGGACTTTTGTTCGTCCGTGGACTACCGCAATTCATCTCGTGTAAACCCGGTTCGAACTACGCATAGAGGGGCTCGTTTCACGAAGGAAACGAAGCGCGAGGGGATCACACTCACGGGAGAGGATCGCCATGGGATCACACTCACGGGGAGAGGATCGGACGGCGGTGAGATCTACAAGGAGAAATCACGCTATCCCACGAGATTAAGAAGCTTAACCTAGAGGGTATCAGAGTTCGACCCGAGTTTTCTTACCCCGCGATTTGTGGATCCGACGCCGATGGACTTGTACCGCCGGTACTCTGAACGGCGCTGCTGATCTCGTGGATCTCGTGAGAATTCTTCGAAACTCCTCGAAAATCCGCCTCAAAGCCAAAGCCAAATCCTCAAAAACCAAGTCCAAGCCTCAAATCCCCAAATCCCGTGATCTCCAAAAATCCACCCCCATCGAGCAAGACCCCCCATTTATACAAAAAAGGGGCTACATACGCCATGGTTTCGTTTATTCTGAAAGCCACCCTGCCAAGTTGGTCCAGGTGGCTCACATGGTGGCCGAGCCACCTCTACCACTTGGTCACTGCTCAATGAGTAACCTGCTAAGTCGGGTTATGGCACCCCGCCAAGTCAGTGAGTAGGTCAAAGTGGCCGAGCCACTTGGCCACTGGTCGAGGTTGCTGGGCGCTCCGCCGTCTCGCCGCTTTTCGCCGATTCTTCTGGTCTTCCGGCTTAGTTTTGCTCGGTGATGTCGCCGTTGTGTTCGAGTCCGTGTCCGATCAACCGTGAGCTCAAACGGTTCGCTTGCATCGACGGACTAAGCACTGCTGATTCCGCCTCGCCAACGTTTAGCTTAACTCGCCTCGCTGAGCTTCGCCGTCGGTTTTCCACGACGCCGCTTTCATTGCTTTCAGACGCTTCGACCACTCACTTCATGGGTTCGTCGACTCGCTGGCGCGTTTTGGCGCGTAATCACGCCGACGGAGTTCGTCATGCTCGCCGATGGATCGCCGGTTGTCAACCCACCGCTGCTACGAGTCTTGTTTGGGTATTGAGCGCAATTTTAACGCCTACATGGTAAAGAGGGTCTCTGAAGAATCAAGGAACCCAAAGATGGATTTTGCAGGATTGTGTGTATGGAAAGTCACAATGGTTCGCCGAGAAGCAAGTCTAAGAGCAGAGGATACTAGATTATGTGCACACGGACGCTTGGGTCCGGCTGCATCAACTTCCAAGGGTGGTTCCGTATTATGTCTCATTTATAGATGATTATTCTAGGTATGCTTGGATTTACTTTTCCAAGCATAAGAATGAGGTGTTCGGAACATTCAAGAAGTGGAGAACAATGGTTGAGAACAGATGAAAGAAAGAAATTGAAGACGCCAGATCCGATAACGGTACAGATAGGCTGTATTGGTGCTTTCAAGAAGTTCCGGATCAGAGGAATTGTTCGACCGATCCAGCCGCTACACCACGCCAGAACGGGGTCGCAGAGATCGAACCAACACCGCGAGGCGATCTTATGCGATCGGGGCAACGAATGGTGAAGGTGGCTACAACTTGTTACATTGTGAACCGCTCACCACATTCGACATTGATGGTGATACACCCATGTGGTGGTCGTGGAGCAGCATTATGATAGGCTCGTAATTTTCTGATAACCACCACGCCAACGAAAGCTTGACGCTGAGGCCAAGAAGGCAATATTCTGATATGTAGGCAAAAGGCTATCGCCTTTGGTGCACGGAAGATTCAAAGTTCGGATCGCAGGATGTTACCTTGATGAGAAATCCATGATTGCTAGGGCTTAAAGGGCGTAAAAGGCTAGCCTTTGGTGTACCAGGAAGATTCAAAGTTCGCGGATCGCTAGGTTACCTTTGATGAGAAATCCATGATTGCTAGGCGCCCGATGATGGTGTTATGACTAGTGAGACTTCTAAGTCTCAGTTATTGAAATAGAACCTAAAGACCAACTAGGTTCTAATCGTGCTCAAGTGGGAAGTCGTAGATGATGAGCTTGAGGGAGGAGGTTCAACAGAAAATACACAGCACTACAACAACAAAGCAACCGAGGATAATTTGGCTTCCACTAGGCCAAAGCGCATACAAGCGGTGCATCAAGCCGGGGCTGATCAACCCCTAAAGCACTATGGGCAAGCTAATATGGTTGAATACGACTCTGGTGAGAGAGGACGAGCGGTCTCCTTCAAGGAAGCTATTCGGACAAGGATAGTGAGAGTTGGTTGGTTGCGATGGAGGAAGAGATGGAATCTTCTGAAGAATCATACATGGGAGGTGGTCCCATTGCGAGGGAAGAAAAAAAGCTATTGGTTGTAAGTGGTGTATAAAAGAAAGGAAGATCTTTCAGAGTAGGTGAAGCGGTAAGATACGGCGAGGGCTAGGCCAGTTTGCCTGCAAGAAAGGTGGATTACAATGAGATATTTTCTCCGTTGGTGAAACACACTTCTATTAGTGCTATTGAGTATTGTTGCTCATGGTGATTTTGAGTCGGATCAACTCGATGTTAAAACACCTTCTTGCACGGAGACTTGGATGAAGAGATCTACATGCATCAACCTGAGGCTACAAGGTTGAGGATAAGGAGAATCATGTGTGTCGTTTGAGGAAGTCCTTGTATGGATTAAAGCAATCTCCCCAGGTACAAGCGTTTACTGACTTCTTCATCTTTGAAGCATGGGTTTTCCGGCGATCATGATTGTTGTGTTTACATTAAGGCTTAGCGGAGGTAATTTTATCTATCTTCTGTATGTGGATGACATGCTTATTGCTTCTAAGAGCGGTGGAGATAGATAGGTTGAAATCTCAACTTGGTGAAGAGTTCGAGATGAAGGACATGGGTGCGCTAGGAAAATACCGGTATGGAGATTAGAAGAGCCGGGCGATCGATGATTGTTCTGAGTCAAGGGCTACATAGAGCCGGTGATCGCGAGGTTCGGATGCAAAATGCTAAGTCGGTGGTGACTTCATTGGCTCCACACTTTAGGCTTTCGGTAATCAATCTCCCACTACAATGGAAGAGAAGCGACATGGAGCGTGTTCCCTATGCTTGCAATACTGGCGCTTAATGTATGCAATGGTGTACACGCTCGATATTTCACAGCGGTTAGTGTGGTCAGTGATTCATGGCGAATCCGAAAGGCGACCGGGAAGCGAGGAAGTGGGTCCTCGTGTACTTAAAGGGTACGCTTGATACCGTCCTGTTTTGGTGGAGAAACATGTCGATTGACGGGTTTGTGGACTCGATTATGCGGCGATCTAGATAGACGGCGATCTACTACGGTTATGTATTTAAGATACATGGAGCTCCTAGTTACGCATCGATACAGCTACGATGGCACTTTCTACTACGAGGTCGAGTACATGGCCATGGCGAGGGAGTGAAGGAAGCATTGTGGTTGTGGGGTCTTCTAGAGCATTTGGGGATTGAGCAGAAAACGTGAACTTGTGATGTGACGCCGAGTGCAATTCACTTGGCGAAGAATCAGTTCATCATGCTCATCAAGCATATTGATGTCGTATCATTTTGTGCGGGATGTCATAGAGGAGGTGATATTTCTCTCATGAAGGTGCACACGAATGAGAATCCCGCGACATGTTAACCAAGGTGGTCACGTGTAGTAAGTTTAAGCATTGCTTAGACTTGCTTCATATCACCGGTTGATCCGCCTAGAGGGCATCTCCTGTCTGGGAATGGGCAAGGTGGAGATGATTTGAGGTGAACTACGATAAGCTTGATCCCTGTGGAGGGTAATGAGGCGTACCGCGGTGTAGTGGCTACAGGATTGGCTGGATTGCCGATGATGATCTCTAGATGTTCTTGGTGTTCTTCGGTGTTCGGCCCAAAATTTGAGGTGAATCAAATGATGTACGAGGTGGAAAATTGTAGAACATGCACAAAACATGCACAAACAGCTAGTTCAAGAGTCGACTACTAGGCATTGTAGTCGACTAATCGTGAGCGCATGTAAAGCAAGTTTTCTGGCCGGAAGCAGTACGACTAATATGAGTTGTAGTCGACATTACCGTGAAATGACGAAAGGTGTATTTGCTAGTCCGGTAGTCGACTAACTGCTTTATAGTCGACATCTACAGCTCATTAGTCGACTAATATGAGTTGTAGTCGACTAATCTGGCGATTCAAAACGGGTCTAATTAGGAATTGGTTTTAAACCCACTTAGAGGCTATTAATAACCCCTAACCCGATTGTTAGGGCAAGTTTCAAGCACGCTTTTGGAGCGCCTTTGAGAGAGTTTGGTGCATCTTGGAGAGGAGATCTTTGAGAGATTGAGAGGTTTGTTTTAGGGTTTCTTTGTGAGAACTTGTAATCCTAATTTGTATCTCTCTTTCTATTAGTGAAAATCCCCTCCTTACCCCCGGGTGGACGCAGCAACTTAGAACCACGAAATCTCGTGGTCTTTACTCTTTTATTTTGGCTTTCCGCTTGTGTGGTTTCTCGACGGTTCATGGTCCGCTACCTACAAAGCATATAAGTCATGCATTTTGATGATAAGATCGCTATTTATATATTTTAAACGCATCTATTATTAATAATAATTATTTACTTTAGTGTTAATTAATCTTGAAGAACTATTCGATAGACTATAAGATATTATTATATTAATAATTTGTAACTTTTAATTTTTTGAATTATTATTGTAATACAAATTAGAAAACAAAGTTTTTCCTTTTTTCCTTTCTTTTTGATCTCGCTAGACATCATTCATCATCTCTCTCAATTTTAATTTATTTTTAATAAAACATGAATTTGGTAATTTTAAATTTAAATTAATCATACAATTCTAAAATTTAATAAAAAATAAAAATGACATTAAATAGAAGGGTAAGAAGAGATGTGATCCAAGCTTATGGTGTGGTTTGAATATGATATAGAAATGAAATATGAAAAATAAAAAGCAAACAAGAAAGTTCTAATGTTTTACCATCTAGTTCTAGTTTAAATTTTAGGACAATTTGAGAGACTAGAACTCTCTTTCTATATAAATTTGATAAAAGTGGGATAAAATTTTACGATTATCCTAGTTCTACTTTTTATCCACTTCTAATGACTAACACTATATAATTTTATCCCGATTCTACTTCCATTGACAAACACTATAAAAATTTGCCCCACAAATTATCTCAATTCTAATTTTGAGTTCTACTTGACTAACCCCCTAAGAGAAAAATATCAAAGATCAAATTTTGGAAAATCATTAAAAATATTACACCTAAATACTAACAAAAGATATGCTCGCCATGATCTTTCACCTTTCTTTTTTAGTCTATTATTCTCCAGATGTTTTCCCTAATGGGGGTTAGTCAAATAGAACTCAAAACTGAAACTAGGATAATTTGTGGGACAAAATTTTATAGTGTTAGTCAACTAGAACTAAAACTAGAACAAAATTTTACAGGTGTTAGTCAACTAGAACTCCAACAAAATTAGAACTGGGATAATTGTACAAAATTATCCCACTTTTTAATTTTTCTATAAAAATGAGAATTCTAGTCTCTCAAATTATTCCAAATTTTAGCTTGGAACTAGGTGGTAAAAACTAGAACTCCAATTTATTTTTTATTTTTTATTTTTAAATTTCTTTTTTCTTTACTTCTTTCTTACTATGGTTATCATCATCATTAGACCATGTCATCGGATCGATCTCGCCTTTCACTACTCGATATTTTCTTTTTTCCTAATATTATAATTATATAATTTATTTTAAAGTAAAGATTGTATCGATTCATAATTTATTAAACAATAAAATTGAGAGATGAGGGAGAGATCTCTGGAGCAAAAAGGAAGGACAATGTGAAATTTTTTAGACTTGCACTATAATAATAATTAAAAATAAAAACTAAAACATATATTATAATAATAATTATCAATATTTTATAGTCTAATCAAAAGTTATTTAATAGTAAATAACATTCTCGTAAATGATTATCAATTAATAATAGTAAGTTTAAAATACATAAATAGTAATTATATCCTCAAAATGCTTAAATATATACTTCATGATTATCAAAATTTATCCCACTTTATTTTATCAAAATATCCCGCTTCACAAAATTATTCCTATTTATCCCACTAAAATATCCCACTAGAAAAAATTGTTCCACTTTAACAATTATCCCACTTTGCACTAAAATGTCCCAATTGACTAACACCCTCTAAGAGAATTTTTTATCAAAATGTAAAATGTATATCATTGGCGTAAGTAGTAGGCATAAATCTTCTTATCCAAACAGAAAGTGCAAGTTTGTACTTGTCCGAAAATACTCGTACAAGGCGAAGATATTATTTGTGAAAAGAGAGGAGTATTCAAGTTTTCCATTAATTTTTGTTTTATTTATTTAAAATCATATCATATTTTCAATAAGTTGATAAATAAAATATTTTAGTTAAAATCGGTCCTCAAAATTTCATTCTCATGGTCACAAATCTAAATCCTCTTGTAGTAGGTGATAATTGTAACTAAGGAGACCAATTATCTCAATCCTTACATGTTAGAATTCCACCAATACAATTAGTAGATTTCACAATAGTGATTTTCAAAAAAATAAAATAAAGAAGTCTCGCGTGGTCTAATCTTATCTATTGAACTTGAATATATGGAAATGATTGGGGTAATTGAACCTCTACAATTACCATCAAATCGACGACTTTAACACTTTTAAGGGAAGTTAAATGGACATTAAATCTAATATCTCACTTTTGTTGCCTTTTACTTCATACACACTTTCAATAAATTAAATGCATAGTGTTGAAGGTGTATCATGGGTCATGTTCACGCTTCATTTTCACTTTCATGTTAACAACCATCTCTCGGAGAGTGAAAACAACTCTTCACTGGGTATAGTACAAATAGATTTCTAAACCGGGGGCTTCAATGAAAATTTTCCACTGGAAAAGGTCACCCACCTACTCCCCTCTTGAATCCTATCTCCCCTCGGTCAAAAAGGTTGGAGCCTGCATTGTCCAGATCCATTTTCTATTATAAGGGGAAAACTCTCTCTCTCTCTCTCTCCCCTCAATCAACACTCTTTTACGCTGTTTTCTCTCTCCTCTCCTCTCTCCTAGGTTTCTCCAATATTCCGTTTCTCAAAGTCCGAGTTCGATCTCCAATCGGAGCTGAATTCTGTGAAGGTACGCTCGATCGATCGCGATCCGTTCAATTCGATGAACTTTATGCTGATTCTAACTTTAGATTGGTGTACACGCTTGGAATATTCGAAATCAAGAATAAAGACGAATTCTTGATGTCTTCTAGGTTTCGATATCGTGCGATTCTCATTAAATTTGTGTTCTTTTTCGGTTTGAAGATGGATGAGAGCTTGAAGATGGAGAGCCAGTTGCAGTCGGCAGCGGCCTTTGTCGAAGGGGGAGTCCAGGATGCTTGCGATGATTCTTGCAGTATCTGCCTTGAGGATTTCTGCGAGAGTGATCCCTCCACGGTTTGTGATCGAATTTGAATTTTGTATGAATTTTAGTTTTATCTTTATTTTGTTTGTGTTTGGTTCCTTAGCGTTTTTTGTTGTATCTGTTGCTGTTGGTTGTTCTCAGGTGACTAGTTGCAAGCATGAGTTCCACCTTCAGTGCATTCTAGAATGGTAACAACTTCTTTAAGATTTTGTAATTTGAGCTGAAATTTTGTTGATTAAAAAGATGGTGATGAGTAGGTTTGTAATGATCCTTAGGTTGTCAAGTTGCTACCTTTGAGTCCTTGAATGGATGACCACAAGAAGAAAAATGGGTGCAGTTATTGTTCTCTTTTGCATTAGCTGTCATTAACTTGTTAATCTTAGCCTTATTATTTCTTTATGCTAAAACCAGATTCTACAATTTATTTCTTATAGTTTTGTCCTTAATGATTCAGTTAGCTGAAATCTTCCACTTGGTTACTTGGACTTATGTTTTGTTATTGATTATTGATGGTGTGTGTTGAGTCTTTTAGAGTCTTTCAGTTTCTTTCAGGTCCTTTTTTGGTTAGATGTTATTCTACAAGGAAAAAGTTAGTTGGATTACAATCTCTTATATTTTTTATGATTACAATATCTTATGTTTTTTATCAGAGCAATTAATGAATCTTTGTATGCATAATGTTGGCGGTAATAACCACTCAGTGTCAAATGACACCAACTTCTACAACTTGCTTTTGTTTAATTTTGTTCTTAATTACTAAGTTATGTGTTATTTTCGGAATGTAAGATGTAACTTCTGTAACTTGCAGATTCTGCTAAGTAGTTTTTCAACCTTTATAGAGATTGATTGTTGGTTAAAGTTCTCATAGTCATATCATGGGCAGGCTAGTTTTGTCTTCAGACTCTTCACTAATGAGATAACATTACTTTTGTTGAACTGATGTGATGTTATAATGCTTGAGATCCAGTTGCTATTCTCCAACTTTACATGTCAGTTTATTTTCCTTTCTTTCCTGACATAGAGGTAAATTATGAAAATTTTTTGTTTTAGGTGCCAGAGGAGCTCCCAGTGCCCTATGTGTTGGCAGCCTATCAGTTTGAAGGATCCCATGAGGTTTCTTAAATTTTCTGCCTCCGTTCATTTTATTTTATTGTTGATGTGACTAACTTTTTTTTTGTTGGCATGATATGCAATATTAACCATGTCAGCCAAGAGCTGTTTGAGGGTGTAGAACGTGAAAGGAACATTAGGTCCAATCAAACACGGAATACTACTATTTTTCATCACCCTGCACTTGGAGATTTTGAATTGCAGCATGTGGGTACTATATCCTTTCGATTGTTTCTGTGGACTCAACATGATAAGTTTCTTTGTAGTTTCTTACGATGCTTTTTTTTTGAAATCACTACAGTTACCAGTTGGTGTTAATGATGCGGAACTTGAAGAGCGCATCATGCAACACTTGGCTGCAGCAGCAGCAATGGGAAGAGCTCCTAGAAGAGAAGGGCAACGAGGCAGATCAGCAACTCAAGGTCGTCCACAGTTTTTGGTCTTCTCATCACATCCGAATACCCCTTCTATTGGTTCTGTTTCTGTTCCTAGAGGTATCAACGAGCCATCAACTGCTGCTGCTAGTGCTTCAACAGTAATTACTACTACTGAAGAAGAACCCTTGCCTCAAGTCCCAAATGTAAATGTGGGTCAAGCCGATCCAGTTGCTATCTTGTCATCTGGGGCTAGTGGTGCCAATAGGCCTGTTATATCAAATACACGGTAATTTATTGATATTGTAAATGGCTTTCGGGCCACTAATATATTTCTCCTTGTACAGAATAGTGTTTGATCGGCCATTTTATTACAGGATTTCTGCTGGACAAACTACTCCAGTAGGTCAAGACAGGGCTGGACCATCAGACTTTCAGTCCTTTTCTGAATCTTTAAAATCACGCCTAAATGCTGTCTCAATGAGGTAGCTATACCTTCTTAATTTTGGTCTTGATGCGAAATGGTTCTGAATAGAGAAAAACATTAATAAGAGCCTGACAATTCACATGTTTTATGTTGATCATCAGGTATAAAGATTCTATCACAAAAAGTACAAGGGGATGGAAGGAGAGGTTGTTTTCACGTAATCCTTCTGTGGCAGATATTGGTTCTGAAGTTAAGAGGGAGGTTAGTGCTGGAATTGCTTCTGTTTCACGAATGATGGAGCGTCTGGACACAAGAGAAAGTAGAAGAACAGCTAGTAATTCTGGCCAACAAAGTTCTGAAAGTTATTCAGCGATGCAGCCAAATAGTGAGAGAGTTACAGAGAGTGGTCTTGCAAATGATAGCCACACATCTACTTCTCCTGCCACACCTACAATTCCTATCTGATTTTACTTTATGGTCTCCAGAATTTATATGCATCTTATTATTCATCTTCAAGGTATGCACATCTCATTCCCCATTACATTTTACCTGTGTGCACAACTACTTAAACTTTAGGAACATGCAATGAGACTCTTCACATTGCATGTTCCTTTCTCTCTAGGATAATGTCATTTAATTTTTGTTGCCATTGGGTTTGTATAGTGTAATCTTTCGAGTTATTTTACATTTTCTATTTATCTTTAATTTTATTTTCTGATAAACATAATGTCTATATTTTGTAGCTTATTAGGTCATCCATGCTGTTGATTTTTTGGGTATTTTTTAGTACTGGTCTCAAGTAGTAGGAGCCAACAAAAACTAGTGGCTTGCACTTTGATGACATGCTATGTATTAGGGTTTTAAGTATTAATATGCAATGTTGGTATGTTTACATCCAAAGAATCATCATGGAGGTTGAGTCTAGTTAGTACAATGAAAAAAGAGCCTCACAGCTTTCTTTTGATTAGTTCATTATTGTGGATTTCAGTTCACGATATTGGATTATTGGCCTGATTTAATGACAACAGTTTGGCATATGAAGCAGTGATTCTGCTTGAAGGCATGAAAGTTTGGCAAATGGGTGTGCTGGTAGAACGAATTTGGTCAAATTGAACAATATCATCATAATTTCATGGACCTTTTGAGAGGAAAGAAGTTGCAGATTCTTTTTTCAGAAAGCTATGTGAAAGTCCGTGTGGAATAGGTTTTAGGCATGGGTGGGTTGTTGCACATAACTAAATGTATGAGTTATTCTGGCAGTAGTTCCTTACAAGTGACTGGCTTAGTGAAGAAACTTTTTCTCAGCCAGCAGTTCTGGGTACTTGCACCTTTCTACTTGGAGAGCGTGATGGAGCTTCACAAAATATTGTTAAGAAATCATTTGAAACTTGATGTCGATCTATAATGACAGCCTGCCTGGTTGGCAACAGTTGTGCTTGTATATGTAATTGTTTGTCTACGACTCTACGTTACAGAGATAATTGAAAATTTCTATTAATTCATGATTTTTTGCCACTTTCTTGGCAGATTTAACTATTCGGACTAACCCTTCATAATAAACAGTTATTTCTATTCTCACTTCCTATGTTCTAATTTTACTATATACTAAAACTAAAGGAAGTTCCACGATAGATAAGCACTGTTCATATCTATGCCCATATCTACAGTGGAGCTCTTGTTAACTCTTAAAAGCTTCATCCCCTCTAAAAGCCCTTAAATCAGAACCTTAAACCCCAATTTGCGCCACTCTCAGTCCATCATCTCCCCCCAAAAATGTCCAATCTCCACCACCACTTTCTCTCCCTCCCACCGCCTCTACCAAACCCCAATATTCGATTTGACAAGCGCATTAATGACTGTAGTGTAGATCAAGAGATTGAGTTGGAAAAAGATTGAATCTTTGAGCTAGTGAAAGAGGCAGAGGACTTCGATTGGGTTGGATCGGTTCAGGGAGGATATTAGGGCATTGTGTTGGAGGGGGTGGTTGGGGTTGGGGAGTTTTGGAAGGAAAAGTTTAGGGTTTGGTTTGGGGAATTTCTTGGGAGATTTGGAGGGAGTGAGGGGTAGTTTCACCTATATAGGGTTTTGGTTTGGATAATTTCTTGGAGTTATGCACAGAGGTTCATGAAGGGCGGTAAATGCGTTAGATGTTTTACCTATATAGGGTTGCGTCGGCGAGGATTGACGTAAGGAAGAGGATTGAGGAGTTGGGGAGAGATGGGAGGAGGATTGAGAAGGGAGAGAGGGGCGGCCGCAAAGCAGCTTGCGGGTTTCTCTCCTCAGCTTCTCCCTCCAACTCCACACTTCCTTTACCAGTGATCCTCTCTTGCTCTCTTAACAAATTAATTACTAGTGTTTTCTCATTCAAATCTTGTACTTAGCATAATTTTGTATAATTCGTGGTTTCAATTTTGCCCTCAGCAAAGTACAAGAATTTCTTTGGATATAGCATATTCCAAATTGTGCCCTGTCATATAAATATCGAAACCTTCATACCTAGCTACACTACAAGGTTGTGGATAGCGTCGCGTAGCGGTGAGGTACCGCTAAGAATATTTGGGGCTATATCAGCAAAATAGTGGCAGAAAGCGCAGAAACAAATAGCGGTCCAGTTTGCTTCAGATATTACCTTGAGCTCAATGCAGATGCCTCAAACGCAACTGCACCACATTGCGCTGCTTTTTAAAATCTTGCTGCACTATAACTCTGTCGCATCCAATTTTAGCATATTCATTAGGTATATGTATGTGTATATTTGTACATATATAAAACAATTACCTTAACCCCCACCAAAAGTTCAGAGTTTTATTGTAATGGTTAGGGATCTTAAGATGGTATCAGAGCAACCCAGGTTCGAATACTACTGGTCACAAATTTAATGCGGATTTTAAGAAATTGTTGCCGTTGTGTGTGTCTAGGTTTCAACCCATAAAGGGCGCTCAATCTGCGGGGCATGTTAGCATACAAAATTATAATCCTCAAACCTCACCTTAACTTCAGAGTTTTGGTGTAATAGTTAGAGACTTTAAGAGTATAATAATTCTGTATAAGTTATGGAGATCCAAATTCCATTTTAGTCAACTAATTTAGTTCACATAAATGCATAAGGAGAAAAATCGTTGTGCAATGCTAATTGGATGAAATATGATATGTTACTTGAAATTTTAATGATATAAATAATCCTAATTAAATATTAACTTAATGGGACAGGTATAGGCTAATTGATTAGTTGAATGTTAATCTCCGTGTGGAATAGGTTTTAGGCATGGGTGGGTTGTTGCACATAACTAAATGTATGAGTTATTCTGGCAGTAGTTCCTTACAAGTGACTGGCTTAGTGAAGAAACTTTTTCTCAGCCAGCAGTTCTGGGTACTTGCACCTTTCTACTTGGAGAGCGTGATGGAGCTTCACAAAATATTGTTAAGAAATCATTTGAAACTTGATGTCGATCTATAATGACAGCCTGCCTGGTTGGCAACAGTTGTGCTTGTATATGTAATTGTTTGTCTACGACTCTACGTTACAGAGATAATTGAAATTTTCTATTAATTCATGATTTTTTGCCACTTTCTTGGCAGATTTAACTATTCGGACTAACCCTTCATAATAAACAGTTATTTCTATTCTCACTTCCTATGTTCTAATTTTACTATATACTAAAACTAAAGGAAGTTCCACTATAGATAAGCACTGTTCATATCTATGCCCATATCTACAGTGGAGCTCTTGTTAACTCTTAAAAGCTTCATCCCCTCTAAAAGCCCTTAAATCAGAACCTTAAACCCCAATTTGCGCCACTCTCAGTCCATCATCTCCCCCCAAAAATGTCCAATCTCCACCACCACTTTCTTTCCCTCCCACCGCCTCTACCAAACCCCAATATTCGATTTGACAAGCGCATTAATGACTGTAGTGTAGATCAAGAGATTGAGTTGGAAAAAGATTGAATCTTTGAGCTAGTGAAAGAGGCAGAGGACTTCGATTGGGTTGGATCGGTTCAGGGAGGATATTAGGGCATTGTGTTGGAGGGGGTGGTTGGGGTTGGGGAGTTTTGGAAGGAAAAGTTTAGGGTTTGGTTTGGGGAATTTCTTGGGAGATTTGGAGGGAGTGAGGGGTAGTTTCACCTATATAGGGTTTTGGTTTGGATAATTTCTTGGAGTTATGCACAGAGGTTCATGAAGGACGGCCGTAACGTTGCCGATGTTTTACCTATATAGGGTTGCGTCGCTGAGGATTGACGTAAGGAAGAGGATTGAGGAGTTGGGGAGAGATGGGAGGAGGATTGAGAAGGGAGAGAGGGGCGGCCGCAAAGCAGCTTGCGGGTTTCTCTCCTCAGCTTCTCCCTCCAACTCCACACTTCCTTTACCAGTGATCCTCTCTTGCTCTCTTAACAAATTAATTACTAGTGTTTTCTCATTCAAATCTTGTACTTAGCATAATTTTGTATAATTCGTGGTTTCAATTTTGCCCTCAGCAAAGTACAAGAATTTCTTTGGATATAGCATATTCCAAATTGTGCCCTGTCATATAAATATCGAAACCTTCATACCTAGCTACACTACAAGGTTGTGGATAGCGTCACAGAAGCGGTGAGGTACCGCTAAGAATATTTGGGGCTATATCAGCAAAATAGTGGCAGAAGGCGCAGAAACAAATAGCGGTCCAGTTTGCTTCGGATATTACCTTGAGCTCAATGCAGATGCCTCAAACGCAACTGCACCACATTGCGCTGCTTTTTAAAATCTTGCTGCACTATAACTCATGTCGCATCCAATTTTAGCATATTCATTAGGTATATGTATGTGTATATTTGTACATATATAAAACAATTACCTTAACCCCCACCAAAAGTTCAGAGTTTTATTGTAATGGTTAGGGATCTTAAGATGGTATCAGAGCAACCCAGGTTCGAATACTACTGGTCACAAATTTAATGCGGATTTTAAGAAATTGTTGCCGTTGTGTGTGTCTAGGTTTCAACCCATAAAGGGCGCTCAATCTGCGGGGCATGTTAGCATACAAAATTATAATCCTCAAACCTCACCTTAACTTCAGAGTTTTGGTGTAATAGTTAGAGACTTTAAGAGTATAATAAGTTATGGAGATCCAAATTCCATTTTAGTCAACTAATTTAGTTCACATAAATACATAAGGAGAAAAATCGTTGTGCAATGCTAATTGGATGAAATATGATATGTTACTTGAAATTTTAATGATATAAATAATCCTAATTAAATATTAACTTAATGGGACAGGTATAGGCTAATTGATTAGTTGAATGTTAATCTCCGTACATAAGGTGTTGCAAGTTATTTGTGTCCAACAGTTAATTAGATGACTACTCAAGAAATATGTGCGTAAATAAGGTGATAAATTTTATCAGAGAGGTAATACATACTATATAACGAATAAAATATTTACATCAGAAAGATATAAAATAAAATTAATATAGCCACACTGATTTTAAATATTCGATTTTCGATTAATTTTGTAGGAAGCCAGAATATTAGAATTTTAACATTCAGATGGTAGAAGGACTCTAACAACTACCTTTTCTGTTTGCCATAGCGTTCTGTAGAGATGAATGCAATTCTCAAAATCTCAAAGAGTGAAGTTACAAACTGCAGTCAACTCCATAAAACATTTTGTCCACAAACTAAAGAGAAATTTCCATGCCAAATGCTTAAACCGTTTCTTTTTTGTTTTGTTTTTTTTTCACGCTGGTCAATTTTGCTTGTTTTCTATGATAGTACCTAGAATGTAAATAGTAAACTTTGTAACGACACAAAAACAACATGGGTGGCACAAAAAGAAACTTGGTCATGATGTGAAACATGTTACATGGATGGATCAATCACTGGCAGAAGTAGATTGTGCCAAGAAGTAGAAATGTTTGACTTGGGTAGAAGCACCGGAAACTGACATATAACCACAACAAACTTCTGTATGAGGGAAATCAGCTGCTTTTGAATCAGAGCACAATTGCTGAAAAGCACTATTCCACATTTTTGTTCTACAGCATGATATAAAAAGGATCTAGGAAATGATATTAACCTGTAGACACGTTATTGCTGGCTGGACCATATACTTGGGGCTGCAAACATCACTTTAATTATTAATAATATGAGGCACTAGCTTGGAGATGCTCTAATAATATGATATAATAATATAAGGTGAAGTATGCCCTTGATGAAAACTCGGATTCAGTTTCTATTTTGCACTCATGATATTGTGGAGTTTGATTTGTAATAGACATCGACTTTCTTTTCTCTTCATCTAGGAGCGGAAGGGTTATGTCTATATTCGTAGTGTAGATCCTTCGGCTTTAGGTCTAATCAGTCTACATTTTTAAATGCTTCATACCTTTGTTGCACTTCTAAATAATAGGAGGCACTAGCATATAAATTATCCTCTTTATTTCTGCTTATCACAATTAACACTGGACTACCATGCAGATTCAGGATCTTGATTTACCACCATCTTGTTTCCAGCTTCATCAGTGTGTCAAATAAATTTTTAGATACTGAAGTTACCTGGCTTCAATAAGCTCCATCTATTACCAGGAGAAAAGCTTGCTGAGGGCTAACTTGCAGCACCTTTACACTTGTTACTACTCGTCACCTATGTGCTGTTTGTCATCTAGCTAAGCAACATGTAACATCGGCTCTTACATGTCAAGAAACTACATATAATATGCCCTATCTGAAGTTTGAGGTTTTCTAGGCACTTGTAGGCTCGTTATTAGACTTTAACTATGCAAGAACACATCAAAAAAGTTACTTTTGATGAGACTGGTCTTTTTCGATATTGATGGATTATTATTATGGCTGGGAATAATGTTATACAGAATAGGAATTGCTTCAGGTACTGCACGTGGAGTGAAAACAGGTAGGGGAACTTTACTGGTATTATTTCTCTGATAACATAACTTTTAACTTAGTGGGAAATGATAAGGTCATGTTGCATTAACAGCCTTGTAAAGTTATATGCACTGGAAAAGCACTACACTTGTTACTTGTTAGTGCCCCTCACCTATGTGCTGTATGCTATCTAGCTAAGCAACATTGTAACTTGATAACATCAGCTCTTACACCTCAAGAAAGCTCAAATAATATGCCCTCTCTCAAATTTGAGGTTTTCTAGGCACTTTTAGGCTCGCAATGTTAAACTTTTACTAGGCAAGAACCAACCAAAGATGTTACTTTTCCTGAGACTGGTCTTATTCAATTTGATGAATTATTATTATGGTTGGGAACAATGTTATATGGAATGGGAATTGCTTCAGGTACTTTACATGGAGTGAAAACAGGTATGGGAACTTTACTGGTCCTAACATTGTATATCGTGTTAAATTTCTTTGATCCATTGTGGGATTGATAAGATCATGTTACAATTAACATCCATGTAAAGCTATATGAATTGGGAAAGCACTAACACTGGAATGGTTTCTAGGTTAATTAATTTATATTCTCAATGTTATAAACTTATACTAGCTACTTCGAACATCAATTCCTGGATGGTCCTTTCTCTTGCTGAAATAAATCTTCTTTATACTTCTTTCCTTTTCCCAGAAGACTGTATCCAATCCCAAATTCTTAGTGTTAAACAGTTTTTCTCTTCCCAAGTAAAACTGCCATCATTTTTTTTCCAGAACACTGCAACTTTTAACTTTTAAGTTGCGACAAACAATAATTAGCCTCAAATAACTCTTTCTTCTTTCAAGGCCAGTTTTCCTCTGTCTGTTTTCTCTTGAATCTTGGACTTCTCACAACACAACCCAAATCGTTTTGTTTTCTAACTAAATGCAAACTAGAGTGCAAACAAAATTTCCAAACACTTCATTTATCAATATTTCATTTTGCTTGTTGTTGATAAGATTTCATGCCATTTCGTGCTAGTGTTGAGTGAAGGATATTAGATTTTAGTCCAAATTTCATTTGACTTAAATACTAGGATTAGCTCTTAACAATGTGCTGAGAAGATAAAAAGTTGCGTTTACACACTTTTTAAAAATAATCAATTACGCTTTTGCTTGAATATTTTATATTTTACTTGGTCCGCTATAGGACTGTGGTTAAGTCTCTTTGTGGTGTCCAAGAGGTCAAAGGAATCCCTCTTGCACCATGTTGCGGACTAATTCTCCATCAATAAAATAAATTGAAAAAAAAAGAAAGAAATAAGTTAGAAGCTGAACATATCTTCATTACCATTTTGATGGTGGCAAATAGGTTGCGTGGCCTGAGTCATTGGGATATTTGGATGTTTTGAGGTTTTCAGCCTGCATGCCGCTGTTGTCCATGTGAGCACAGATTATTGTTCATTATAGTAGCACAAGAAACATGGCACAATAGGTCGAAAGGATCCCTTCTAGTGCCATATGTTGTGGACTAATCTGCACCAATAAAATAAAATGAAAAAAAAAAAAAACAGGGAATAGAAGTTAAAAACTTGAATATATCCTCATTACCACTTGGATGATTACAGATAGGTTGTGTGGCCCATGTCATTTGGGTATTTGGATGTCTTGAGGTTTTGAGCGTGCATACTGCTATTGTCCATATAAGCACCTATTGTTACTCTTACAGTAGCTCAAGAAACTTTAAAATCTTAGTTTGGTGTTGAGGCGATTGTTTAGTTTTAAACAACCATGCCTTAAGGCTGCTACTCTGGGTGAATGAACATAGTTGACAGAATATTTGAGCGCTTGTATCAGTCTTATTGGTGGTGTCTCATTTTAGATCAAGATATTCGAATTGCCTCTCCAATTAAAAGGCCTCAGTTATTTGTGATTCGTGCCATTTGAGTGCTTTTGGTTCTTATTAGTAATTTGCAATTACTAAAGAACATTATTTAGATTTATACGTTCTAATTTTAGGTTTGTTTCTCGAGGAATGAAGCATTAATTAGTTTTGGGCTTGCGATTTCAAAATGAAAATAGTTGTGAAAATTATGGAACATAAATATTCTGAAAAAGCTTGCTACATATTCTGAAGTAAAAAAAATGTTAATTCGTAATTCAATCCTAAGCGAGGCAATGACACTACATGGCTCTGTGCTAATATTTTAATGTTGAAGTTTTGAAAATTAACATGTTATAGATACCTAAGGCCAAGTATTATTAGTTTCTCATAATCTTTTATATGCCAAATTCTTGAATGTTTATGGTTAAATTAACCACCCATGAATATTTTGGAGAATACTGTGGTTACTTTCATGTTCGCACATTGGTGGAGCCAGTGGGGGGTCAAGGGGGGTTAAAAGGTGGGCACATGCCCCCCTAGACCCCAAGCCATCAAGCATAGGTAGTGCCATGTGTGAAATATCATGAAACCACAGTCCTGAATATATTGTACAATCTAGTAAGGAACATAAAAATGGGGCACAGTATGCATGTGGTGTAGCTTGAGAAGCAAAGAAAAGAATGGTTGGAGCAATGAATTTAATCGACGCAAACAATGACTTCAGTCATTCATGTAAAACATGCAAAAATTTTATGAAAGAAGTCCCAGGGAAGTTTAATCTATGAAATTCTTAAAGAAATAGGTGTTTTTTTGACAAGCACTTCCAAGACATTTAATCTAATCTTCATAACGGGAAAAAAAACGCTGATATTACTACAACAAAAACAATATATTTTTTTCCATTTTATAACTGATCTTAAAACATGGGTTACATAATTTTATTTCAATACATAATTTTATTTCAACCTAAAGAAAAACTGTAGTTAGGTAAATGACAAAGTTTTGGTACCTAAACCATCATTACTCGACTAGGTATTTATACAACAGTGCATAAATTTATGGTACAACACTAGTTTTCAATTCCATTTATACATTTTGGTGTACTATCCTTTCCTTCTAATGAAAAATTTGAGAGCTGATTTGATTTGTACTGTTTGGAGCACCGACTTTTTGTGGTATGGTGTACTATTCATGTCTTCTTACAACAGCTTGATGTCATTATTTTTCGTGGGAGCTGATTTATTAATTTTGACTATACTTTTAGATTTGAGAGCACTGTTTTCTTTTTCTGTAAACAACCATTTCACATATAATATTTGGTTAGGGTTTTCAAGGTTAAGATCCTATCATTTGTCTCAAAAAAACCTTGAAATTATCGAAAGAATGCGATTATAGAAATGACCGTCTTAATGAGTAGTAAGAGAAGAAACCCCCAAAGCTCAACTCCTGGCTACGCCACTGTGTTCACATGATATGTATCAGATGGTTCTGAAACCATTGTTGGTAGACATGGATTAACTGGTATCTGCTATTCATGAGCAGAACGGGAGACATTTTCAGTGAAATTGGTGGCAGAAGAATAAATTGAGAGGAAATATAGAAGCTAGTGTAGTTTGGTACTGAGTTTCCTTTCTTCACCCTGCTGTTGGATGTATTTTGTGAGCACATCAATGGACCTAGTGATGATCTTCCGAAACTAGGATAATTGAATACCTATTGGACGAGTTGAAACTAATTTGGTAATATCTGGTTCCCTGCTCCCAGATCAAACTAGAATGCTATTGTTCATGTAATAATTTGTTTAACAACTTGTACCTTGCTAATACTTGTGGTAGCAGTTTACCACATATGAAGTCTTTTATGCAAAATGTATGTGTTGAAAACTGATATTTATTATATTCTGGTATTCAGGTGGCATAATTCGAAGACAGAGAAGTAGCGGTTGTATGTTCCGTGCAACTCTCTTCCAACTTAGCTATATGATGTGGGAAGAAAAGGCGAGAAGGACTATGAGATTTTTAAGACGAGACTTTTAAGACATTTCTTTTGGACTATATGCATTCCCTTTTTCTTCTTCCACCATGTATATCTGTTGATAAAATAATTTATATTGTAACTTATATATATTCTCAGACAAGGCTTGACGTAAAATATTGGGGATTATTTGAGATTATATCCACTGTTCATAAGCTGGTAGTGATTTCTTTCCATGCGTTTGTTTAATGAACTGTTTTCTAAAGTAATAGATAAACTTTTTCTTTTTCACGACTCTTGCAGTGAACGAACAGAGGAAGATAAGATGAAATGGGGTCATACAGCAAATGTAAGGAGAATGGCATCCAGATTTTTGTTTGCGAATTTCATGCATTCTTCTGTTTTCGAATCGAATCGTGTGTTTTAATCCCTTTAAGACGGGATAATGCTTGATAGTTCTGGGCTTTTTGGTGTGAGCTTGTGTCACGCCCCGGCGCGGTGTAAGCCATGGGACCAACCAAGTGTAGCGTGCTGTTTGGCTCAAATCACTGTCAAAATTGATTAGACGATACTATATTTGAGTCTTAGACTTACCTATTTAAGCCATTAAATTTATCAAACATTTCCCGATGTTTCAAAGTAGAAATGCACGTGGAGCTGGTTCGACACTGAATCAATAACATGCAAGTGCGATAGTATGGACAATGCAAGCTCTCACTGCTGTGATGTAGAACCAACAACATCAGATTAATCAACAGCAACAAGTGCCTCAAAATGTCGAACATCCCCGATTACGAAGTGGCATGGCGGAGTTCAAAATGTTGATGCCGCCTACCTCGAAAGAAGTACCGACCCAATGATAGCCGATGAGTGGATCACCGAAATGGAAAATGTTTCACCCATATGAAGTGCCCGGATGGTGAAAAGGTGGCATACACCATCTATATGCTAAAAGGACGTGCACATGGCTAGTAACAGATGCGGCAGAGGATTATAGGGGATGGTGCTGACCAAATATCATGGGACGAGTTTAAGAAAGTCTTTTATGAGAAGTACTTTCCAAAGAGTGTTCGTCAACAGAAAGAGAATGAATTCTGTGAGTTGAAGCAAAAAGATAAAACTGTAGCAGAGTACGAGGAAGAATTCACCTACTTATCTAAGTTTGCACCATAATTTGTTGCAAATGAGGAAGATAGAGCTCGACGATTTGAAGAAGGTCTACGCCTGAACATAAGATTTCAAGTGAGCTCATTTGACCTTCCTACTTATGCAGCTGTCTTAAAGAAGGCCTTGGTGATCGAGAAGGAGCAGAAGGAAATCTTTTCAAGCGAGGAGCGCAAGGATGGTGATATGAAGAAGAGATTCAGATCAGACGGTCATGGAGGTCATAACAAAATTTGGCAGAACAAAAAGCCTCATGTGGAATCTAAAGGAAAAATTAGCAGAACAAAAAGCCTCATGTGGAATCTAAAGTGAAGAAGATAGTTAGATGCACAGTATGCGATAAGACTGGACATGATGAGAAGAATTGTTGGAGGGTGATTGGTGCTTGTTTGAGGTGAGGTAAAAAAGATCACAAGATTGCAGATTGTCCAAAGTTAAATAATGTTCCAACTCAGAATGCACCTCCAATAGCTCAACGTTCTTAGGCAAAGGCTCGAGTTTATTCTTTGACCGAGCAGGAGGCTCAGGAAAAAAATGATGTGGTGTCATGCACCTTACCTATCTCGTCTACCTTTGCTAGAGTTCTTTTTTATTCTGGAGCATCACATTCTTTCATTTCTGCACGATTTGTTAAGAAGCAAGACTTAGCACGTGACACACTATATCAAGAAATGTATAATAGTACACCAGGAGATAGTGTAGTAATGTCTAATAAGTGTTGCAAAAGCAAGATAAAGATTATGGACAAGGAACTTCCGATGGAATTGATCATCCTCGATATGCATGATTTCGATATCATTCTTAGAATGGATTGGTTATTTGCAATCATGCATCTATATTATGTCGAGAGAAAAAGGTGGTGTTCAAAATTCCTGGTCAACCAGAGTTTTGCTTTGAGGATAGTAAGGTACACAAACATGTGCCCATAATATCAGCCCTTCAAGCCCATCGTATGTTAAGAAGTGGTTGCACTGGTTTCTTAGAATCAGTGCAAGATTTAAACTAGAAGAAAGTTAGCCTGGAGCAGATTCCTATCGTGTGTGAGTTTCCATATGTCTTTCCCAAAGACCTCCCAGGAATGCCACCCGATAAGGAAATTGAATTTTCTATTGAACTGGTGCCAGGCACAAGCCCAATTTCAAAAGCTCCTTACAAAATGTCTCCAGCCGAGCTAAAGGAACTTAAGGAACAATTGCAAGAGCTTCTTGATAAAGGGTTTATTAGACCCAGTGTTTCACCTTGGGGCGCACCAGTGTTATTTGTGCAAAAGAAAGATGGTAGCATGCGATTGTGTATTGATTACCGGGAGTTGAATAAGGTAACAATACGCAATAAATATCCGTTGCATAGGATTGATGATTTATTCGACCAATTGCAAGGAGCTCAGGTGTTTTCAAATATCGATCTTCGATCAAGCCACCATCATTTGAAGATTAAGGTCGAAGATATTCCAAAAACTGCATTTCGTACCTATTATGGTCACTTTGAATTTTTGGTGTTACCATTTGGGTTAACGAATGCACCAACTTCCTTCATGGACCTTATGAATAGGGTGCTCAAGCCCTTCTTAGATTACTTTGTTGTAATATTTATCGATGATATTCCGATATATTCAAAGAATCAAAAGGAACATGAGGAACATCTAAGGTGTGTGCTTGAAGCTCTAAGAAAGGAAAAGCTCTATGCGAAGTTTAAAAAGTGTGAATTTTGGTTAGATAATGTGTCCTTTTTGGGACATGTAATTTCGAAGGATAGAGTTTCTGTCAGGGGCGGATCCAGAAACTTTAGTCAGTGGGGGCAAGATTATAAGCATACTTGCATGGAACCCGGTTCGTTCCGGTTCACGAGACGGGAACGGGAGCGTGGTATGCCACTCATTAAGAATCGGATACGAAGGGGTAGGCTTATATGGTATGCTAGGGAATGTGGTACATTTTAGATTTGATTCTCAAATGTAGGAATTTAAGGATTTACAAGAGTCAAATTTAAGCAATATGCTAGTTGACATCAGTAATGGTAAAAGAACCTTGAGAATTATGTTACAATTAAGGTATGCATACTTTATTTACTTAGTTTCTCATATTTTTTGTTGTTTATTATTTTGACAAAGAGTTATTTTTAAAAAAAAATTTTAGTGGTTTGAATTCATCGGGTTCTTTGGAGTTAGTGAATCGGGTTGTGTTCCATCACGACGGGAGGACATTGAACCAAGTCGCGGTTTGCTATAGCATCCACGTTCCATCGATGATTATAAACTACAAGTATAACTAGTAAATGATACTTTTAGCTAAATATTAGGAGCTTTTCAGTATCAGTCTCCCAAATATTTCATGTTTTATAATTTGTCCCTCAAATCTTCATATTTTGAAATTAAAGCCCCAAAATTTTAAATATTTTACAATTAGTCCCTAAATCTCTTAAGTGCTTTGAAATTAGTCCCTACGGTTAGTCTAGGATTGAAAGATTTGGGGGGCTAATTTCACACACGTAATTTATTTGGGGGATTAATTTTAAAATATGAAGATATGGGTGACTAATCTCAAAGTATGACGGATTTGGGGAACTAATATCGAAAAAAAATCTAATATTAATGACGCCAATACAAAATGTGCTATGTAGAAATAAAATAGAATAAATAGAAGTACATTATTAAAATTTTTATAATTGTTTCCTCCATGTCGCTCACAATTCGCGAGTAGATTTCTCTCGCGATTATAGAGGCGGAGCGAAGACAAGAGGGGCTTTTATTACAAAATTTGGGGGAATCGATCATCAATAAGAATTTAGATACTAGGTAAAGCGTTCTGGTAAATGGTTTGAGTTTGGTCGTAGGAGTTTATTTTTAAAACCCTTGGCTACGTAGGCAATAAGATCAAATATTGAGGGGACAATTTGAAAATAAGGGCCTAATATTAAATATTAATCTTACGAGGTCAGTGGGGGCAATTGCCCCCACTGCCCCCACCTTGAATCCGCCTATGGTTTCTGTGGACCCCGCAAAAGTAAAAGTTGTTGTGAACTAGAAGCGACCGACAATGTTCATGAGATACGTAGCTTTCTTGGCATGGCAGGATACTACCGAAGATTCGTGGAAGGATTCTCCTGGATCGCTCCCCTTTGACTCGCTTAACGTAGAAAGGAGGCAAATTTATTTGGTTCGAAGATTGTGAAAAGAGCTTTCAAGAATTGAAGCAATGATTAGTGTCTGCACAAATTCTCATTATACATGTTCCAGAGAAAGCTTTACTATCTACAGTGATGCTTCTCGGAAATGTTTGGAATGTGTAGTCATGCCAAATGGAAGGGTAATAGCTTATGGCTCTTGGCAACTGAAGCCTTATGAGCAAAATTATTCAACTCATGATCTAGAGTTAGCAGGGGTAATCTTTGCATTGAAGATATGAAGACATTACCTTTACGGGGTGCAGTGTGATATCTACACTGATCACTAGAGTCTAAAGTAATTTTACTTGGAAAGAGTAAAATATGCGGCTGGCTGGAGTTACTTAAAGACTATGATGTGAATATATATATTATCATTCGGGAAAAGCCAATGTAGTCACGGATGCTCTTAGTCGGAAGGACACAAGTAATATAGCTTGTCTTATTACTCAGCAAAGACACATCCTAAAAGATTTGGATCGGCTGAGAATTGAAATTCAATGTCATCAGGCAGACGCTAAACTATATAGCATCAGAATTCAATCTGTATTGGTTGATGAAATGAAGACTACTCAAAAGGATGACCCACAATTGCAAGACCTTCAGAAGGGCGTTGAAGCTAGTAAACAACCGGGCTTTTCAATACATGAAGATGGATCCCTAAAATTCAAGAATCGACTTTGTGTTCCCAATGATCCAGAATTGAAGAAGAAGATTTTAAAGGAGGCTCATCGCTCCGGATATACAATGCACCCTAGTGGAATAAAAATGTACAAAGATTTGTAGGAGATATACTGGTGGAACAATATGAAGAGGGAAATAAGAAAATATGTTGCAGAGTGCGAGATATGCCAGCAAGTGAAAGCGGAGCATCAGAGACTGGCGGGATTGACTTAGAGTCTTGACATGCCTATGTGGAAATGGAAGAAAATTACTATGGATTTTGTCACAGGATTATCGAGATCTACAAGAGGCAACAATGCTATATGGGTGATGGTGGACCGTTTGACTAAGTCCGCTCACTTCTTACCTATCAATATGAAGTTCTCTTTGGAAAAGCTCACAAAGCTAAACATCAATGAGATAGTCAGACTGCATGGAGTGCCAATAGAGATAGTATCTGATCGAGACCCTAGATTTGTATCAGCATATTGGAAAAGTGTGCATAAAGCTCTTCAAAATAAGTTATATTTTAGCTCAGCATACCATCCTCAGACAGATGGACAATCTGAGAGAACAATTCAAACTCTCGAGGATGTGCTGAGATGTTGTATCCTTGATCTCAAAGGATCATGGGAAGAGTATTTGCCATTAGCAAAGTTTGCATACAATAATAGCTACCAATCAAGTATTAAAATGGAATCATATGAAGCATTATATGGAAGTGCCGATCACCAATACATTGGGTTGATGTTGGCGAGAGGAAACTTCTTGAACCTGAGTTGGTGCAACATGCTATAGAGAAAATCTACTTAATCCGAGAGCATCTTCGCACTGCACAAAGCAGACAAAAAAGTTATGTGGATCACAGGAAGAGAGACCTGAAATTTCAAGAAGGTGACCATGTATTTTTGAAAGTTTCTCTTACTCGAGGAGTGAAGAGATTTGGAATCCGAGGAAAGTTAAGTCTAAGATTGGTTGGTCCTTTTGAAATTCTTCGGCGAATTGGTGATGTAGCATATAGACTTGCTTTACCGCCGTCTTTAGCTGGAGTTCACAATGTTTTTAATGTATCCATGCTAAGAAAATTTATTCGAGACCCGGATCAGGTTATCGAATTGGGCACCAATTGAGCTGAAAGAAGATCTAACTTATGAAGAACAACTAGAACGAATTTTTGATCAGAAAGAGCAAGTATTAAGACGACGTACTATCAAATATGTGAAAATTCAATGGAAGAATCACACCAAAAGAGAAGCGACATGGGAATTTGAGGATGATATGCGAGAGAGATATCCATAACTTTTTAAAAATCAAGGTACGTATAGTTTTGAGGACGAAGCTTTATTAAAGGTGGGGAGGATGTAAACACCCATCTTCAGAAGCAAATTTAAAATTCAATTTGCTAGTACACCCTCACAAAAAAAAGTGTTTCATTATGAAAAATGTGATTGTTATTTCAATAGAGTGTGAAAATATGTTATAAAAGTAAAAAATAAATAACTTTAAACCTCTATAAATTCAACCCATTCTTGAGTTTCCCCTCACACAAGAAGAGAGATTCTGAGAATAGAGGGAGAAAGGAGAAGATCACAACGTTCCAAAAGGTGAGTCTTTAATTTCTTGCAATTTTATTTAATATTAAAAAAGAAAAAGTTATTGGCAGCGTTCAAGAGAAACAAGTGAAGAAGATGAAAATATAAAATATTTTTTAACCCCTAGTAATAATAGATTTTGTTTTAGCCCATCTACATTTAATACTTGATGTGACAACTAATAGGCATAGCGTCCAGCCACGTTTTTTTCTTCATGTTGTTTCTAAGAGTAAAGAATTTACAGATTTTCACTTAACGCCCTGGCTCTTGAGAATTTATGCTAAGTCCATATGTCTTCCAGATCATCTTAACATCTAGAAAATGATATTTAAAGCTTATTTAAATATATAATAATAATAATAACTTTCTGTCTATAATATTTTATTAAAGTTATACTTCTAGAAAATAATCTTAAACCTCATGTAGTGACCAAAACTTTATTTACATCCAAAACTCTTTTAATAAGGAAACTGCAAAGAAAGATATTTTTGTAAAAATGTTTATTTCAGTGCTTAAATTCCAGAAAATTTTGTTTAAGCATGAAAAACAATATTTTTACCCAAAAATAGTTTATGTATAAATTATCATTTAACCCTTATTTTAGAAAAATAATATATTTTGAGTCCAAAATGATAAGTTCAGAGAACAAGTCCTTAAAACACCAATAAAAATTATAAAATAATTAGAAGTGATTAGGAATAGTTGTTTTTGTTTTGAATTAGAAATTCATATGTGATATATAATTATAGGATCGAGTGAGGATTAAGCTTTTAGGAGAACGATTGTCAAATAAATTTTGCTAAGGTGAGTAGATTTCTTTTCATTAGTTATTTCAAATTTTTTGATATAAAATAGTATATAAATTATATGTTATGTTAACAAATCTTATTTTTGAAGAAAATGTTGGATCGGACATGTTATATTTGTTTACTTTTAAAAGAATGTTAAAAGAATTTGGTATTGTGATAATTATTTATCTTTGTCACAACAAGTAATATTTAGTATATGAAAGTCAACGAAACCATGTTATCAAATATACTCGACTTTATTATTGATATGACTTTCATGGAAAAGTTCAGATTTGACAAAAATATTATTTTCCTACAAAAATTCATGAATATTCTATTTTCATGAAAGAGATGAGAAATTTATGAAAGTGTTAAAGCATATTAAATTGCTTTTTATACAAATGGAAATTTCATGTGCTATTTGAAGTGAAAAATATATTGTTTCGAATGTTGAAAACCCTCAAGTCCATTATGGAGTGATTGATTTGTTTAAGCCTACCATATGCCATTGAGTTTACTGAATAGTGGCCTTTTAACAAATATGTGAATGTGGTCTTTTGACAAATGTGTGAATGGGGCCTTCGGGCAACCTATGGTAGTGCTAGGTATACTTTGTTCCCGGGTTGACCTATATGTGATTGATGCGCATTCCTATGCTATTGAGCTATAATTTTTGTAGCCTTAGTGTGACGACTTGAGGTTATTTTCCAAAGTGTGATTTATATGGAAAATTACAACATAAAGGTATTTAGTTTTCTTTGCATTTTGTTTGTATTTAAATACTCTTTATATAATACTGCTACCTGATGGGAAATAAATGATTACCTCCTAAGTTGCAAGTATACAACCTTCAAGTTATAGTATATAAGATTATCGATCCCACGAGGAACGGGAAAGTAGGAAGGGCTTTGTTCGAGTTTTGGTTCTCAAATTATGCGCGGCAATTAGGGGTTATTAAACATGAGAGTAAGTGGTGAACATGGTAGAGAGTGGATTGTGGATTATGCGCAAATAAAAGAAAACGAGGAAAAAATTGTGTGTGAGGAGATTAGAGAATGTGAAGGTGAATGGAGTGCAAATGAACACAAAATGAGAGTAAAAAGATTAGAGAGTGTGTAAGTAAATTTGTGCAAAAGAAAACAAGATTGAGAGAGAGGGGAGAGTAAAGGAAAATCAAATCAAGAAGGAAAAGAAAATCAAGAAAATAAAATCAAGAACAAAGAGGCAAAATAAGAAAGTAAAAGATGGAGAATTCAATTAAAGATATTGAGGAATCTAGAATTGAATCCACTAGCTAATCTCATTTATGAATTCATGAAGTATTCTCTTTTAATCACATTTCACTATAGATTTAATGGGTATAGCCTATCCTACCACTTTTAAGGCAAGCATAGACTATCCTAAAGTTCATCCAAGTAAAATTAAAACTCATGAGAAAAATAACAACGAGATAGTAATCCTAGAATTCATTAGCATACTCTATCCTACCACTTTTAAGGCAAGCATAGACTATCCAATACTTCTTCTATCAATTAGTTCTCTAGTTGATTATCCTAAGCATGATCATTTTAAGCACAAGAGAGTAATTCAAGAATCATACAATTGATTAGACTAGTTTCATGCAATCCTAAATTTCCTTCAAGGGATTAGTTCCACATCATTAGAAAATAAAAGAAAGACAATAAAGATGAGAATAAGAGGAGGAGAATGAGAATTCAACTAATTACAAAAGAAAAGGAAAAATAAAAGCAAAGAAAGAAAGAAAAGAAAATCTAAACTAATAGCAAGGAAAATAAATCTAATCTATGAATTAAAGACAAGACATGAAAGTAAATTGCATAGAATTAAATTGCATGAAAGTAAATTGCATGAAAGTAAATTGCATGAAAGTAAATCTATTCTACAAACAAGAAAATAAAGAAGAGAAAAGAAATAAAAGAGAAACCCACAATTCTAATTCATCTTCATCCTCCTTTTGGTCCTTGGACAAAGAGAAGAAATTGAAGGGTGAAAATTTTATTTATTGTGTAACAAAGTTACAATTTTAGAAGGTCTTCTCAATTAAGAGTAACCCTCCTCTCAAATGGAGTTTTACAAAATATTTCACACTCAAAACACTCCACCTTCACCCCTATTTATAGCCCAACGGAGTTGATGTGAACCATTGGATCAAACCTAGCCAAAAGGAGAGAAATCCACCATTAATCTGAATTGGGAACCGATCGGTTGGCCGATCGGTTAGCAAACCGTTAGCCAACCGGTTGGTAACCGGTTGATCAACGGTTGGTTCCCAACCGAATTTGTCTTTTCTTGATTTTTCTTCACGAATTTCTCTTGGATCAATTTGGTATCTTGGGCCTTGGTTTGTCTTGATTTGGGCTTCAAATATTGGTAGAAATTGAGAATTTGAGTCATTTGGGCTTTTATTCATTATTTCTTTATTAGCACGCAAAATAAGATAAAAATGATTATTAGTAATATCGTTATTCATATAACATAGGTAATAAGGGTATAAAAATGTAATTAAAATGTGATAATCAAATACCCCCACACCTAAACTTTTGCTAGTCCTCTAGCAAAGAAAATAAAAAGAAAACCTAACTCACTTTCAGAATGCTGGTTGTATTTAGCACATACAACAAGCCTTTAAACCCCTAGGTTACCCTAGTGGACGAGTTGTAGTCGTGAGGGTTTGCGATGAATATACCCATAAAATTCAGTCGACTTGCCAAATTAAAGAAGTTAATAAAATAATTAATTCATTTGATATCTTCAAACATTCCAATTGAAGTTGGTTAATACTCAAGAAAACGTTTTATCATAACTCCAATGTAATTTTCTTAAGAAAATCCTTCCATTATAGTTATACAAAACTAAGTTTAACTCAAAAATTTAATTTAAAAGTTTGAAAAGGACATGCTAACCCTTTGTTTTAAACAAACTTCAAGTCTTTTAATCCATTTTATTTTTCAAGAACATATACAAATATAACTATATACAAAAACATGGTTAGTATGATTTTTTTTACTCTTTATTCCTTGGTGGTTTTGTTCTTTTAATCGGCTTTCTAAGTGACCATTTAGCGAGTTTTGGGCCAATGAATCCCAACCCAATTGGGCTTAGGTCATTAAGCATAGAAATACTCCTCGGGCTTAATTACTCAGTCAACTTAGGCTTAGTAAAATAGAACCACCAATGATTTTAAGAGAAATTTTCTTCTATTTATTAAGTTAGTATAATATATATGTGTGTATATGTATATATATTCTGAACAATATTTGGATCAAGACAACTTGAAAAATTATTTTCAACTCTAAGTTAGGCATGCAAAATTTCATTACTTTATTTAAAAATCTAAGTTACAACTTAAGTAAAGTATACTACTTTGAAAATCATTTCTTAAGAAATTTATTTGGAGTTATCATAAAAGGTAAACTTGAGTATAGAACCAACTAAGGATTAGAAGACTTAAATTCTATCAAATTGATCAATTATTAATCAACTCTATTAAGTTAGCAAGTGACTTTTTTTTATGAGAAGAGGAAAAATGACATAAAAAATGGTAAGAAGAGGAAAAATGACTAAGATAAAGAGCAAAATGACTAATTCCCACCCCACACCTAAATTTTGCATTGTCCTCAATGCAAATTCTATTATGCACAAAGTAAAACAGATAAGCATGGAAGCACTTACCTTTGTTTGGTCGACTTGAACAATGATAAAATTCAGAATTACCTTTGGTATGAGAAGGTGAAGTCAAAATTTATTCTCTCTTTTTTTTTCTTGTTTTTTTTCATATGTTTATTTTTCTTTTTTTTTTTTTTTTTTTTTTTTTTTGAAAAGAACAAGAAACTCTCACATGAGAGAAGAATAAATTCTTTTATTATTATTGTGGGACAAAAAGTAAAAATGTAGAATAAAAGATAAAACATGAGAAGCACATTCTAACCCTTTGTTTTAAACAAACTTCAAGTCTTTTAATCCATTTTATTTTTCAAGAACATATACAAATATAACTATATACAAAAACATGGTTAGTATGATTTTTTTTACTCTTTATTCCTTGGTGGTTTTGTTCTTTTAATCGGCTTTCTAAGTGACCATTTAGCGAGTTTTGGGCCAATGAATCCCAACCCAATTGGGCTTAGGTCATTAAGCATAGAAATACTCCTCGGGCTTAATTACTCACTCAACTTAGGCTTAGTAAAATAGAACCACCAATGATTTTAAGAGAAATTTTTCTTCTATTTATTAAGTTAGTATAATATATATGTGTGTATATGTATATATATTCTGAACAATATTTGGATCAAGACAACTTGAAAAATTATTTTCAACTCTAAGTTAGGCATGCAAAATTTCATTACTTTATTTAAAAATCTAAGTTACAACTTAAGTAAAGTATACTACTTTGAAAATCATTTCTTAAGAAATTTATTTGGAGTTATCATAAAAGGTAAACTTGAGTATAGAACCAACTAAGGATTAGAAGACTTAAATTCTATCAAATTGATCAATTATTAATCAACTCTATTAAGTTAGCAAGTGACTTTTTTTTATGAGAAGAGGAAAAATGACATAAAAAATGGTAAGAAGAGGAAAAATGACTAAGATAAAGAGCAAAATGACTAATTCCCACCCCACACCTAAATTTTGCATTGTCCTCAATGCAAATTCTATTATGCACAAAGTAAAACAGATAAGCATGGAAGCACTTACCTTTGTTTGGTCGACTTAACAATGATAAAAATGCAGTAATTACCTTTGGTATGAGAAGGTGAAGTCAAAATTTATTCTCTCTTTTTTTTTTTTCTTGTTTTTTTTCATATGTTTATTTTTTTTTTTTTTTTCTTTTTTTTTTTTGAAAAGAACAAGAAACTCTCACATGAGAGAAGAATAAATTCTTTTATTATTATTGTGGGACAAAAAGTAAAAATGTAGAATAAAAGATAAAACATGAGAGCGCACATTCTACATTAAATCCTACCTTATTCTTTGAAAATTCTACCCGAAATTTAAAGAATTTCAAGATGATATAATCAATGATGTTCTCAAATTCGAAAATTCCATGGTTTGCAATGTGTTTTGAAGCAAATTAAGGTAGGTCTTATTGGTGTTATGCATTTTGAACTTAGATTTTTGATTAATGAAAATTTGACATTTTGGTTGCTCTTCCAAAATCTAAGCTCATCGAAAAGAGTTCTTGAATGTTGCATTCAAGAGGCATGTATTCAACACAGTTTCCTCATTTTGAAAAATAAAACCGAATTTTTAAAATTTCCGTTCCTCATGAAAGATTTCCTCAAAACTAATGTCGATTCATTCTCTACTTACATTGAACTTTCTTGGGCGTAATTGATTTGAAGTGATTATCAATATTATTTCTGGATTGAAAATATTAAGTTCGTGATCCGATTCCCAAAAGACGACTTCATGTGACCGGTTCTGATTGATGAGAGCATTAGAAGTGGCTAAGAACGGTCTTTCTAAGATCACGGTATCGTCCTTTGGGATTGGAAGCGGGTTGCGTTTCGGGACTCTGAAATCAACAGGAAAAATGAAGTCTCCAACCTTTATCGGTACATCATTATTTCACCCATAGGGACCTTAAATCTATCGATAGCGAAGTGTGCATCTAGTTGGCTTGAGTTCCCGACACCTAGTTGTTGGTAGATCGAATCTGAGCAAGTTGACGGCCCCTAAGTCTAAAAGCCTTATCGATCTGAGTATTACCAATGATACATGGAATGGTAGGACAACTGGATCCTTATGTTTCAATGGTACGGACCTTGAGAGGACTTCACCGATATTGGCGTGAGAAAGACTTTCTTTGGAACATTTATTTGCCTCTTTTGGTACATAATTCCTTTAAAAATTTGGCATAAGAAGGAATTTGTTCAATGACATCTAAAGAGGAATGTTGACCTTAACACGCTTGAAAGTCTCTAGAATTTTCTCCTCACGAGAGGAGTGCTTCCTAGGCACGAGTCTATCAGGGTAGGAGCAACGGTTTAAATTGATTAGACTCGGTTGGTTGGTGCGGGTCATCGAGGAAGGTGTGATTTCTCGAAGGAGAGAATTTGTTACGGTTGGGGTTTCACTTAGAGGCATTCTAACGATTATCGACTGTCTACGACCGTAGTGAATGGATTGCATTCACTTCACTGGTAGGTTGAACTTGATCCCGTGTCCTTCGGGTTGGGCACGGGTTGACTTCGGAAAAGTTCCTTTCTCTCTCTCACTCATGGCATTAGCTAGTTGACTAAGTTGGGTTTCTAACCTAGCTATGGCTTGAGTGTTGGAAGTGAGGATTTGCGGTTGATTGCATGAAGGAATTCAACGTGTTTGATGTTTGAGTCAATAAGTTCGTGTGTGCGTGTAGAGGTTTTAATCAAAGTTTCTAGACCCTTTTCGAGAACATTAAGGCGTTTATCATGATCAGCAATTTGAGGAGTGTGATTTGATTGGTGATGAGGAGACTGATTTTGAAATGACATTTTGGTTGTTGAAAATTGAGAGGATGTGTACTAGAGAATTGTTGGGTTGAAGAGGGAGTGAAATTTTGATTTCGGAGTAGTTTCCTGGTTCCATGCAAAATTTGGATGATTTCTCCAACTGGATTGTAGGTTGGAGAAAATGGATCATTCACCGGACCCGAAATGCGGCGTTTATCGACCTAGTGGTGACCGGATCCTAAAAGACATTCCTCCGAGACATGAGATGGAGGCAGAGCGGTTGTGACATCCCGGTAACTTGGTTGATTTGAGAGCTCGTTCTTTGACTTCTAAAGCTTCTAACCTCACGCATGATTGTCGCCATCTTTGCTTGGAGGCTATGTTTGTTTGAAGGACAAACCATCGGTTTTGGGTTGGGAAGCTGATGAAACACGGTCATCACAATGTTCCCCTTGCATGGTTTTCTCGGATAAACTCTCTAAAAGTCCCAAGCTTCATCGGCATTTTTCTTCATGAAATCCCCTTGACACATTGACTCTAAGGAAGTTTTGAAGAATAATCCAATCCTTCATAAATGATTTGGCATAATCGCCACTTTTCAAGACTATGGTGAGGACATTGGATAAGAAGATCTTTGAATTTGTCAAAATACTTCCAAAAGGTTCTCCGGGACAATTTTAAAATTTTGAATCTTGTTTCTAAGCTTGATTGTTTTGTGGATAGGAAAGAATTTTTCGAAAAACTGCTACAAATTCACCCCAAGTTGAGATGGAATCATGGGCAAGCTATCTGACCATTTTTGGCTTTGTCCTTAAGGGCAAATGGAATAAATCGAGTTTGATCGCATCTTGATTAAGTCCCTCATTTTAATCATGAGGCAAACTTCTTCAAATTAGGAGATAAAGATGTATCGTCTTCGGTTTCGACTCCTAAGAATTTGGGAAGCATGTTTATGAAATGCGGTCGAAGTTCAAAATTGGTTCCATTTACCTCGGGAGTTTTATGCGAGGGATTGCATTTCTAGTGGGGTAACAAACATCTTGAAGAACAGGTGGGTTGGTATTAGTCATTTCGTTTGGTTCAAGAGATGAATCAAAACGAATTAAACGATTAGTATTATCCCTAACCCAAGTTTGCATACACCACAATCAAAAAAAAAAAATTTTTTTATTTGAAAAAGGATAAGAGAAAAAGTTAAGAAGATGATGAGAAAAAAAAATGAGGAAAATAAATCAAGGCAATCACTTTTCAATCACCCTAACTCTAGGGTTAAGCCTAAACTTGACTTAGACCAGCTCCTAACCAAAAATTCCCTTAGTGAAAAGATCAAAGTTTACTTGGGTAATTAGCCAGGTAAGGATAGTACTAGAGGGAGATCAAAGATCAATTAAGTACCTCTTTCCTTTGGAGCTTCATAACCCCTAAACCTTGCCTTAGACACCAATTAATCCAAATAAACTTGGACCGGTTCACGTAGAAATTATTGTTCCTTAATGAGCTCGAATCCTTAGGGGCCAACTTCTAATCAATTTTAAGAGGCTTGGTATGTGTAATGAGGAATTAGTGATTTTTGGGCTAAGGAAAGGGTGATGAAATCCCTTACCTTATCTTGATTAATGGGTTTTGCCCTTAAGATATTTTCAAGTGTGTGCCCAATCAAGATGCTCAAATCACTTGGTGAATTCCTACTATTATATGAAATGCAACCCTAAGAATTAAAAGCAACTAAAAGGATGCAAAAAAAACAAAATCTTTTATTTTTTTATTATGGTCGACAATAAAAAATAAAGTTTATTAGGGTCGACAAGGGAAAAAAATCCTTTTATTTTTTATTTATTTATTTAATTTTTTTATCCTAATTGTCTCTAATGTATATGAACTATCTAAAGGGTGGAATTGAAAATACTAGATGGAGAAGTTACCCACATAAAAGCAATGCAAAGCCTCGTTGGAGGCAATTCTTCAATCTTGAATCTTCAACTCTTGATCTTCAAGCTCCAAGTTCCACGGTGAGCCAATGATGATCGAGCATCTCCACCGCTGCCACGTATCGGGCTTTACAGTCTTCTATGGGTAATTTGAGGGTTAGTGTGGTCTATTCGCCATTAATGGATGGGATTGACTTACCAGAGTCGTGATGGGTCCGAGTGCCTTAAATACGTGAGAGATGGGGAAGTTGGTACCATGCATTTAATGTGATCTTGATGGACTCGAAAACGATAACCGCCGTTAGAGGAAACGGACGAGATAGGGGCCTGCCAGGCCAGCCAAGACCTTCCCGGACGCCCGGGGCAATCAACCGAAAGGGATCACGCCGCCTTCGGCCCCAGAGGATTGGCGGCCGAGAAGAGGCCTGTGCTCGCATTGCCGGGAGAGGCCGCCATTGGTTGATGGGGCTATAATAGGTGGCGGGTTGGGAGGACGAACACCGCTCTTCCGCGCCGTCCGAGCGGATCAGGGTTGGAAGACGACGCTATCGCCCCACGCTCCGCCGGCGGACGGCGACGGGAATAGCTTTGAGGCGTCGAGATCGCCGGCGATCACCGCTATCGCCTTCGCCGCCCGGCCGGAGAGAGTTGTTGTCGGACCGGCTTGCACCGCCTTTCGCGTCGGCTACGGTGATAGTCGCTTGATGGACCATGGTGGGGTCGGTAGGCCGCCTGGACGGGCACGGAGGCTCGAAGTCCGTTGCTGACGTACGCTTATCCGTGTCGCCTCGCTTTTTCTCTTTAAATCACTGGTTAGTGGTTATGACCATAACAGTTGGCCCCTTTCGCTTGGAGTCGGTTGGAAACGAGTCCAAGTGAAATGAATATCGCCGCCTCGGATAGGAGAGGGTTCCAGAGGGGGTTCGAACGTTTCATCGATGGGACGCATGATGTCACGGGCGCCTCATTCGCGCTTCTGCGAAGTGGGGCCCTCTGGGAATAGGTAGGGTTGCTTTTCATCTCTCGAAGCGGCGCCTCGGGAGTGGGGCTTCAATCTCCTCCGTTGATCGCCAAGAGGTGTGGTGTCAGTGGGCTCCATCATATAAATGCGGAGTGGTGAGTGGGGAGAAGGCATCCGCTTTCCTCTTCAACCGCACATCGAGCGATTCTTGGCAATCTGAATCTGTTATGGATTCCGATCGTCATAAGCAGCTCGACGAGTTCCGCTCAGGTCGTATGCAGATGAAGTCTTTGCGCCAGTTTGACATTAGAAGGGTTACAAGTTGGAGGCTCCCAAATCATCTCCTGTACAACCATGGTGAACAGAGAGCTCCTCAGATCTCAAGCACTTGAGCGGCCTTGGCTACCGCTGATCCCTTTCTTCAAAAGTGTTTGATGAGCTAGGTGTGTCTCGGTGCAAATGGCGCCAAACTCGATAGCCATATTGGTCGGCTTCACCGTCATCATCGGCGGCTTCGATTGACCAATGATGGCGTGCTAAGCCACTTGGTCGGCATTACGGTCGAAGACGCCTCACTACTATCTTCGGATAAGATCAAGGTCGCCTTGATTTGCCCAAGTCGATCAAGGGTGGAAAGACGGTTCGTTTGGGTCACCGGGGCGACTCGAACTTAGGGTGCTGCCTTGGCGGAGATTAGGAGAAACCACGGAGCCTAAACCCTTGTCCGCCGAAAGCACCGTCGCGGAATGGAGCAGATCCTCCAATACACGGGCCACGACGATGGGCGCTTTGTTTGACAGACGCTTCTGCGGCTCCACATCATTCATACCGAGTAACCTTCGGGAACTCGCCGAGCCGCATCTAATCCATAATGATTCAGATATCACGGAGAATCACCGATTTGCGGTTGAAGAGGAAGCGGATGCCTTCTCCCCACTCACCACTCGCATTTATATGATGGAGCCCGACACCACACCTCTTGGCGATCAACGGAGGAGAGATCGGGGTTCACCGAGAGACTAAAAGCAACCCTACCTATTCCCGGAGGGCCCCCACTTTCTCCGTAAGGCGAAACGCCAATGGCTGTGAACCGCTCACGACAGCCACGCCCCATCGATGAAACGCTCAACCCTCTGAACCCTCTCCTATCCGAGGCGACGATATTCATTTCACTTGGACTCGCTTCCAACCGACCTGCCAGCGGCCAATCATTATGGTCATAACCACTAACCGTGATTTAAGGAGAAAACGATGCACCGACATGGATAAACGCTTGTTCACAACGAAAATGCATCGAAGTCAGACTCGCCCCACGGGCGCCTACACCTATCGATTCCACCATGGTCCATCAGCGACTATCACCGTAGCCGACGCTGAAGGCGGTAAGCCGGTCCGACAACAACTCTCTCCAGCGGACGACGCGAAAGGCGATAACGGCCGTCGGGCCGATCGACAGCCTTCAAGTTACCCACGCCCCACCGACCGACGTGGGATCACTGCCCGCCTTCAACCGCTGATCCGCCGACGACGCTGAAGGCGGTGTTCGCCGCCCTCCCAACCCGCCACCTATTATAGCCCCATCCAACCAATCAGCGGCCTTCGACAATACAGCGCAGCTCAATTCTCTCTCACCGCCAATCCTTCTCGGGACGCTAAGGCGGCACCGGTCGCCCTTCGGCTTGATTGCCCCAAAGGACGCCCCGGAGCAAGGCGTAGCCGACCCCCGCCCCGCCTCTATCTCGCCCCGCTGATTCCTCCACTCTAACGACGTTATACGGTATCGAGCCCATCAAGATCGAAATGGCACGTTCTTTAACTCCCCATCTCTCACTGTATTTAAGGCACCTCGACCTGCATGCTTTACAGCGCCGCCAATCCCATCCCATTAATGGCGAATAGACCACACTAACCCTCAAATTACCGCAAGTTGACACTGTAAAGCCCACCACCGTAAGGCGTGCAGAGATGCTCACCAATCATTGGCTCTGCGTGGAAGAGGCTGACTCGGCAAGGGTTCCTTAGCCAACGGAAAGACGAAAATACCCCCACAACCCTAGGTATAAGTAGCAGCGTGAACAACGAACCAAGTAAGTAATCTTTTCTGAGTGAATTCTGCTCCATTACATTATCTCCCACTCTACTAACTTGACCGTTTGAGGAACCACGGAGATCCCAACTCCGCCTCTTCCACAGTCCCTGGCGCAGTCCCTGATCTGAGTCACGCCGGCCGGGTTTTAGGAGAGAAGGCGGACTCAGCTCTCTTAAAAACTAAGCTCACCCGAGGTTAGTGGACTGTGATTATATACATCAACAAGATATAAATTATATGTTATGTTAACAAATCTTATTTTTGAAGAAAATGTTGGATCGGACATGTTATATTTTTTACTTTTAAAAGAATGTTAAAAGAATTTGGTATTGTGATAATTATTTATCTTTGTCACAACAAGTAATATTTAGTATATGAAAGTCAAAACCATGTAATCAAATATACTCGACTTTATTATTGATATGACTTGCATGGAAAAGTTGATTTGACAAAAATATTATTTTCCTATAAAAATTCATGAATATTCTATTTTCATGAAAGAGATGAAAATTTATGAAAGCGTTAAAGCATATTAAATTTGTTAAAGCATATTAAATTGCTTTTTATACAAATGGAAATTTCATGTGCTATTTGAAGTGAAAAATATATTGTTTCTGAATGTTGAAAACCCTCGGAAGTCCATTATGGAGTGATTGATTTGTTTAAGCCTACGATATGACATTGAGTATACTGAATAGTGGCCTTTTAACAAATATGTGAATGTGGTCTTTTGACAAATATGTGAATGAGGCCTTCGGGCAACCTATGGTAGTGCTAGGTATACTTTGTTCCCGGGTTGACCTATATGTGATTGATGCGCATTCCTATGCTACTAAGCTATAATTTTTGTAGCCTTAGTGTGACGACTTGAGGTTATTTTGCAAAATGAGATTTATATGGACAATTACAACATAAAGGTATTCAGTTTTCTTTGCATTTTATTTGTATTTAAATACTCTTTATATAATACTGCTACATCTTATATATGTTAGAAAATATTCTCTTTTAATATCTAATATGCTCTCGATCATTCTTTCAATTGACAATAGTTTATCCAAAATTTAAGTATTAGTAATTTATTAAACTTGTCCGATCTGCTAATGAGAAGTTATCTATTCATTGAGTTGTGAATTCACCCTTTATTTTCTATTCTTTTCAGATGAGGACTAGATTTTTCTACCCTTAGGTTGGAGTATTGACACCTATTGGAAATCTATTAGTAACGTCACGTGTACCCTTGATAGATTGACATGTTTATGTAATAAGAGTCAAATGACTCACTAGTTGTAATATTTGTATTGTGCTTTGTTATGATGAAGATTCTCTGAGACTTCTAAACTTCAATAAAGCTTTCCTTTATAAAGTATTACTTATTGATATAGAAGTGCACCGTATGCTTGACATGTGTTCATGCACGTGTCACCATTGTCTCGAACCCCGAATTATGCTACGCGGTTTGGAGGCGTGACAAGTTGTGGTATAAAGCCTTAGGTTTAGAAGTCCTTAGTCTTTAAGTTTAGATTTGTCTCTTAGTTGTAGCTAATACGTTGTTTACCGACCTTATGAATAGATGGCTAGGAATAACACGAACACTCCTTCAACCCAAGTAAGTGATTTGAACCAGACATTGGAGCAGATATTTCAAAGTAGAAATGCACGTGGAGCTGGTTCGGGACTGAATCAATCAGATGCAAGTACGATAGTACGGACGATGCAATCTCTCACTGCTGTGATGCAGAACCAACAATAGTAGATTAATCAAGAGAAACAAGTGCCTCAGAATGTCGAACATCCCCGGTTACGAAGTGGCATGGCGGAGTTCAAAAGACTGACGTCGCCTACCTTCGAAGGAAGTACCGACAGAATGATAGCCGAGGATTGGATCACCTAAATGGAAAAGGTTTTCACCTATATGAAGTGCCCGGATGGAGAAAAGGTGGCATACACCATCTATACGCTAAAAGGACTGGTGGTAGATCTTGAGAGGATTCTGGGGGATGGTGCTGACCAAATATCGTGGGATGAGTTCAAGAAGGTCTTCCATGAGAAGTACTTTCCAAAGACTATTCATCAACAGAAAGAGAAGGAATTTTGTGAGTTGAAGCAAACATATAAAACTGTAGTAGAGTACGAGGAAGAATTCGCCTACTTATCTAAGTTTGCACCACAATTTGTTGTAAATGAGGAAGATATCGCTAGACGATTTAAAGAAGGTCTGCGCCCGAACATGAGATTTCAAGTGAGCTCATTTTAGCTTCCTACTTATGCAGCTATCTTAAAGAAGGCCTTGGTGATCGAGAAGGAGCGGAAGGAAATCTTTTCAAGCGAGGAGCGCAAGGATGGTGATATGAAGAAGAGATTCAGATCAGACGATCGTGGAGGTCATAACAAAAATTGGCAAAACAAAAAGCCTCATGTGGAATCTAAGGGAAAATAACCCTTCACTCAGAAGGTAGTTATATGCAGAGTATGTGATAAGACTCGACATGATGAGAAGAATTGTTGGAGGGTGATTGGTGCTTTTTTGAGGTGTGGTCAAAAAGATCACTACATTGCAGATTGTCCAAAGTTAAATAATGTTCCAACTCAGAATGTACCTCCAATAGCTCAAAGTCCTCAGGCAAAGGCTCAACTTTATTCTTTGACCGAGAAGGAGGCTTAGGAAAATAATGATGTGGTGTCAGGTACCTTACCTATCTTGTCTACCTTTCCTAGAGTTCTTTTTGATTATGGAGCGTCACATTCTTTCATTTCTGCACGATTTGTTAAGAAGCAAGACTTACCATGTGACACACTATATCAAGAAATACATATTAGTACATGGAGAGATAGTGTATTAATGTGTAATAAGTGTTGCAAAAGCAAGATAAAGATTATGGACAAAGGAGCTAGTGTATTAATGTCTAATGAGTGTTACAAAAGACTTACCTTCAGGAACATTGTGATCTTCTCCTTCCTCCCTCTATTCTCAGAATCTCTCTACTTGTGTGAGGATAAACTCAAGAATGGGTTGAATTGATAAAGGTTTAAAGTTGTTTATTTTTTTACTTTTATAACATACTTTCACAGGCTATTGAAGTAAGAATCACATTTTTCATAATGAAACATTTTTTGTGAGGATGTACTAGCAAATTGAATTTTGAATTTGCTTCTAAAGATGGGTGTTTCCATCCTCCCCACCTTAAATAAAGTTTCATCCTCAAAACTATACGTACATTGGTTTTCAAAAAGTTGTGGATATCTCTCTCGTATATCATCCTCAAATTCCCATGTTCGCTTCTCTCTAGGTGTGATTCTTCCATTGAATTTTTACATATTTGATAGTACGTTCTCTTAATACTTGCTCTTTCTAATCAACAATACGTTCTGGTTGTTCTTCATAAGTTAGATCTTCTTTCAACTCGATTGGTGCCAATTAGATAACATGATTTGGGTCTCGAATAAATTTTCTTAGCATGGATACATGAAAAACATTGTTAACTCCAGCTAAAGAAGCGGTAAAGCAAGTCTATATGCTACTTCACCAATTCGCTGAAGAATTTCAAAAGGACCAACAAATCTTGGATTTAACTTTCCTTGGATTCCAAATCTCTTCACTCCTCGAGTTGGAGAAACCTTCAAAAATACATGGTCACCTTCTTGAAATTCTAGGTATCTCTTTCTACGATCTGCATAACTTTTCTGTCTGCTTTGTGCAGTGCGAAGATGCTCTCAGATTAGGTAGATTTTCTCTATAGCTTGTTGCACCAACTCAGGTACAAGAAGTTTCCTCTTGCCAACATCATCCCAATGTATTGGTGATCGGCACTTCCTCCCATATAATGCTTCATATGGTGCCATTTTAATTCTTGTTTGATAGCTATTATTGTATGCAAACTTTGCTAATGACAAATGTTCTTCCCATGATCCTTTAAGATCAAGGATACAACATCTTAGCATATCCTCGAGAGTTTGAATTGTTCTCTCAGATTGTCCATCTGTCTGAGGATGGTATGCTGAGCTAAAATATAACTTACTTTGAAGAGCTTTATGCACACTTTTCCAATATGCTGATACAAATCTAAGGTCTCGATCAGATACTATCTCTACTGGCACTCCATGCAGTCTGACTATCTCATTGATGTATAGCTTTGTGATCTTTTCCAAAGAGAACTTCATATTGATAGGTAAGAAGTGAGCGGACTTAGTCAAACGGTCCACTATCACCCATATAGCATTGTTGCCTCTTGTAGATCTCGATAATCCTGTGACAAAATCCATAGTAATTTTCTTCCATTTCCACATAGGCATGTCAAGACTCTGAGTCAATCCCGCCGGTCACTAATGCTCTGCTTTCACTTGCTGGCATATCTCGCACTCTACGACATATTTTCTTATTTCCCTCTTCATATTATTCCACTAGTATATATCCTTCAAATCTTTGTACATTTTTGTTCCACCAGGGTACATTGTATATCCGGAGCGATGAGCCTCCTTTAAAATCTTCTTCTTCAATGCTGGATCATTAGGAACACAAAGTCGATTCCTGAATCTTACGGATCCATCTTCGTGTATTGAAAAGTCCGGTTGTTTACTAGATTCAACGCCCTTCTGAAGGTCTTGCAATTGTGGGTCATCCTTTTGAGTAGTCTTCATTTCATCAACCAATACATATTGCATTCTGATGCTATTTAGTTTAGTGTCTGCCTGATGACACCGAATTTTAATTCTTAGCCGATCCAAATCTTCTAGGATACGTCTTTGCTGAGTAATAAGACAAGCTATATTACTTGTATCCTTCCGACTAAGAGCATCCGCGACTACATTGGCTTTTCCCGGATGATAATATATATTCATATCATAGTCTTTAAGTAACTCCAGCCATCTCCTTTGCCACATATTTAACTCTTTCTGAGTAAAAATATACTTTAGACTCTTGTGATCAGTGTAGATATCACACTGCACCCCGTGTAGATATCACACTGCACCCGTAAAGGTAATGTCTCCATATCTTCAATGTAAAGATTACCCCTACTAACTCTATATCATGAGTCGGATAATTTTGCTCATAAGGCCTTAGTTGCCAAAAGCCATAAGCTATTACCCTTCCATTTTGCATGAGTACACATCCCAAATCTTTCCGAGAAGCATCACTGTAGACAGTAAAGCTTTCTCCTGGAATAGGTATAATGAGAATTTGTGCAAACACTAATCGTTGCTTCAATTCTTGAAAACTCTTTCACATTCTTCGGACCAAATAAATTTGACTCCTTTCTACGTCAAGCGAGTCAAAGGGGAGCGATCCGGAGAATCCTTCCACGAATCTTCGGTAGTATCCTGCCATACCAAGAAAGTTACGTATCTCATGAACATTTGTTGGTCGCTTCTAGTTCACAACAACTTCTACTTTTGCGGGGTCCATAGAAACTCTATCCTTGAAATTACATGTCCCAGAAAGGACACATTATCTAACCAAAATTCACACTTTTTAAACTTCGCATAGAGCTTTTCCTTTCTTAGATCTTCAAGCACACACCTTAGATGTTCCTCATGTTCCTTTTGATTATTTGAATATATCAGAATATCATCGATAAATATCACAACAAAGTGATCTAAGAAGGGCTTGAGCACCCTGTTCATAAGGTCCATGAAGGAAGTCGGTGCAATTCGTTAACCCAAATGGTAACACCAAAAATTCATAGTGACCATAATAGATACGAAATGTAGTTTTTGGAATATCTTCGGCCTTAATCTTCAATTGATGGTAGCCTGATCGAAGGTCGATATTTGAAAACACCTCAGCTCCTTACAATTGATCGAATAAATCATTAATCCTTGGCAACGAATATTTATTGCGTATTGTTACCTTATTCAACTCCCGGTAATCAATACACAATCGCATGCTACCTCTTTCTTCTGCACAAATAACACTGGTGCGCCCCAAGGTGAAACGCTGGGTCTAATAAACCCTTTATCAAGAAGCTCTTGCAATTATTCCTTAAGTTTCTTTAACTCGACTGGAGCCATTATGTTAGGAGCTTTTGAAATTAGGCTTGTGCCTGACACCAGTTCAATAGAAAATTCAATTTCCCTATTGGGTGGCATTCCTGGGAGGTCTTTGGGAAAAACATCTAGAAACTCACACACGACAGGAATCTACTCCAGGCTAACTTCCTTCTGGTTTAACTCTTGCACTGATGCTAATAAACCAGTGCACCCACTTCTTAACATACGATGGGCCGAAGGGCTGATATTATGGGCACATGTTTGTGTACCTTACTACCCTCTAAGCAAAACTCCAGTTGACCTGGAATTTTGAACACCACCTTTTTCTCTCGACATAATATAGATGCATGATTTGTAGATAACCAATCCAATCCAAGAATGATATCGAAATATGCATATCGAGGATGATCAATTCCATCAGAAGTTCCTTGTCCATAATCTTCATCTTGCTTTTGCAACACTTATTAGACATTAATACACTATCTCCTAGTGTACTAATATATATTTCTTGATAGAGTGTGTCACATCGTAAGTCTTTCTTCTTAACAAATCGTGTAGAAATGAAAGAATGTGACGCCATAATAAAAAAGAACTCTAGCAAAGGTAGACGAGATAGATAAGGTACCTGACACCACATCATTCTTTTCCTGAGCCTCCTGCTTGGTCAAAGAATAAACTCGAGCCTTTGCCTGAGGATGTTGAGCTATTGGAGGTACATTCTGAGTTGGAACATTATTTAACTTTGGACAATCTGCAATCTTGTGATCTTTTGACCACACCTCAAACAAGCACCAATTACTCTCCAACAATCCTTCTCATCATGTCCAGTCTTATCGCATACTGTGCATCTAACTATCTTCTAAATGAAGGGTTGTTTTCCTTTAGATTCCCCATGAGGCTTTTTGTTCAGCCAATTTTTGTTATGACCTCCACGACCGTCTGATCTGAATCTCTTCTTCATATCGCCATCCTTGCGCTCCTCGCTTGAAAAGATTTCCTTCTGCTCCTTCTCAATCACTAAGGCCTTCTTTAAGATAGTTGCATAAGTAGGAAGCTCAAATGAGCTCACTTAAAATCTTATGTTCGTGTGTAGACCTTCTTCAAATCGTCGAGCTCTATCTTCCTCATTTGCAACAAATTATGGTGCAAACTTCGATAAGTAGGTGAATTCTTCCTCGTACTCTGCTACAGTTTTATCTTTTTGTTTCAATCACAGAATTCCTTCTCTTTCTATTGACGAATAGTCTTTGGAAAGTACTACTCATAGAAGACTTTCTTAAACTCGTCCCACGATATTTGGTTAGCACTATCCCCCAGAATCCTTTGCCGCATCTGCCACCAGCTATATGCGTCCTTTTAGCATATAGATGGCGTATGCCATCTTTTCTCCATCCGGGCACTTCCTATAGGTGAAAAACTTTTCCATTTAGGTGATCCAATCCTCGACTATCATTGGGTTCGTACTTCCTTCGAAGGTAGGCGGCGTCAGTCTTTTGAACTCCACCATCTATAAGTAATAGTTTATAAAGGAAGTAAACACATGTCAAGCCGACTGTGCCCTTCTTTATCATTAAGTAATAGTTTATAAAGGAAAGCTTTATTCAAGTTTAGAAGTCTCAGAGAATCTTCATCATAACAAAGCACAATATATATATATTACAACTAGTGAGTCATTAGACTCTTATTACATAAACATGTCAATCTATCTAGGGTAGGCATGATGTTGCTAATAGACTTCCAATAGGTGTCAGTACTCCAACCTAAGGGTAGAAAAATCTAGTCCCCATCTGAAAAGAATAGAGAATAAATGGTGAGTTCACAACTCAATGAATAGATAACTTCTCATTAGTGGATCAGACAAGTTTAATAAATTACTAATACTAAAATTTTCGGATAAACTGCCAATTGAAAGAATGATCGAGAGCATATTAGATATTAAAAGAGAATATTTTCTAACATATATAAGATGCAGCAATATTATATAAAGAGTATTTAAATACAAACAAAATGAAAAGAAAACTAAATACCTTTGTGTTGTAATTGTCCATATAAAGCACATTTTGCAAAATCGCCTCAAGCCGTCACACTAAGGCTACGAAAACTATAGCCCAGTAGCATGGGAATGCGCATCAATCACATATAGGTCAACCCGGGGACAAAGCATACCTAGCACTACTATAGGTTGCCTGAAGGCCTCATTTAGATATTTGTCAAAAGGCCACATTCACATATTTGCCAAAAGGCCACTATTCGGTATAGTCAATGCCATATTGTAGTCTTAAACAAATCAATCACTCCATAGTGGACTTCCGAGGGTTTTCAACATTCAGAAACAATATCTTTTTCACTTCAAATAGCACATGAAATTTCCACTTGTATAAAAGCAATTTAATATGCTTTAACACTTTCATAACTTTCATCTCTTTCATGAAAATAGAATATTCATGAATTTTTATAGGAAAATAATATTTTTGTCAACTCTGAATTTTTCCGTGAAAATCATATCAATAATAAAGTCAGTATATTTGATAACATGGTTTCAGTGCCTTTCATATACTAAATATTATTTGTTGTGATAAAGATAAATAATTATCACAATACCAAATTCTTTTAACATTCTTTTATAAGTAAACAAATATAACATGTCCGATCCAACATTTTTTTATCATTAAGTAATAGTTTATAAAGGAAAGCTTTATTCAAGTTTAGAAGTCTCGAGAATCTTCATCATAACAAAGCACAATATATATATATTACAACTAGTGAGTCATTAGACTCTTATTACATAAACATGTCAATCTATCTAGGGTAGGCATGATGTTGCTAATAGACTTCCAATAGGTGTCAAGATTCAACCTAAGGGTAGAAAAATCTAGTCCCCATCCTAAAAGAATAGAGAATAAATGGTGAGTTCACAACTCAATGAATAGATAACTTCTCATTAGTGGATCGGACAAGTTTAATAAATTACTAATACTAAAATTTTCAGATAAACTGCTGCCAATTGAAAGAATGATCGAGAGCATATTAGATATTAAAAGAGAATATTTTCTAACATATATAAGATGCGGTAGCAATATTATATAAAGAGTATTTAAATACAAACAAAATGAAAAGAAAACTAAATACCTTTGTGTTGTAATTGTCCATATAAAGCACATTTTGCAAAATCGCCTCAAGCCGTCACACTAAGGCTACGAAAACTATAGCCCAGTAGCATGGGAATGCGCATCAATCACATATAGGTCAACCCGGGGACAAAGTATACCTAGCACTACTATAGGTTGCCTGAAGGCCTCATTTAGATATTTGTCAAAAGGCCACATTCACATATTTGCCAAAAGGCCACTATTCGGTATAGTCAATGCCATATTGTAGTCTTAAACAAATCAATCACTCCATAGTGGACTTCCGAGGGTTTTCAACATTCAGAAACAATATCTTTTTCACTTCAAATAGCACATGAAATTTCCACTTGTATAAAAGCAATTTAATATGCTTTAACACTTTCATAACTTTCTCATCTCTTTCATGAAAATAGAATATTCATGAATTTTTATAGGAAAATAATATTTTTGTCAACTCTGAATTTTTCCGTGAAAATCATATCAATAATAAAGTCAAGTATATTTGATAACATGGTTTCAGTGCCTTTCATATACTAAATATTATTTGTTGTGATAAAGATAAATAATTATCACAATACCAAATTCTTTTAACATTCTTTTATAAGTAAACAAATATAACATGTCCGATCCAACATTTTTTTACAAAAATAAGATTTGTTAACATAACATATAATTTATATATTATTTTATATCAAAACAATTTTAAATAACTAATGAGAAGAAATCTACTCACCTTAGCAAAAGTTCTTTGACAATTGTTCTCCAAAAAGCTTAATCCTCATTCGATCCTATAAGTATACATCACATAAGAATTCCTAATTCAAAACAAAAAAACTATTCCTAATCACTTCTAATCATTTTATTAATTTTTATTGGTGTTTTAAGAATTTGTTCTCTGAACTTATCATTTTGAATTCAAAATATATTATTTTTCTAAAATAAGGGTTAAATGATAATTTATACATAAACTAATTTTTTGGTAAAAATATTATTTTTCATGCTTAAACACAATTTTCTGGAACTTAAGGACTGAAATAAATATTTTTACTAAAATATATGTTTGCAGTTTCTTTATTAAAAGAGTTTTGGATGTAAATAAAGTTTTGGTCACTACATGGGGTTTAAGATATTTTCCAGAAGTATAACTTTAATAAAATATTATGAACAGAAAGTTATTATTATTATTATCGCTATATTTTTTTAAATAAGGTTTAAATATCATTTTCTAGATGTTAAGATGATCTGGAAGACATATGGACTTAGCATAAATTCTCAGACTTAGCATAAATTCTCAAGAGCCAGGGGTTAAGTGAAAATCTGTAAATTCTTTACTCTTAAAAACAACATGAAGAAGAAGAAAAAGGGTAGCCGGGACACTATGCCTATTAATTGTCACATCAAATATTTAATGTAGATGGGCTAAAACAAAATATATTAGAACTAGCGGTTGACAAGATATTTTCTTATTTTCATCTTCTTCACTTGTTTCTCTTGAACGAAGCCAGTAACTTTTTTTAATATTAAATAATATTGCAAGAAATTAAAGACTCACCTTTAGGAACATTGTGATCTTCTCCTTCCTCCCTCTATTCTCAGAATCTCTCTTCTTGTGTGAGTGGAAACTCAAAAATGGGTTGAATTTATAGTCATTTAAAGTTGTTTATTTTTATTTTTATAACATATTTTCACACACTATTGAAGTAAGAATCACATTTTTCATAATGAAACACTTTTTAAGGGTATACTAGCAAATTCAATATTGAATTTGCTTCTGATGATTACAGTTTGTTTGGGTCTGGGGAGAATTAATTGGAATTTCATTACCAATAATCTCTGGGTATAGCTCCGGTATTGACAGTCACCGGTTGTTACTTATGAGGCTACATCCCGGTAGAGTTTGGCTTAATTGACATGCATGAGCAGATTTGCCAATGGTTACCCAGGATGATGCTTGTTCAGGTGATGTGTGGGCTATTTAAAATCATGAAGGAGATCAGGACACGTGTCTCACTATCGACTCTAAATTAGAGTAATTAGGATAAAGTATTTGTCTACTCAAATACTGTATCAGTGCAATCACTAATATTGAATTAGTGCAATCAGATTACATCACTGTGATTAAAAACTTTAAAATCTGCATTAACACTTATTGCAATCTTAGCTCATTGCCTGTCAATCTGTGCAGGAGTGTACCAAGGGTTAATTGCTTATATACCCCCTGTACTGTCACCAATTGCAAGCAGACCCCATGTAGTTCTATTGTTGCACTTGCACATCGACTCTCTGAGTAAAACTTTTCGACTGTTGTTCTTAGAGAGAATTGTTTTTGTTGTTGTTGTTGACAAGTAGACCTCGTGAGGGTAAAAGAACTGAATTTTTTTTGACTTAGGGGTGTCTATCCGGAACAATATAAGTACATGGGGTCTATCTGCAGCAATAGAAGTACAGGGGGTCTATCTACACTTAGGCGACTATAGGCAATCAACCCTAAACGAAAAGGTTGAAGCCCGAGATTCCTTTGAACTGAGTCGGTCAATTGCAAGGGTCTGTATGATGTATGAGATTGCATGCATATGTTCTCTCATTGGTTTGTGACTCTCCATGTTGAGAGCATTTTCATAAAATCTTAAACATAAAATCTATGCCCCTGAACCTCATCAATCACCATTATAACTCCGAAAGGAACAAAAGATGAAAGCACCATAATAGAGTTAACAGGTATCATTCCGTAGGAGCTATGAAAAAGGCCACACACCAAAATGAGGATTATATTAAGAATTTCTGACAGTAGCTTCTATCTAGTCTGCTGCTACTGAGAACATGCCAACAATGGTCAAAATGATCCGTATATAACCTGACAAAGGCCAGAACATCAATAACAATTTCATGTTATGGTCCTCAATAGAAACTGTCACATTGTTGATATCAGATTTCTCGAATGCCTGAAGCATGAGCTTTCGTGAGAAGATCACTCGAACAACTACATGTCACATAATGAATCCAAAGTTGAGGATCCACCATTTTGAAGACCAGTCTTCAAATACTCTCTGCAAGTTCCATTGTGGTTTCTCAAACTTCTACCGATTGAGCTTTTCTGATGGCAAAGCATGTCTCACGCATACAAGATCATCCAATTTGTTTCCATCCATCTTATACATAGAAACTCCACCTAATTGAAAATAGTGTTCCCGTGCTTCTCTCCTTAGGCTCTCAAAAGGCATAACTTCCCACTTGCTATAGTTGGAATGTTTTCTACTATCACTCATATCCGGAGATCCTGAGATTTGTTCACTGTTGTCTGGATCCATTGTACCCCATACTTTACAACTAACATAGGGCCCCAAATCATTCATTTCGCCAGATGAGGCTTTCTTTAAACGGAGAGCAGCTGTGAGCATTCTTGATGACTTCCTTGCTTGGAACATCGGACCAATCTTGTTTTCTTTCAGATCTCATTGGAGAATGGATCCTAATAACCTATAATAGAAATTTTAAATGAAATATCAGTATGATTCAGAATGTTGTGGTATGTGACAAAGATATGGAGATATCTTACACCAAGGCACTCTAGAAGCTGATAATATGCTCTTCCTTGCAACGGATTGTGTCCTTTCCTTGGGGTGGAGAAGTAACGTGTCCTGTATGGAAATAAGCCGATCATCAGGATTCAGGAAATTATTGTCATGAGTTCATTCGAAAAATAACCAAAAAAGAAGGAAACACGAATTCATCGGTAGTAAAATTGTCATCCGCCTCCATGAAAAATATTCCCTGATCCGCCACTGGGACACTATATGCCTATTAATTGTCACATCAAATATTTAATGTAGATGGGCTAAAACAAAATGTATTAGAACTAGGGGTTGACATGATATTTTCTTATTTTCATCTTCTTCACTTGTTTCTCTTGAACGAAGCCAGTAACTTTTTTTAATATTAAATAATATTGCAAGAAATTAAAGACTCACCTTTAGGAACATTGTGATCTTCTCCTTCCTCCCTCTATTCTCAGAATCTCTCTTCTTGTGTGAGTGGAAACTCAAAAATGGGTTGAATTTATAGTCATTTAAAGTTGTTTATTTTTTATTTTTATAACATATTTTCACACACTATTGAAGTAAGAATCACATTTTTCATAATGAAACACTTTTTTTTAAGGGTATACTAGCAAATTCAATATTGAATTTGCTTCTGATGATTTACAGTTTGTTTGGGTCTGGGGAGAATTAATTGGAATTTCATTACCAATAATCTCTGGGTATAGCTCCGGTATTGACAGTCACCGGTTGTTACTTATGAGGCTACATCCCGGTAGAGTTTGGCTTAATTGACATGCATGAGCAGATTTGCCAATGGTTACCCAGGATGATGCTTGTTCAGGTGATGTGTGGGCTATTTAAAATCATGAAGGAGATCAGGACACGTGTCTCACTATCGACTCTAAATTAGAGTAATTAGGATAAAGTATTTGTCTACTCAAATACTGTATCAGTGCAATCACTAATATTGAATTAGTGCAATCAGATTACATCACTGTGATTAAAAACTTTAAAATCTGCATTAACACTTATTGCAATCTTAGCTCATTGCCTGTCAATCTGTGCAGGAGTGTACCAAGGGTTAATTGCTTATATACCCCCTGTACTGTCACCAATTGCAAGCAGACCCCATGTAGTTCTATTGTTGCACTTGCACATCGACTCTCTGAGTAAAACTTTTCGACTGTTGTTCTTAGAGAGAGAATTGTTTTTTGTTGTTGTTGTTGACAAGTAGACCTCGTGAGGGTAAAAGAACTGAATTTTTTTTGACTTAGGGGTGTCTATCCGGAACAATATAAGTACATGGGGTCTATCTGCAGCAATAGAAGTACAGGGGGTCTATCTACACTTAGGCGACTATAGGCAATCAACCCTAAACGAAAAGGTTGAAGCCCGAGATTCCTTTGAACTGAGTCGGTCAATTGCAAGGGTCTGTATGATGTATGAGATTGCATGCATATGTTCTCTCATTGGTTTGTGACTCTCCATGTTGAGAGCATTTTCATAAAATCTTAAACATAAAATCTATGCCCCTGAACCTCATCAATCACCATTATAACTCCGAAAGGAACAAAAGATGAAAGCACCATAATAGAGTTAACAGGTATCATTCCGTAGGAGCTATGAAAAAGGCCACACACCAAAATGAGGATTATATTAAGAATTTCTGACAGTAGCTTCTATCTAGTCTGCTGCTACTGAGAACATGCCAACAATGGTCAAAATGATCCGTATATAACCTGACAAAGGCCAGAACATCAATAACAATTTCATGTTATGGTCCTCAATAGAAACTGTCACATTGTTGATATCAGATTTCTCGAATGCCTGAAGCATGAGCTTTCGTGAGAAGATCACTCGAACAACTACGCAATACGCAATGAATCCAAAGTTGAGGATCCACCATTTTGAAGACCAGTCTTCAAATACTCTCTGCAAGTTCCATTGTGGTTTCTCAAACTTCTACCGATTGAGCTTTTCTGATGGCAAAGCATGTCTCACGCATACAAGATCATCCAATTTGTTTCCATCCATCTTATACATAGAAACTCCACCTAATTGAAAATAGTGTTCCCGTGCTTCTCTCCTTAGGCTCTCAAAAGGCATAACTTCCCACTTGCTATAGTTGGAATGTTTTCTACTATCACTCATATCCGGAGATCCTGAGATTTGTTCACTGTTGTCTGGATCCATTGTACCCCATACTTTACAACTAACATAGGGCCCCAAATCATTCATTTCGCCAGATGAGGCTTTCTTTAAACGGAGAGCAGCGCTGTGAGCATTCTTGATGACTTCCTTGCTTGGAACATCGGACCAATCTTGTTTTCTTTCAGATCTCATTGGAGAATGGATCCTAATAACCTATAATAGAAATTTTAAATGAAATATCAGTATGATTCAGAATGTTGTGGTATGTGACAAAGATATGGAGATATCTTACACCAAGGCACTCTAGAAGCTGATAATATGCTCTTCCTTGCAACGGATTGTGTCCTTTCCTTGGGGTGGAGAAGTAACGTGTCCTGTATGGAAATAAGCCGATCATCAGGATTCAGGAAATTATTGTCATGAGTTCATTCGAACCGAATTTTATAGCTTATAATTTGTACATTTGCAACTAGAGAATGTCATCAATAGAAGAGGGATATGTTTTCTATTTTGTCATACTTCTTGTTCTTCTCAATATCATAACTTGGTCAAGGGAAAATATTTTTTCCAGAGTCCACACCTCAGATTTGGCTTACAAGTAAGCATTCCAGAACAAATAAGCTTCTCCAATAAAATTACACAAGCATTCCTATTTTAGTCACCCAACTGATAAGAGACTTGCCTAAATCTCACTACATGCATCATGTGTCCTCAAACAACATTCAATGATAATAGAGGTGAAAAGCTATATGCTAGCAAATCACGAAAAGCTAAAAAAAAATTTAAAAAAAATCAACCCTCTTAATTATTTCATTTATCTTAATAGATACAATGAGGAGATTCAACAAGTTTGATCATGTGTTGGCTCAGTAACTATAAGAACAGCCTGTGATAGATTAAGTGGAAACTTGATACACTACTGGGATAAAGAATCGAAGATAGACATCATAAATTTGCACACACAAACATTTTTATCCTTCAAAATAGACCTTTCTAACGATGTCCATATGATATAAAAATCAGGTTCTACAATAAAATATATAAAAGTTAAACCAAGCATGAGAGATAGATGTTGAGTTAAACTAACCATTCTGTATAGCCAGGATCTACAGTAAAGCCATATATGTCCACAATGTCACACATTGAAAGGGCTAGCTCTATAGACTTCATTCCAGTTCCTTTGGCTCCACGTCGAAGAACAATACCTTGGAATAGATATACAGGGTTTGGAAGTTCCTGCACAGTCACATACTGTGAGAGAATACCCTATACACAAGCTATTCCATGCACAAGTCATTATAAACATTTTATTACCAGAACAATGTACTGAGAAGAAAAGTTTCCAGTATATTCATAAAACTATGAATTTGTTAGATGTTTTACCTTTATCATTGCATTGAAATCTTTATGGGTCACACTTTTAATTATGAGCACCTCATCATCTGCAATGAATATATTATTGAATTCAGTGGTCTAATATTTCTTAACAAGTGCTAGAACTGAAGAAAATTATATTCTTGCCATCAAGAACTTGAGAAAGCAAAATGTCAGTGTTTCAGATTAATGTACATCATTTTAATCCCACGATTTGCATACATATATAGATCAAATACACCCATTGTATGTTAAAGAGGAGGTCTTTATTCTAATAGACAACAGACCAAAAGTTCATTCTAAAAAAGAATTACACAAGTTAGCTTTTGGATTTAGATCAGTTACGCAAGTTCGCTTTTGGAGTTAGATCAATCTGTGTCATCAGGCACTCAGCAGCAGTTTACTATGACTCCAACCTAACGACAGTATGGTTGGCAGGAATTTCCATTAATGAAGGATGGTCCTTACATTCAAATTGTCGCTTGGGGAGGATTTTCTTGATAACATGATAATAAAGAAGTTTTAAATTGTGTTTCAATTTTTTAGATGTTTCAACTTTATCATAGCATTGAAACCTCTAACTCACATTTTTAACTATGGGCGCCACATCAGCTGCAATGAATATGTTATATAATTCATTGGTCTAGAAATTCTTACCTGATGCTGAAACTGAAGGAAATTATGTCTTAGTCATCAAGAACTTGAGAAAGCATAATGTGAGAATTTTAAATCAATGTATATCCATTAACCCCAGATTTGCATACATATTTAGCTGATCAATAGCCGTAGGATGTTTAATAACAGGTTTGTAAAAAACAACAGATAAAAAGGATTATCAAGGAAATAATCACAAAAAGACAGATTTTGGATTTAGAGCAATCTGTATTCATTAAATCACACCAACCTATCAACAGTATGGACCATATTGGCTCCCCATTAAGTATATGAAGGATTTTTCTTGCATCAAATTGTTGCTTAGGGAAAATATGCATCTCCTCTATATCATGACAGCACACAGTTGCAAATTAGTGCGACTTAATGCAGCGCAGCGATATGAGAAGAAACCTCTGGTTCTGGTAGCTATGGAAGGTCCTGAAAACTAGTAATGTCATTCTAAATATAGCCTGCCACATATCCTAGCAACCATTCTGGTTATGCAACTGAACATCAAAAAGGCCTCAACTTATAAAGTAATGCAAGCTAGTTGGTGTTCTGCCTTTTAAATTGACAATTCTCCAGTCTTGAAAAGTTCATTCAGGAATAAGAATAAGCATATGGATTAATGATACAAACAATTGGCAGCAGAAGTGATAGAATAATAGACATATGAATAATATGAATAAGGAGCTTACTTGATCCATTCAGAATGGCAGCCATATTACGAGCAGCACCTCGTACAACAAGGCGAAAGTCCCTTTTCAGACCCACATATTTGGCATATTTCTGTGAAATCACCAACATCAGTTTTCAACTAATAGATTTTTGTATGCTTATGCCAATATGCAGTTCTTGACTCGAAAGTTGAATTTCACTACTCAAAAAGAAGGAAAGAGAAAGAAGTCAGTTGAGACGAGTTTGTGGAGAGTGAAGATAAAGATAAATCGAAGGTAGCATTCTTGAAGATGATGACAATAATGGATCTACCAAGGATAATTGATTTCTGTTAAATCGGCTTATTTTGTAGTTTCTATGAGTAGTTACCTTGGTTTAGGAAGTTAAACTCATCATGATTATATGCCTAATATGTTGACTTACGTGTTCCATTTCTGTTAATGACCTAATGCTTGTATCTTAAGTTTAACTACATCTTGTGATTATTTGGTTGTAAATGTAGCTATTTATACATAAATTATCTTACAGTATGTGACATGATACTAAACGATACAATATATATGAAAAACTAACATGATATATAAACCCAATTTGTCAGCTTTTGCTTGTACATAAGCAGGGATTTCAACTTCTACGCAGTAGCTTCATGATTTCGTTTTGGAAGTAGATCAGAGTATTTTAATTTATAAACACCATGCCTATGAGATATAGTGATAGCATAGTCTATATATTCTATTTTTCAACAAAAGAATATTATAAATATAGCTCTCATGTAACTACAAAGTTCTGGATGGATATATAACAAGTTACCTTGTTAACAGGGGCCTCATTATCTCGAAAGACAGCATCATGTTCATCAATTTCCTGTCCAAATTCTGTCTTTAGGAGATCCCCTGAGTTTCCAACAACTGCACAAGTCTTAAACTGACGAGGGTGGAAAGGAGGCTTTGACGGTAAAATCAAATTGAGATGCTCCTCACACAAGGAACGGTTGTAGCATTTATCTGCACCTCTAAAGCCCAAAAGGAAGAGTTCCCTCTGATCATTAACTCGTCCATAATGCATTATGCATTAGCTCAACAACAAAAAAAAACCGGCACGAAAACTTGAAAGGCCTAATATCTTACAACTGGGCAATCCTCTTTGCAGCATAGTCTAACCATCCATCCGGTCTGACATCTAGATATTCCCTTGTTAAGACTGTTGTCATGTTGCGGTACTGGCAAGTTTAGTAGTATAAGTACATATGTTATCTAAGAGAATCAGATAACAATTGAAGCAATAAAACTAACCTGTTCCCACAATAGGATGGCCTCACAGACATCATAATGATATTCCAGTGGCTCATAAATTTTAAACTGTGCATTATACTGCAGATAAAGGAGAGAGCATCAATTTTAGATGAATAACATCAATTACAAAGTAACTTCTATACAGATTTGAATGAGAAAACAAGAAGTTAAAACCATGGAACAAAATCATGGAGCAGTGCTTGACCCAGGTACTGTTTGTGCCAGGTGGAAATTTGAGCACCAATTTACAGTGATCGATGATATCTCCAGTTAGGCCAAGGCCTCTGTTTGCCTAAAATGAATTTTTAGTTAGTCATAAGAAAACATGTTCTAGCCGCGATAAGATAGAAAAATGCTAAGAACAAGAGGAAACAAGCAACTGATACTCTTTAATGATACTCTTTAATTACCACACATCGCTTCACCGTCGTACTTCAATTACTTTCACGCGCCTTACTGTAGGAATACCTGTATAGGCCCCCGCGAGCCCGTTGGCGCGCTGTAAGCCGTGAAACCCACTAAGTATAGTGCATTGTTTGGCTCAAACCACTGCCAAAATCAACTAGTCGATGTTGTACTTATGTCTTAGGCTTATCTATTTAAGCCATTCAAACTTCTCAAACTTTCCCGATCTGGGACTAATATCCGGGGCACTACAACATTGCTCCTCATTCCTTTTAACTTTGTGAAGTAATTTTGCATAGGGACACTTCAAAGTATTCAACAATAGCTCTTCATTTCCAAAGCATGTAGTTTATATTCTATTTTGCAATTAATTTTCTAATCTCCACATTCAAAAATTTCATAAAGCCTATTACCTATCTACTCTGGTTAATAGTAAAGCACGTTGTTCGAGATCTACATAGTTCAGAATTACCACGCATTGCTGGACTCGAGACTGGAAATGGGAGAGGATTCGGGCGTCTTCACTGTTGAGATCAGAGCTGCGATTTCCTGCGCAAACAAAATTAGGGCTAATTTGGTTACAGATAATTAATAATAATAATAAATAATCGAACCGAGTCTTGATTGAGTAAGTTAATAAATTACGAGTGAAGAAAGAGGACTGGATGGAGATGAGGAGGACGGTGAAGAGCAAGGCGGCGCCGAGGAGGAGCACGGCGGTGGGCTGTCGATGCACGGGCGAAGACGACGACGACGAGCTCCTGGTTCCTCTCATCTGTATCGGATCGGATCGGATCGGAGCTGCTACTGCTTCTTTGGAGTCCAGACTGTAGCTTGAAGAAGGTTCCTTACAGGTCATTTTTTTATGGCCCATTGAGATTCGCATAAAAAAAATCCATTGTTTTTGTAAAGGCCCATATCAGCCCAAAACTACTGCTTAGTCCCGTTCCAAACTCCAGTACCTTGATTGGTTGAGTTACAATTAGAGATGAAAACCTAATTCCTCAAATACTGTGGACAAAAGAAGATATTTGCAAATACCAAAATTTGAGGGTAAATTTTCCCTATATGATAGATACGGAGGGTATATATGCAAAAATGCCTATATTTTAATGTCATATTTATATCGGAAGGTACCAAGGTTTATGTACACTATTAGCTAGAAGAAAGAGTTCATTAGGTGAAGATTAGTTCTTTCTCATTATTGTTTCTCGTCTTTGAATTAATTCTTATTTCCGTTATTAGTTTGCATATAATGATTCGCGGCATAATCTATATGTGAAGAGTATACGAGGCCGTTTTGGTATTATGAAATAGATGAGTCTTCAACAGAGCCAAGCAGCATCGCCTGATAAATTAACACCACGACGTTGCATTCAAGTGAAAAGAACATAGATGCAGTAGCAACCTTAGTCTAATTTCCCTGAAATCAGACTTTTTGGATCTTTTTAAATGAGAACCCAGCTACACGAGAACATGATAACTACCGTTTTCACTCAGACGTAGATTTACCAGCAAATTTTTATAGCACAGCAAATTCTTAAACATCATAACGGGGAGATACTCTTGAAAATACAAACCCTCTGCTTCAATTCCTCCCAAACAGTTTAACAATTAAAAAACATAGCACTAAGCTAGAATAAAAAAGGAGATCGATGAGCGACGTGATCCTTAACATTTGCTATACACAAAATTTGCGGCTGCTTCATCAGTTAGGCAAAGGCCTAAGCAATAACTTTACCTCTTCCTCTTCCCTCCCCTTCCTGAACTCTGACCTCCTTTCTCAGCTGAACCTGATGCTCTCGATTTATTTGCAGGTGCCTTTTTGGCCTTTGATTTCCCATCCGTTTTTAAATCAAGCTGCACTTGGATCCCTGATCAATAGAAATACAAACATTTAGCATTATGAACTGCGACAGTTTGCTATACACGCAATGCTACTAAATTATGCAAGAAATAAGATTAACCAAACCTTTTGATTTATCACTCTGGAGGTCCAGCTTTGGCTCCGCCTCTCCAGAGATTTCATCTGGAAACATCAAAGATACAAGTGAGATCCATACTATTACTAGGATATACTTGGTAAAAGGTATATATAAAAAGACCGACTACATAACATCTATTTTAACAATTCCGAGTTGAGCATAGAGTACAGAGGAATACATGAAACAAAGCTAGCCTAGTCTGAAACAGTTGGTTACCGGTACTTTATGGATACATGATTATGCATATTTTTTGTTACTACTAGGTCATCAAACAGTAAAAGACCAGGAAGTTTTTTCCTTCTTTTCCCCCTTTACTTCTCAGTGGAACTACCTGCCTCTTTCATAGTTGGGTGTACAGTTGTGTACTTGAATAAAAGGGGTTTTTGCTTACATACCCCTCAAATCTTCGATATGTGCAAGATACCCCTCAAATCTTAATATTTGCAAAATTACTCCTCAAAACTAACATATTGGGTCTTTCTACCGCTCCAACTTAAGAATATTGTTTTTAAACAATGCGATGTCAAATTTTGCAATAATTTCCAATAAGTTTGCAACAGTTTTCTGTTTAAAAACTAAAATTGTTAAGTGGAAGGGTAGAAAAAATCAATGTGAGAGAATTAGGGGTAATTTTACAAATACCAAGATTTGGGGGGGTAATTTTGCAAATATAGAAGATTTGAGGGGTATATATGCAATAACCCTGTAATAAAATTGTGTGAAGGGATACTAGTCAAATCTCGAGTTCCAAATGAAGTATGTATATGATAGGATGTAATTAGAACACCCATTTTTGTCTGGTATCAGCATTAGTGCGATGCAAAGTTGCCTTCCACTATTAAGCATGTTTAAGCATTCGGATAATCTTCCAAACTCGGGATTTCAAGCATAACTTCTAAGGGGAAAAAAACAATGGAGTTACGTTTGATGCTCACCAGCATCTTCAGCATTAGAAGTATTCTCTTCATCACTTTCAACCAAACCATTTCCATATTCTTCTGGCAAACCACTGTCAACTGCATCCACTGGCTCCAAAATTGCAGCGATCCTCTTTTTGGGAGCCTTCTTGATACCCGGGAGATTGATCAAATCCGGAGCCCTTACAACACGAGTTTTGCTAGCTTCCTTGTATTCCCTAGTCAATGCTGCTTTAACTGCAGGTTGAATGCCTTCCAATGGGTTTGGATGTGTCTACAGACAGATGGCATCACATAAGTAATGAATTACAGAACTATGCAGAAATCAAAAACAAAATGGTAGTTCCTGGTAATTTGAAATAGGTTTTGGTAAGAGTTAACTAAATTTGCTGCGTTATGGAAATATCCTAACAACTACGGAAGCTGTACTGGAAAGGGATTAGAGGAACAAACTTCTATGAGAAATAATAGGGTTGGCTCAAATTTTAAGTCAAACCTTAAGGTACATCCAAAGCCAAATTTTCAGTAGACATCCATCTGTAAACTAAACCCGTAAACCAGTAAACCCCACATAAGAAGTGGGACTATGAGGAAACAAACATGAATGCTATTGATACACTACAGACTAGTAAGGTCTCATAGTCTACTGATGAGTAAAATCTGCAATACTTTCCATAATTTCTTGAGTGCTTGGTATAACTCAAAAAACTCACCCAAGTACAAAACCAACAGAATTAGGCAAAAAGGCAACAACTTCTAAAGACCTATGATCTACTTGTGCAACACAGTGCAAACGGTAGACTCTAAATGTATACCTGAGCAAGGATGGAGACAATGGGTTACGATTAACAACGAAAAGAAATTAAAGCAAAAGCGATTGGCACATGATGAATGTCAGTCCACACAGAAATAATAAGCAGGTTTTGCTACTGGTATCATGAATCATGAAGAGAGGGTTTGATTCTACATTAGGACATTAAATTATCAATAATGCAGCGGAGGTAGCAATTACGAACTTTTTTACTTAAGCATAAACAGTTTTGATGTCATAAATCATATTTGAGAATGGACTCTTCGCTTGGATGAACACTATATTTTTGCAGTTTTTCTGGAAAACCCCCTCCAGGTGGGTAGAAACATACATACAAATATGCAAGTCTCAAGGTCCAAAGCCCCTCCGAAGAAAGAATTAGTTAAAGTCAGGAGTTTTCAGAAACATTATCTAATGACAGGTAGAAAGCCTGCAAACTGCCAATAAAATAAATGGGGGGAAAAAAGGAAATACACCAACCTTGAACTTGGAGAGCTCCACAATTGTATCGAAGTCCTCTTGACTTAAAGAATAGGCATTCATGAACTCCACAACCTTCTGAACAGCAGTATCCTGACATTGATTTCACATATAGACATGAATATTATGATCTTCTCATAATAACAATCCCAATACAAAACTAACAAGAGGTGACTGGACCTTAGGCATCACTCGAAGAGGTTCTGTCAGTTGTTTTAGCAGAAGAGTGAAGTAGTCAATCCGCAAAGTCACCCTGTCACGTTTAAAACATGAAATCACATCTTAAAAGCGAGGAGTAAATTCATATGACTCATGAAATTTACCACCTAAGACGATGGCTAGATCACGCAGATTTTACCACTTAATTGGTGTCTCTCAACTGTAAGCAATCGATAAAAAAAAATCAAATAACATGCAAGAGTAGTAACCCAATCCAAAAACCAAGTGGAAGTGCAATGTCCTTGGATCTAAGCCCCCTTTCATGGTCTAACGTGTCATTAGAGTCACTGTTTGGAACCAATCGTTTTGGCAGATCACCCATCCTTTTCTTCAACTTAAAGGCTTTACGCCTTTACCAAAAAAACATAATATTCTGAACTCTTCAGATGTAATAAAGTATGTTTTGTGTTCTTTTTCCACGGAAAACTTCAACATGAGAGGATATACTACTGTATCCCACCACTACACTCTGATTGTGAGGGAACACTATCAAAGAAGTTATTTCACATATAAAAAAGTGGATAGACAAACTACAGTTACCAACTATCTCACTCTCATGTTTAATGTACCTAGCAAATATTCTATTCTGTTGCCTGTCCATCTCAAATTGTTAATATATGCATAGCGGAGATGGATTTCATTTCTCAGGCTCAAATGCATGTCTCATGCTTGCCAGTCTTATAAGTTACCTCCGATTTATAAATTAAACATTCCTTATCATGTCTTTCATGTAACACAGCTGCCGAACTTCCATCTCAAGAGCCTCTCACAACTTATCTGTTTCATTCATTTCAGGCAATGTTGTTTCTTACTAGCCCAAACTTTAGAATCTTAAATCCATAAAATTTAATTTTTTTTCCCCCAGCAAGTCTACAGTCAAATAAACTCAACTGAAATGACCAATATCTTACAACCATAAAGACACAAATTGAGATCAAAATAGAAATAGCAGAACAAAAATGGATATTGGTGATAAGAAAGTTACTGTGTAGGTAGAGGAACGTGGTGATATATGAAATCATACAGGAGACATAACAGCAGGGTTACATTTATATGCTACAAAATACACTGTTGTAAATGGGATAAGCATTACCCTTTCACTTGAAGCCTTCAAGGTTTCATTTAATCTAAGAATATTCAGGAAATGGCCATTTTCTTAAAAACAACTAGATATAAACATCTGAAACAGAGATATTTACTTATAAGGTTACAAAGAAATTAGAGGACTTCCAAAATGAATAATAGAGTTCAAGTTTTCAACAATCCATGCAATTCAGGTTTCTTCAATCCGAGATGTTCTCCTGTATCTGAATTGTGGACTTAACCATGACTAATCACATGAAAATATGCATCATCTATAGAGGATAACACCAGAAAGTATTCCAAACAAAATTAGATTGATAAGAAATCAAATCTTTTTTTCTTGATCCAGCAATACAATAAAGCAATAAAATTATAGCATGGAAAATGAGCAAGGATGTAACTAACATGACAAAGATTTTGGCAATAGAGGATGATTTTAACTAGATTAGAAATATGTTCAACCTGTCGATGTTAGATGCTTGGGAAGCAAGGATATGTACATGAGCATCCTCCAACAGCCTCAAATTCTTTCCCATAGTTGAATTCTTTCCTAACCATCCACCAAATCTGTTATAATTAGGCCCTCCCTGAACAACCAGGCAGATGGGGTCATGATCTCTAAAATAACACAGATTTAAGCATTGATTAAGAAAACACTGAATACAACATGAAAAACATAAAGAACTAGCATTGCATTTATAATAAGTAGTACAATTAGGAAAAGGATGTTAGGTTCAAAGTAATGAAAAAAATCATATATTTGATACTTAGGGACAGTCAAATATTCTCTGGAACTTTTACAACATCACACAATATGTTAAATACTGCAAGTAGCTTCAGTAACCAGCAATTTCTCTCTATTATTCCCCCCGCTTAAGCGATCAGCACATGAGAATATTCCACATAAAGGTGACACACTCTAACTAAGGTGCTATTAATATCAGGACAAAAGAGGAACTTCTCTGGTGGTTTTAGTTTCTCATTGCAAAGCTGCAGCATTATAAGATAGGAGGTGACATGAAAAGCATGGAAATATGGTATTTGAGATGCCACAAAATGAGACAAAAACTTTGTTGGTAATTTCTAGAGTGCTTCATTGCCTCTCTCTCCTCATTTTGCAGCCATTTCTATCAATCTGTACTGCAGGAAGCAAAGTATTAGAAACATTTTGATATAGAAGAGTTACGTTTCCAAATTAAGGAATAATACTCCTCTTGCTCGACTTCAACAGGAGAAGCACAGATCATCTCCCCGACCATTCAGTGATCACCAATTTATTTCTCAACCAGATATTTGGTGCAGAGACTTCAATACTGATGGCAAACCTAGACTTATGTTAGAAATAGAATATCTACTCGATTTTGCTTACCCCGGTAGTAAAGCTTGTAAACCCATTGTTTTTTCTTAAGGCCTTGAACGATCCCAAATTCCATCAAGAAAACTTTTGTAGTCTGTACAAGAACATTGTCAAAGAAATATATTGCTAGGAGAGTCAGGGGCATCCAAGTCTTTAATGCCTCACCTTCATTGGCCTAAATTGCGACAACCTTAAACCCGTTCTTTCTCAAGGACAGGAGCACTTGCGTAAGCTGACTGCTTTGAATATATTAGTCGAGTAGATAGTGTATGAAGTGGGTGGTTCACATCTTTCTTCAAAGAGTGATATTCATCTACCACATAAAGAATGATTTACTGTTTAGCTTTTCATCAGTCAACAGAAGTTTCTGGATAGTACAGATGGAATTTCACAAAAAAAACGGACCCGTCATTCAATCAGACAACTCAGCTATGGTTGCACAAAATGTACCAGATGTGTAGGGTAACTGCTGGATCTATAAAAGCTCACTAATCGTGTCCAATAGTCCGATCAGCTCGCTCAAGGTTGTCCAGATTCAGTCCTTGTTCAGGGCAAGGTCTTGACAACCACTTGCTACAACCATCACGATTCTTTCCCTGGCAATGCAACTACTAGACAAGCTATGGCTCAATGGTAATGAATGACAAGGGGCCAAAACACAAAAGAGGAATCCATGCAATAGGAGAGTAGTCTGAGATGCACTTTCACCAAGACGAAAACTGCCTCCCTATTGGATGGGCCACTCATTTCAAGCATCTCTTCTTGTAGCTGAATAAAGACGTATAAATGATTGGAGAACAATGGTTGTGGCTTGAACTTTGCTATTTCAGGCGAACACAGAATAATGATAGTGGGCTGTACATATAAGGCATCAAAGTGGTGTTACTAGAAATAACATGCTGTATTGTACCAACATTCTGCCAATGTCCCATCCTTTAGGCTTATTACAGTAAAAGACTGAAGTGTGTATGGGGACATGTTACCCAGCAGTAACTAGCCATCAGACTGAGGATGAAACCTATGATCAACCTCAGTGTTATACATAGTCTAAAGATTCCTTACCAAGAAAATACAGGTGGAAACAGGATAGAGATCCAGAATAATCAATACAAGTGTTTGCGTGAATGAATTGAGATTACCAGTATCTACTGTAAACCAGAGAATCATAAAAGGGATAAGAAGAAGATTAGATACAGTTTGAGCATGTTTCATTGGTTCAACACGATACAGCTATTATTCTAAAGGACCTGTTGAGCATTAGGCTTCAGAGGGGAAGGGAACAGAACATAATTGAAATCAGAACAATTTCCACAGTTTGGGTGCTTAGTAGTTGAGTCACAAAGATAGGGCCAAAACATAGTAATTCCATTTGGACAGCCAACCGCTTTCATGTAGAAACGCTTTCTCACACCCAAGGCGGATTCTAAGAGGGAATAAGGCAATTAAAGTTCCTTCTATCCCTTTCATTTTTATATTTTTCAACTTACTTTTGTATTCTAAACCGCACTACAAACACAAAGAAAGTACAAAGAAAAATTTTGGAACCTATTCTACCAAACTCACTTCTAGTACCAGTACCCTTTTTGAAATTTTAGAAATACATCTTCAAAATAACTCACTGCTTTTTGCTTTTTATTAACCAAAGTTATAGGCTACATACCCATTTCCAGTTCCCCTTTGACCGATAATATATAAGGTAAACTTGCGTACCACCACAAAGAGTTAACAAAAATGATTAAAGGGTGGCCCAGTGCACAAGGCTCCCACCATTGTGGACTCTAGGGAGAGTCAGATGTACACAGCCTTACCTCCGCATGCAGAGAGGCTATTTCCGAGATTCTAACCCGTGACCTCCAGGTCACAAGCAACAACCTTACTGTGGCGCCAACGCTCACCCTCAGTTGACAAAAATGATTATAGTCTGAAAATATAGCTTATCGGGCATCAGTCTGCAGATTTAAGTCAATATAAATTATAATAGGACATTTTAAGTTGAAAATGGCTTGGATGTATACAGAAAGCAGTTTCCTGCATGTCTTTTATTCAGTGGTACACATTAAACCAAGTTGAGATCAGCGACTAGAGCATGCATTTTATCAATAACTGAGATGAGGAAACCGTTTAAACATAGTACTAATTCACGCAAATCACATTAAGTGATGGTAAACATCTTGAACTTAATTATTACTCATCGCAGTCTTGTCTCATTTCACAACACATTAAATTCACAATAACTCCAGCTGCTGACTACGGAAGCCACATTTCCAGAGACAGCAGCATCAAAGAAGCAACTGCCAGCAAGGTGGAAAGGGCAGAAAGTGAAGCCATGACCCTAACTTCCATGGTTCACTCCACACCTCCTACAGGTCATTGCCATCCCCTGAAGCACCTACCACTCAAGCTGGTTGCATTGGTGTGCCTGTAGCTTCAGTGAGACATCAGGAACATCTCGATCCTGCTCACACTTTTAACAAAAATTTTCGAGGTTTACTACATAGCTCACTGTCAAAGGATGATCTCCCTTTGTTCTATCATCATTGAACCATGTTTGCTCCTTGAGGAAAAGTTTAGGTCGCTTGTATCTGTGCCCTTGAACAAACTTCACATAACAGCAGTACCCAAGCCCTCATACCATCTTATATTTCCTTTGAGGAGTGGTAATACATTCACGGATGGAACAGATGAGGAAACCTCCAATTCAACTATAGATAAGATGTAACTTCGACCAGCTTTTGAATCCCCTGACTTTTTTTTGTCTCCTATCAATCATTATATTTTGTTCTCGAAGCTAAGCTAACTATATAGCCAGTATCAGAGATTTAGGCACAAATCTGCTGATGCATATCAGCATTCAGTTCTTTAACATCATTTAACATAAACTAATGGATCGGATTGTTTGATTGACAATTTCCATGACAATGATCATGATTGTGCCTTTTGATTCTTTAAGAAGTTTTGCCTAGTATCACTACAGATCCCGACAAGTGCTCATATACTTTATGCCCAAAACTAAAAGTAATAGCTTTTATGAACTCTTTCCTGTCACCCTTCCCTCCCTGAGACATGATATCATTGGTTGTAAAAGTTTTAAGTTTTGAACTTTGGGAGGGAATTCAAATTAAATGGCAATCCATATCGCACCTGTAACTACTGCAAGACAACTTAATTAATGTCGCTCGCAAAAGGTGTTGAGTGCTAGCATAATTGCAGTTGAAAGATAAATTGCAACCAAACAAATAGATCTAATAGTATGATCATCTTTAACATGAGGGATCTCAAAGACACTTCACGAAAAATAATCGTAACGAAGTAGAATCTGGATGTGGATATCAAAATTTCCAACAAGAAACTGCATAAATTGCAACGTTATAAGCAAAACTGAAAAGGGCAAGCAGTCAAAAATGCACTTAATCTGCTGGCTTACATGTACTGGTGGGTATTTACAAGGTTTCTATCAATCTATCCCTGATGTAAATAAAACTGCCCATGCTATAGGAGGCATAAACATAAAGAATGTTTCCCTATTCTTATTCAGCAAAATTTCTTTCAGAATTTCTTTGGAAGCAATCTAAATTTTCTAAGAGAAACTGCATAAGCAGAGGAAAGTATGAAAATAGAAAACAATGGAGAATCAACGAAGATGGAAATGGATGGAGTTAACATATCAACGACATTCTAATCCTAATATGAAACAAAATGACATAAGAAACAATATAGGTGAAGACTCTTATGTTGTCTATCTAAATACAATTTTGAGTATGCACTAAATACCTGCTCAAGCATCTCCCTGTTGCCATGCATCAGCGCAGCCCTGATGCATTGATAAAAGGGGAACAGAGGAACTAAGTTATTTACTCTCTACAGCAAGTTTGAAAGTAAAAAAATCTTTATGTGTTTATAAAGGTAACATACGGAATAATACAAGAAGCAAGTGAACCCGCTTGGGATAACTGCCATTGCCTATATCTTCGGATCTGCACGTTGACTATGTCTCCGTCTGCAATAGACTCCGCAGTCCGAGCAAGCAAATTCAACCTCTTCACACCATTTTCATCCTTCCCAGCAGAAACTGGACGATAATTGATATAGTTTTCCTAGAATTAGAAAAATAAGAACAGAAAGAGAAATACCAACAATTAAATTGTATAATGAAGTGAACTTCCAAGACAATATGTAAAACAAACTAGAAACTTTATCAAATTAGAATCAAATATTGTAAAAAAATCGAAGTGCACAGCCAATTGCGGCTGCTGCTAGCTTGGACAACTAAATAAAATTCCAATTGATTAGTATAAGCACGAAACTAGGAAAATTCTGTTTATTATTTTGTATATGGATGCATATTTTCTAAAATAGATACATACAACAAGGATATTTGATGATTTATATGTGCATTGTATACACCCAAGATTTGCTACTAAAAGTAGGGAGCATTTACCAGACAAAGTCGATTAGTTTTAAATATTTCACACAAACAAATCATTGAATGTGTCAAATGCATACACTTATATGCATGTAGAGGTATACACACAAGCATACATGTACCTATAAAAATATTCATCGGAACGTACATAAAATAAATACACACGCATGCATATGTATATCCATGTCAGAACAGATTAAATGCTCCTTGAACACAAGTATAAATCTGCCTACCTACAATGGCACATGCTAAGAAAAAGAAATGATAATCCACTTCATTCATTTTGATATGTGTTTTGAGTGCTATAAAGAAAAGAAGTGCATTTTGAAAGCCATCTTTCATGCATCAAGTGGCTACAAAATGCACTATTCTCAAAAATATAATTTTTAAAATCTCATGATTTAAATCATAAGTTCTAAACACGTGATTATTTATAAATAGATGTTTACAACATATAAATTATGATGAATGGAAGAGATTGTACATTAAATATCCCAAGTCATGGATCATGAGGCCTCCTTAATAATATTAATTAAAAAATCATTTTCTAATCATATGATGCAAGGAAGTAAAAGCAAACAGCTCATTAATTATATTATTTTTAAAAAGATCATTTTCTAATCGCCAACGCAAGGAAGGAGGAAACAAAGATGTATTTAGAATTTGAATCATGCCAGAATTCTTTAAGGATCAAATTGTTAGCCCATCTTTATAAAATGAATCTCATTTTATCTTGTCTAGTAATAATGTTTGTATGCAAGCTTTGCGCCATTTATACTTCAAAGAACATGCATTTGATACATGAACACTACAGTAATTCATAAATATGTATTTGATAATTATTTGAAATATCTAAAATTTGTAACATATTCTAGAGGCTTTGGAGACATGTTAGATGTCTCTAAGACTAAAAGTTAAAAAAAAAAAAAGAAAGTAAGACTGATTACTTCTGGATTCTTTCAAAGTATGGATGCATTGCTCATATAGTTTGTCCAATTTCTTAATAAAGATTATAGTTGTTCATGTAACTAGTTAAAGAAAAAGCACATACATACATGCACGCATGCACACACACACAGACCCACAGATGCAGACACATACATAGAGAGAGAATAATGTATATCCTTATCATATGAGGGGATTCACTCATATGACAATGATGTGGCACAACCTCCACCAAGTGAATAAAGGAGAGAAAAACTCTCATAACTATAACTATACTTGATTTTGATGGGGCCACATCATTGTATATGAGGGAATTTCCTCAGATGACATATGATACCCATATGTACATTTTTGTCATATTCATGCCATACTCGTATCCTAATTTTTCAAAATTTGTTGTATCAGCTTTCATATTATACAACACAACATGCCATACTCGTATCCTAATTTTTCAAAATTTGTTGTATCAGCTTTCATATTATACAACACAAGCATCCATGTCCATACCTCACAGTGTGTAAGTGAGATGAGTATATAAATTGCAGACAATTCTTTTGCAAATAAAAGCAGGGCCCTACAGGCTTCAGTGAATTGGTTAGGCACCCCTCTTGGTGCTAAAAAAGGCTGGTTATGATGTACATGTTAAAACTTCATGCCACTATGTGAAGTTTATCCTTGTAGGTTGCTAATGATAATCAAAGGCTGACAGCAACATGCAGTTCACAATTTCAAAATTATGGCACCAAAAAAGGTCAATGTTAACGTGAAACTTCAATTTTAATAATAATTAAAAGAATTGTGAGGATTCAATTTACCTAAAATTTACAAAGTCAAAAGGGAAAACACAATCAAAGACCAAACGGAAACCGCCAGAACTAGCCACCCATATACACAAAAACAAAGGTAGAGACTAATAATTTATAAAACAAAGGTAGCCCGATTGTAAAGGAAAAAATCAATCACAGCACAGAGAGCAATCTGTATTACTAAGAATTTATATTGCTAAATAGAGAAATCATCATACCCCATAATCTGAGACAATTTGTACTATAGACAAATCAATGAAATCATAAACATTACTAAAGTTAAAACTATCTGCTCATAAACCCAAAAGGAATATAGATTGCTAAGAAGTTTAATTCAAATTAGATAAATCATTACGCCATATTCCGAAACAGTTTTGTGAAATCAAGACGAATCATAAATGCTATGAGATGTGAAATAGCAACTGCTCCTGATTTTATTGTAAAGAATATCACAAACCTGAATAATAAGCGGAACTAGGTCAGGATCACTCATGCTCAAATCAATCCTCTCATCCATTCGTAACTTTCCTCCATTGAATCCAAACAACCTACAGAATAGAATGTAATGTTATAGCATGTGCATCTTCTACAGTACGCATGCATTGGTGATGGAGCAGATATATCCACAAGGAAACATGAAATATAATGCATTACTGCATTGTGAAACTGACTTGCATCTAAGGCCATTCCATGTTGAGTTAAATTTAGTAAGATGGTTTTCTAATTTTCTTCTTCTTCAACCCTTTGGATATAGCCATGAAGCAATCAGTTTAAGTGAAAAGCATCTTTCCCCCTCACACAAAGATACATGTGCAGACCCACATCCTAACCCAACCATGCACCAAGGCCCAACCTGCACATGCCCACAGTGCACACACGCATGCACATGAACATAAATAAACCCAAACACACCCATGAACATGCACACAACACATGTAGGCACACACATGCATCCATATTTGCACGCTCACGCTCACATGCACATGAACACACATGCATGCCCACCCAAAATAGATTTTGTTTAACTAGGCAGCTGATAAATTTTCACTTTTCCAATTTTTCAGTTCCAACTGGTAGATGAATATGATAACTGTTGTAAACTGAAGTGAAGAAAGATTGCTAGTTGGAGCTATTAATTTGAAGGAAAAAAAAAGGTGGAAAATACAAGTGTAGTTGGAGCTATTAATTTGAAAAAAAAAAGGTAGAAAATACAAGTGCTGCATAGTTAAATTGAATCTAAGAATGGAAGCTTGCAAATGTTTCATCATCATTACAATTGACCTTTTTAATTACAAAAGTATAGTACAGATAAAAAAAATGCTAATGAGTACGTAGGATTAGTAATTACAACTGAAAAAACTTCCCAGACTGAGGATTCACCCCATAAAAATTTAATAAGAAGATTAATTAGAGATAGAAAATACTTGTCGACTGCTGCAAAAGGTGAAATATCTTCATCTTTTGCACTGCTTAGAAGGCGTGCTCTTATGTCATCATAGTTAATTATTGACTGTGAAAGGCTCATGTATTGCAACTGATTTATTGCCATTCGCATATCACCATGAACTCTATCTGCAAGTTCTTCAAGCGTAATCTGTTGCGTCAACAAAGATAAAAGCGAGGAACTCAGTTTATTTAAGAACTAGCAATATAGTGTGCATACACCCAACAGCACCATCGTATATAGAGAGGAAAAAATGTTAATACTTAATATATCTACTTATGATGGTGAAAAGCCGAGACTAACAATATAGAAAAGCAAGCATGCGACCTTCTTTTGATACTAACAAGTAAAGAAGCTCACAACCGGGAAAAAATCAAAGATAAAGAAAACAAATTCCATGCAGGGATAAATATGTATATTCTGGCAATTCCATATAAAGATAAAATATGTTTGTTCCGGCAACAAGGTGAAAACATAAAAATATAGACAATAAAAACAACATTTGACAGTTACATACATTATTAACTTGAAGACCTTCTGCAGTTGCAATTTGCATCAGCCTCTTTGCCATCTGCCATGTTAAAGGGGAAAAAAATCAGTTCTTGAACCCAAGTGCAGAAAACCGCTATACAAAAAAACCAGTATTACTTCAAACTTATGGTTAGGACACATGCACGTGTCGGACATGTACACTGTCGGCCGGACACGACAAGTGTCAAAATCTATATTATACATATATTCTCATCTGAATATGTATATTTGAGTCATACAAGTATTTGTATTTGGAATCACATATGAAAAAACTGTTAAGTAACAAAAGGGGCAGTGCAGGCCTTTCGAGGTAAATATTAGTTTATGCATTGTGTTGAATAAGGATGGACAAGCATGATATATCTAAATCTGTTGGACACAAATTTTTGTTGGGGGAAGTGGCCTGCAAATCGTAGCTTGAAACAACTTGTTCGGTGTTAAAGATCAATCAGTGAAATTTACAAACATCAGAAATCTTCAGCGGCTAATATTTATCAGTTTCCTAGCAAATTAATTGCACCTGACGTGCTAAATGATAATAAAAATCCAGGCATGAGATAAATAACCCAAATAAGTAAATAAATAAATAAAATACGGAACTAGCATCATCAACAGTAATGGTTATCATCCCTAGTTAAACTATAGTACATAGATGGAACATAATAGTTGGCTTTTCAGGACTCTCTAATCAATATGCTACTTGCAAAAACTTACAAGTGTAGTACTCCCAATCACTCAACTCCTACTCATACCTCCTTGTTGAATATATACAATCGAATAAATATCAGAAGACAACAGATCACAAGCTCCCCAAGACTTCGAAAAATTGTTAAGATAAAATCATTTCTAGCTGGGAATATCGAACATCCATTGTGTTCATTGTCTGTGAAATGTTCTGATTGCTAAGCTTACATTGTTAGCTCATAAATTATAAGCTTCATCTTACGGGTATAATTGTTTTCGTACTTAATACCAATGGACTAGGTTTGAAGAAGTCATTGGTTTAAAACTCAAATCTCATTAATTTCAACTTAAAATGCCAAAGAAATATATCACCCACTTGCATGATTTCTACATGTTTATTCCACAGTCAAAAACTAGTGGTTCTTCCTACATAACATTTTCAACAGGTTCATATGAGCCCCACCAGTTTGTCTAATTCTCTTTAATAGACATGCAAGTAGACAGTATCTCAGTATGTAGAGTAGTGCTAAGAATCAACAATAAAAAAAGTTTATCTCTTTTGCATGCGTATCTCTTACCCGTACCAATGCAAACTAGATTACTGGATGTTTACCTAAAAGGACATAAGACACAGTTACAAAATATTCTGTGAATTATTTTACCATTCTAAAATATATTCAATTTCCTTGTCCCTATCAAAGTTCAAATTTATACCAAGCTGACAGTAAATTCCAAAATGGGTTAGCCAAAGATAGCTAGATCAGATATTTTGAACCTTAGACCCATCCATGACTTGTTAAATCACTAAACTTACTTTCTCTCAGCTTTTTAACAAGTATAACCGAGTTTTGAGCTCAAAACCAAGAGAAGATGGGTTACTGTCTAGATATTAAAATGAGCGAGTAAATACCTGTTGCTTAGTAGGCTTCCTGAAATTGAGTGGTAAACAGTAGTTAACAAGACTCTTGAGCTTCTGACTATAGCGATCATTACAGATGCAAATGATAGGAACCTTGGAAATTTTTATGCTAGAAATAAGATCTGCAACTCCGCCCCTATCTCCAGCAGACATCCCATCTACCTCATCCATAATTAATACAGTTTTTTTATGCTCAGACCTGTAGTAAGTAATACTATATATAAATCAATGACACTTTAGCAAATCACAAGGAAATTAACCTTGTTAAACAAACCATTTTTTGCTGCTACTCAAGATTTCATTGCTAATGAGCTCTTTGATTGAATTTGAAGTGCTTCCACTAACTCCTTTAAAAATTTTGTTATCAGCCTTTCCTCGACTATCACTCGCATTAACCTGCATTACAACCGACAATTTCAACGTGGGAAGAAAAGAAAACATCACAAGGAACTGCTTGCTTAAAAAACATCATACAGAAATAGAAAAGCACCTCGATTGCCTGAAATCCTAGCATTTGGCTAATCAATTTTGCTGATGAGCTTTTACCAATCCCAGGCGTTCCACTGAGCAGAACAGCTTTTTTCGATCCACTGTCATTTTGTTTTTTGCCCTTTCCTTTCTGGCCATTATGCAAAAATTGTTCATGCCAATGTGCCAGCCAATCATGTAGTTGTTTAACCTATATAGACAAAAAGATAAAATTGAGAACCCTAAAAGAAACCAAACTTCCAAAACAAGTAGAGTTAAGGCGTAATTCCTTACAATAGACTGGTTGCCAATTAAGTCGTTTGGAACTTTTGGTCGGTATTTCTCAGTCCAAGTCAATGAACTACCTTCACCAGTTTGTGCTTTTCTCTTGCTAGGAGAAACATTGGATGGCACACTTTTCACCGGAGTTTTTTTTGCAGTGCCAGGTTGATCATCTGAATGAGCAATTTTCGTTGCATAGAACATTCAGCATATAATGGATGGCTTCTTGGTGACCAATGTAAAAGAATTCTTCTTAACATGTTGACATGCTGACACTTTGACTAGAAAATATATGTAAGGAGCATATGCACATATCTTGTACAAACCACAGAAAATTCTTTATGATGAAACATTGGTGTTATAAATGACGGTGAACAGGAGGCTGCAGCTATAGTTGATATATGTAAAGATGACGATTTGGAGTTAGTAGTGGATAAAAAACTTGTGTTATGAGTGATTCAGAATAGTAAAACCCTTATAATTCCTTGGAAAGGAATTGTGGTCGGTTGTGATGCTCCATATTGTATGATATTGGATTTGGGGTGTGGCGGTGTGCAATATCTTACTCCATAATAAAATAAAACAATAATTAGGAACAAATGTATTAGAAGTTAGCTAGTTACTATATGATTTACAAATATGTAGCTGAGTATTTTATTTTTACCTGCCCATCGTGTATGAATGATATTCTTATCCAATAACTTATTCACTCACACTGCTGCTGCCACCATCTAAGCTTTTTTCTTCACTAAGGTGGTACACATTCCAATATTGAAAAGGCTTCATAGAAGACTGACGAAATCTTGCAAGCTAGGTATCATCTTGACACCAACTATCTGGCTTGGGTGCCATATCCTGGGCCAAGAAACTATAGACAAGAGAGGGAGCCTGTCAAAGAACCTAGTGGCTTCGTGGCAGGTAGAAAATCTTATCGAATTTGACTATGCAGTTTAATCCTAATATGACCAAGTAGCAGTTCAAGCCTAATGTGACCCATAACGAACTTGTAACGTGTAGCCTAGGAAAGTGAGTGTCGAAGCATTGCAAATTATCACAAATATAAGAATGTTCCATGAACATCTCATCTATGATGCTTCCAAACGTTTATGACGTGTTACTTTTGGTGCAACTCTATATCTTACTCATGAGGAAAACTAACATCTATCAAATTTTGTCAAAGGCTAATATCCTACTCGATCTAAAAAGAATTATGATAATCTATTTACATGTTTGATACAGTTTTCAAAAACCGAAAATACAAAATCATCCAACTTTTAAGTGAAGAATTTATTGTTGGAAGCGCTCTAAAGCGATGACGCAGCAAACAAGCACGGGAATGCTAGAGTCAGTGATATATCCTAGTTGGAATTCTAAGGTGATTTCCGCATATGTTGGTATGTGAGAAATATATTTACAGGCATGTCACTCTCTAGGAAAGGGAATGCCCAAATCACACTTTGGCTGTAACATCACTCTTTTGAACAATTTTAAGAGCAGAATCGCTCAACTGGTTCGCTTCTCATTGCTCCAGCTCCAGATATATTGTGCTTCAGAGCTCAAAAACTAATATCTTTTGAAAACTGAACCGAATGTCAGGTGTTGAAGCTTCTACAACTTTTACAAAGCCTACTGGAGTTTTGCAGATTTAAATGCTAGATGCTAACAGAACCACTGTGGAGAAGGTTATGCCAGTGCTTCAATGATAAACCTAGCCTTCCAATATAACTAATATGTGTGTGTACATTTATGCATGTATGTACATATATATTTATACAGACAGACACAATAACAAATTCAAAATGTTAAATACATACCTTCCACCTTTACCTTCATAGGACTGCTCTTTATATGAGACATGTTTGCCTTCTCTTCATGTCTCTTTATTAGGTCTTCTTTTACTGGAGCTTTTGCAGGCTTTGATTTTCGAATCATGTCAAACAATTCATCTTCAGTTAAAAACTTGGTACTGCATGCATCAGAAGAAGTTCATAAAAACTGATAAAAGTATTATTTAAGAGAAAAGACAGAAGAAACATAAGATCATTCATACCCCAGCTCCTTGGCTTTGGCTGATTTCTTTCCACCAATATCTTCGTCAGCTAAAAGAAAATTCTGTGAACAAACATCAACAATCATAAAGTGTAACCACTATAAATTGGGCTAAACCAAAACCAAAGATACAAAATAACCTACTGTTTTCTTGCTGACAGACCCAGTAACCCGCCCACCATGCCGTTTAATCAAATCCTCCGCTTCCTCCCGTTCCAAACTGCAAATTTAACAATAGCCAAATTTAGATATTATGTTGGCAACAATAAGAAGAAATGAACACAATTAAGTACATAAATATACTTCAATAGATGGAACTAAAATTTATATGTTAAGCGTACAAAATTGACTATAACTTTGAAGTTTTAGTGCAGTGGAAGGAATCTTTAAGATGTTATTAGAGTAACCCAGGTATTGCCTCTTAAAAGGACGACCAACACACTGGGGCATGTTATCAATGTTAGGGTTAGGCACCCTTAAGATATATATATAGTAAAAACAGCAAGAAATCCCCAATTTTGAGAAGCAATGTTACAATGTACCTATCAAGTGTGCCGCTTATAACGAATGTAAGGCCAGCCAAGCATTCAGGAGCACCCTCCGGAACTTCCTGAACCAACATCACAAGCAAAGACTATTAAAATTTCATTCAATTTCATAGAATTGCATGCAAAATAGTTAGACTACCTTCTCCCCTTTATGTGGTGGATCTTTCCTCTCCCCAAAATTCATGAACCCACCCCTCCCACCTCCTCCTCTTCCCCTTCCTGCAGAAGCCGTGGGACCCGCACCCGATCCTCTCCCGCCTCTGCCTCTCCCACCCGATTTCGTTGGCGTCTTTACCTCTTTCTCCTCGACTTCTTCATAGTCATCATCACTTTCATCCATAACAACAGATTTCTTCGCAATCGGTTTCTTGGGTGGCTTAGCCTCAACGGCCTTCTTCTTCTCGCTGGATGGCGGTTCAAAGTCATCATCTTCTTCTTCTACCTTACGGATCTTTTTCACCGGCGTGGGTTTCACATCCTCCCCACTCTTCTGTGTGGTCTTCCTCTTCGCCGGGGTAGTTTTCTCGGTCATAACCTCATCTTTAACAGCTTTAGCCGCCGGTTCCTTAGAACCGGCAGAATTCGCAAAATACTTGCTGGTTTTCCTCCTATCTTGACCTCGTTCAACCTAATTTCTCATCAAGACGATTCAATTCTCAAATCCTGAGATCAAATTAAACAAAAAATATAAAAGAAAAGCAAAAGATGAGGGCTTTACGGGTTTCTCGACGGCAGGAGGAGCCGAGGGTTTCTCCGGGGGCTTGGTGGGTTTGGGCGCAGCGCTGCCGTTGCCTTTGTCGTGCTGCTTAATGAACCACTTCCTTATATCCGACTACGATCAAACCAAGGAACGTAATAAATTAGCAAAAAAATTTGTAAAAGGGGAGATGATGAGAGAAACGTAGGGTAAAAGTAAAACCCTAGCTTACCATCTTGGATCAGTGAGCAAAAACCCTAGAAACCCTGAGGGTTTTGGTTAGAGTTCTTCGCTTTCAGTCGATCGCACTTAGCTCTTTAACAAATTCAATGGCAAGAATTAGAGCTGCTTGCTGTAAATCGATCGATGGAGTTTCATCGGATCGATTCCGCGCCAATCTCGATGCTGTTTTGACGGAGAGGGCTTCTGAGAATTTTTGCCTTGTGGGTAGAGCCGAAGCGGGTCGGGTTTGTCCTTCGGATCCGAATTTGTGCCCAAAGCCCATTGAGCTGATGGTCCTCTAGTGGAAAAGGGTCGGTTATTTTACATAGAGGCCGTGTACGGACCGGGACTTGTTTATCCTGAGATTAATTTAACTTACTGTAATTCTCGGATATAATAATTCAGTAAATAATAGTGAGTTAAAATTTTAATAATTTGTTTGGTTTAATTTATTATTAACACCTCTAATATCTGTGTCATGTTTGGAAACTTGTTATTATAAGGGGTATAGAATTAAGACATAATAGCAAACACGCAAAATGCCCTTCCATCACTAGCCAAGTCTAACTGAATTCCGACAGAATTTTTCAGGACATTTTGGATATTGCTTCAAATTGTGAAGTGACAATTGTAAAAGCATGTATTTTAACTATAACAAACTTAAATATCTGTATAATTTAATATTAAAATCTTAAATGAAAATTTTAGCACGATATAAAATTGGTAGTCATTTGTACTGATTTATTGGAAAACAAGTTTGACAAGAGTAGAATACTAATAAAGATTATAGAAATGTTATAAATTATCAAAGAACACATGCAATGTGTAATAATGTTGTCTAGTAATATATTGTACCTATAACATATTTTCTTCAAAGCAAAAGAAACATATGCATGTTGATGGGACCGGGCATAAATCCCAAAAGTTAGGAAAAAGCTTAAATTAAAATGATAGTTGACATTCTCAAGAGTACACATCCACGTGCTCTACCTAATTGTTAGGAAACTTATGGGCAATATGGTCCTTTCTAATCTAACCCCGAATGTGAATAGTCCCAAGACTATAATAATAACCTCTCCCCCACCTTTATTTAGTCTAAAATTTTTTGACTGTTTTATTTTAATGGACTAAGTAGTCCGGTCTAATCCATTCCAAAATTTTGAACCATAACACCCCACTATTTTATTTTAATGGATAAAGGCTTATCACCTTAAAATAATACCCAATACAAACATAGCTAGAAAGAAATAAAAATTGGGGGGAAAAAATACTTCTAAGCCTCATTACTAAAAATGGAATGTGCTTCTAACCCTTAACTTTGTGCTCCCAACCTTTGACTTTTTCAACTTGTGCCCCCACCCAAAAACCAAAGTATTCATGTGATTAAGCCCCACACATGGTGCCACATCAGTAGGGATTTCAACCTTTGCTTTTAATCCCCATTTACGTGGGCTAGAAGAAAAACATCTCTCTCTCTCGCCCCACAAGGTGATAAAGAGGATTAATCAGAAGAGGCATAAATGAAATGTGATGTGTGAGAGTGGGAGTAGGCATTGAGGCCATGGCTTGATGGAAACGTTAGGGCCAAGGACTTAATGGCTTAACATCTAAGCCTACATTCTAAGTGGACGAGTTTGGTTACTATTTGAGTATTGATGTCTCTCTAAGGCAAAATACTAGTAAACAAAAGAGATACTTAGTCTCTCCAGGACCTAGGTTTTACTGGCTACGATTGCAACATTTACGTCTCCATGTTCATCAAGGCTATATCTAATGAGGTGACGTTATGAAAACTTATGATAGAAAATGAAACAATATGGGTATTAAGGTTGAGGTTTGCTGCTCAATTAATTATTAAAGGAAGAGAGGAAAAAATTAAAGGGGAAACTTAATTAAGAAGATACGGAATATAATCGTAAATGCAGTGGTGAATGTAACACTTAGTCTCTTTCATTATCACAGTTGTACATTTACTTGGCTATCTTGTTGGTAAACATATTATGTAAATACTTGGTTATTTTTTTATTTAACATGGTTAAAAAACATTAAGTGGTTGTGTGTACTGTTACCAAGTAATATTTTGTTATACATAAAAGATTGTTTGTACTTTTCTTAATAGTGAAACTTATATCTAACAAATAACTGCTTAAATTAACTAATATGTTATAAATCTAACAACTAACCATAGGATTAACAACCAACTTTTAAAGCTAACAACTAACTGATAAGTTTTAATATCCAAGTGATAAGTTTAACATCCAATCGATAAGTTTAACAAATAACTCATAAAATTTAACAATCAACCTTTAGGCTCAGTTTGGCAAATGGAAGATAAAATAGTTCTTTTTCTAAACTAGTTCAAAAGTAAACCGAGGTGGCGGTGGATAAAAAAGAACTAGTTTAAGGCTAAAATTTAGCCTAGCAAAACTAGTTCTACTCTTGGCCCAAATTTTGCCAAACTAGGATTAAGACTTTGGATCAATGTTATCTACGTTTGACCTTGCTTACTGGGTTTGCCAAACAATGCCTTAAAGTTAACAACTAATTAATAAATTTAACATCAAAGCATAAAAAGTAACAAATAACTGTTAGGCTTAACATCCGATCTATAAATCCAATATCCAACTTCTAATTTTCAATTCCAAAAACTAGTTTGCTGCTAAAAAACGATTTAAATATTCCTCCTAATGACATGAAATAATAGGTGAACTTCGTTGAACTTTGTTGTCATGTGAAAACCCATAATCAGAGTGTTAAATGTCACAATAACATAGTCAAAATCTATAATGCAAAAGACATATTTTCTTCCCCAAGCAACTTTCTCTTATGAAGGCTATTAATTACTTTAGTATATGTACAAATATCAAGCATTTCCTTCTTCAACATTGCAGCTAGAAGTTTAAGTACACTCAATCAACTTCCATTTCGACAAAATCTACCCATGAATATATTATAAAAGAATGCATCAACATCCTTACTCAATATTCTATCACATTCCATAAATTTTCTTCATTCAAATTCGATTTCCTCACCTCATCAAAATCTTCCCCTTTGCACCTGTTGTCATCAATATCATATAAGCTACAGTATTAGGAGAACACCCAAAACTCCCCATTCTATCAACCAATCCCTTTGCATCATCAATCCTCCCAAAATTATAATACCCTAATACAATTGAGGTATAACATCAAACAATTGGCAAGCAATTCTCTTCTTCAATTTTATACAAAATTCCCCAAGCTTCTTCAATCCTCCCAACTCTACACAACCCAAAAATCAAGGTCGAGTACGTAACTGCATCTAAGTTGCATCCACACTTCACCGTAGCTCCCATTATTGAATATGGTGATTTCAAATTGGTCTCAAACAAAAATTAAAGCGTTAAGAAAATAGAATAAGATGAGTTTGTTAGGGTTATACAAGTTCGTTTTAAATGGATGAATGCGGCATGGATTTTAAGTGGCATTTGAAGACAATAAAGGTGTTAATGAGGGTGTTCAAGAAAAAGACTTTTGAGGAGAGGTTAGGAGATTTTGAGGAGATCATTAGCAATGCCAGAGCGAGAGGGGAATTCTAAGAGTTTTGGGGAGGGCGAGGATGGCCATGGTGAGTTAAGCTGGGGAGAGAGAGAGAGAGAGGAGGGGGACGATGAAAAGAGAGTGAGGAGGGACATTTTAAGAGTCTGGATGGAGGGGGATATATATATATATATATATATATATATATATATATATATATATAGGAGGGACATTTTAAGAGTCTCGGATGTGTGGGGATATATATATATATATATATATATATATATATATATATATATATATATATATATATATATATATATATATATATATATATATATATATATATATATATATATATATATGAGGGGCTGAAATGCATATAATCTTTACTTTTAGGGTGAGAACACCCGTTGAAAAAGTCATGGGGGTGGGGCACATTCCATAATTTAGAAAGGAGCCTCAAAGCATTTTTCCCTAAAAACTATATTCGTCAAAATGGAATTAAAAATCAATCGGATAAGAAAAATATAAATGAATCAACAAAATATAAATACAGATGGGTCCATGTATCTTTTCCAATACGAGTTTAACTATTGTGTGTCGATATTGCACTGACTTCACGAGTCTGTGTCGATGAATTTTAGGATGAGATGGGAAAATCAATCATCTCCATGAGATCTTGCATAGTTGCATAGGCACGAAAAAGAACGTCAAGGATGTGTGTTCATGTTGCTCATTTGATGCCTAAGTCAGTCACTCAAAAACAAATATCAAAGGTTTTTAGAATATGGTTGTGCATACCTTCCCCTTATAGATAGAGGAGTTTATTCGTGCATCTCGTCGTGATCAAGTTAAAAACGAAAAGTAACATTGCTATATCAGCATGGCCAAATTGAAATGCATGCAGTATCTTTTCAGGAACGAAAATATACAAATTGCTTCAATTCTCATATACACTTATTTCTATCTTCATTGTGTTGTCATATATATTGTTCACATTCTTTATTGTTAGCTAGACAATCTTCCAAACTTTTTGGTCTTATGAGCTTAGGGTCTTATAAATCAAAGATGAAGCATTGATTTTGCAACAAGGATATGATGATGAATGGTCAATAAATAAATAAATAAAGAGAGACAATCGTTGGATCATGTATCCATGTTCTTTACTCGATAAAATAAATATTTAATAAGGAAATGTTCAATTTTGTTCAGGGAAAATTACACTAAACCCAGTCCACAATTATGATCTAAATATGCCACTGACACAAAACATGGACTGACGCCGTCATGGGGTATCTACAAAATGCAAAAAATTTGAAAGTTTTTCTGCAATTCCAATAGTTATTTGGGGTTTGATGCGATTGGGAGTTTACTGCAAAATGCTGAAAGTTCTTAAAGGTTTACTGTAATTTTATTGATTAGCATATTTTTGGGGAATCAAGAAAAGTGAGGAAAAATGGAGAAAATAAAGAAGAGGTTAAATGAAGATATCTTAAGCCTAAAAGACTCCAAATAAACCCCAATTGAAGCCCAAAAAGAGCCTAAGAAACCCAAAAAAAAATGGAGCAAAAATGACCAAGATAGCTCATCAATGAAGCGTTGTAATGTGTTTCATGTGGAAGTGTGTACGATAATTTTGTTTGATCTATCTGTGAATCATATAGATCTATTTGTCTTTCAATTATGAATCCAACAAATCAAACTTGAGTTAAATCGGAGTTGTAGAACTCAAGATATAATCATTTTAGTGAACTAGTGGCAGAACTTCAAATATCCTTAAATCTATGCAAAATTTTCTAGCCTTGCATCCAATTACCGAAAATTGATTCTTGGGTGCAAAGTTTGATCCAATAGCTGATATTAGTTTATGTAATCTATAAATAGGGGTAGAGAGTGATGGTGAGATATGTGAAAATTTTTATAAATCATCTTCTAAAGGATAGGAGGGCCACTTTTTGTAGGTCTTCCAAATGTCAGAAACTTCAGCTTTGCAATAAAATAAAAATTCTCTTTTAAATTTCTTTTTCTCATGAAGACTTGAAAAATTTGGATCTACATAAGAGGCCAACCCTTGTAATGTGATATTTTAGTTTTAAATTTTTCTTGTTTAATTAGAATTGCATGTTTTAGGAAATAGGTTAGATTTAATTCCTTTAATTTATGTTTTGCTTTGCTTATTTAATTTTTATGCTTAGTTAGTTTTTCTTACTTAATTTAGCAGCAAACTTAATTTCATGCTTGGATGGATAGTTTTTTTTATTTGTTTCTTTTTTTCTCTTTTTATTCATGCTTTCTTTATTTGCTCATAACTTAAAATTTAATAAAATGTGTGGATAAAATTCTTAGGATAATTAGGATAAGAGAAAACTAGTATAACTTATTTATTAGCATGAGAAGTGCTATATTTTATGCCTTAATTACTTATGTATAGATTAATCAATCAAAATAATTATTGATAGAATATTCTAATTTGATAGGTTATACTTTCCTTAAGTCGTTTGATAATCTATGCTTATTAGTATTGTAGGATTATTATTTTCAATTGATTATCTATGCATGAATTTTAATTTTATTTTTAGAATCTATCTTGATAACCTATACTTTCTTTAATTAGATTGATAGGTTATGTTTGTTAATTCTAAAATAAATAAATAAAGAGAGTAATTTCTAGATCTGATAAATAGTTATCTAGTGGAATCTATCATAATTTCCTAGTTTAATTCTCTTGTCCTTTCTCTTTCATTTCCTAGTTTTGTTAGTTGTCATCTTTTCTTCCATTTTCTTTTTTTAATTTTACATTTTCCTTCTACTTCTTTTACCTCTCCATTTTCTTTCCTCTTTTTCTCTTATTTCTTTTATTTTATTTTCTCTTTTCTCTTTTCTTGTTTGTATTTCTATTCTCTCCTCTTTCCCTCTTTCTATTTTTAATTTTCTTTTCCTTTTAAAACAACAAAATCCATAAACCCACTTTAAACCTTTTTCATAAATAACCTTTTTCAAACAATTTTATAAAAGGAAAATCTCCAACTTAAAATAAAAATCCATACTTATGGTTCGATATTTTCTATACTATAATTTATTGTGCACTTGCAACACACTTATTTCATACACAATATTTATTTCAAAAGGTTTTATATGACAATCACCTTAACTTTTGTCTAAATTGATACTTACTACCTTTATTTATTTATTTTGATCAAAACCACCTATATTTACTTACTTGTTTGCAATGTCACACCTTAACCACTATTCAACCACAAAATCTGAAATATCGATTTTCCCCTCTCCTCTTCCTCTCCTCCTCCTCCTTCCTCCTCCTTCCTCCTCCTCCTCCTCCTCCTCCTCCTTCCTCCCTCCTCTTCCTCTACTCCTCTCCTTCCTACTCTCGAGTTAGATTACAGGAATTTCAGGTTTTAAAAAAAAGAAAAATCAAAAAGTGTGACATTGCAAACATGAAAACAAATATAGATGGTTTTGATAAAATAAAATAAAGTTGGTAAATATCAATTTGGACAAAAGGTAAGGTGGTTTTATGTAAAATCCCAATTTCACACTATAAATGTTAAAGCATATTGCCGGATAACTCACTTATTACAAATAAAATTACATATACTGTCTAATAAAATCAAATTTAAATATATTAATACCTAATATTACTGAAATGTCTTTGTTCCTCTCTCCTCCTCCTCCTCCTTCCTCCTCCTCCTTCCTCCCTCCTCTTCCTCTACTCCTCTCCTTCCTACTCTCGAGTTAGATTACAGAATTTCAGGTTTTAAAAAAAAAAAAAAAAATCAAAAAGTGTGACATTGCAAACATGAAAACAAATATAGATGGTTTTGATAAAATAAAATAAAGTTGGTAAATATCAATTTGGACAAAAGGTAAGGTGGTTTTATGTAAAATCCCAATTTCACACTATAAATGTTAAAGCATATTGCCGGATAACTCACTTATTACAAATAAAATTACATATACTGTCTAATAAAATCAAATTTAAATATATTAATACCTAATATTACTGAAATGTCTTTGTTCCTCTCTCTCCCTTCTGCAGCCCCTTGTCTAGTAGGTTCTATCACATTATTATGAAAAGCCTCACTCAATTAAATGAAATAATTTTATAAAAACTGATTTACATTTTGCTTCTAGATCAACATGGTATAGGAGTGTTAATCACGTTCTCATTAACAGAACTCATATGATAAGGATATGTTACCCACAATGAAGACCTTAGAAATACAATATCTATAAGGACAAAATGATTATTTCCCCCTCAAAGTATTGATGAACTCTCAAGTTGCCCCCAAAAGTATCAATTTGCCTATTTTTCCTCTTAAACTATGTGTATATGTCTAATGTGATCATTTTGTGAGTCTACAGTCAAATATTTACCAGATTAATGACGTTTTAGTTTTTTTTGCATTTGTTATATTTTTGCAATAAAAATGATTATTTTAGTTCATAAAAAGATTAAAGGGAAAAAAGTTTTGGGAGAAAGTAGTTAAAAATATTTTTTAGTTTGGTTAAAAAGAAGATAAACAGATAAAACCCTGAAGAAATTAAAAAAGCATTGTTACCTCATTAAATTAGTTAAATATTTGATGTAGACTCACAAAATGGCCACAATGAAATTATAAACATAGTTTGAGGGGCAAAATAGATAAATTGATACTTTAAGGAGCAACTTGAGAGTTCACCAATACTTCAAAATCCCCTGGAGAAATAAAAAAAACATTGCATTATCACAAGACATAACCCCCTTAAATATTCACTTACTAGAAAATGCAATCATCATCATCATTAGAGTAAACAAAACAACATTGCATTGTCACATCCTGTGGGCATTTATCATCATAACACATGCTAAAGGCACATGAACCACAAACATGAGACAGTCACAGAAACCATCACAACAGCCGCGAAATAATGCTAGAGACAAACTCTTTTAACTCTGCATGCAAATAGAGGATACATGAACTATGAAAAACTTACTCAAATTATTTTCTTTAAAGAAGTAGAATACTCAAAACTTAATGGACAGAAAAGTATCTTAAGCAAAACATACAATTTACATTGAATACTGAATAAGATCCAGACAAAAAGAAAAAGAAAAGAAAACACAAGAGAAATGAATTTATCTACCTCAAGAACAATGACATGCATAACTGAAGAATCAATACAATCCTGAGACGCACACACCACATCCTATTCACAAATGTTGCCAATACTAATACACAAAGAGACTCAAATCCCAATCCTTCAATCTTTAACAGGAACCTCAATCTCTCCATTGGGAGCAACAATTACTTCATTTTGTGCAACTCCAGAACCCGCAGAGTTCGTCACAATCTCATTTGCTTCCATCGCTTTATCAGAAGAATCTGCTTCATCCTTAGTTATGTTGTTGCTCTCATCTACTTTAGGTTTAATGGTCTTCTGCTTTTGGTTCGAGACTTTAGCTTTTGAACCAAAGGGTTTTGCCTCGGGCTTTGCAGTTTTGGATTTCTGGGATGGTAGCTTTGAGAGCGACTTCTCGGAGGGTTTCTTTGAAGCTATCGAGCCACCATTGGCATTTGCTGCACCTTCGTTTGACTTTTTAGGGTTTGCGGTGGGAGATGAAATGCTATCTTCTGGAGAATTGTTTGCAATAGTGGTGGATGGTTTATGGCGTCCAAGCTTTGGTGATCTTGCACGTGTAGTAGGAATCTGTTATATTGATACAAAGAAAATATGTCTATTAAGGTAGTACGACCAAAATTTTGGTTTACGATTATATTTGTATTGCACTTGGAAACAAATGAATATGAAATGATATGATTAAAGCCAGGAAAAAGAGCTTAAGGAAATAATTCAATGAGCTAGTCTCAGTATGAATCAATGAATGTTCAGATTTTCCTTATGAAATATGTATATTGTTTACATCAATTCATGGAATATTAATCGACAGATAGCATTGAGTTTTGAGCTGATACACATAGCAATATCTGCTTAAACATTAAAAATATTTGGCGAGTATCCATGTTTGTTAAATTTCAGCAGCATCAAGAATGCTCTTTTATCCCAAAAAAATATTTGGGTTTGATACATAAACGCCTCCAGTCCATTGGTCATCTCCTACTAAATTGATGAATACCATTCGACTAGCCCACAATCCATGTTAATTTTTATTTCTAGACACGGCCTCTTCTAGAATTACGATTCTGTTACACCTGTATTACAAATTATTAGTCTAGCACACGTCTCTGAACCATCTAGACTGTTAGTTCATCATCAATTGAGGCCATCTCTAAACTATCCTATCTTTAAGAGCACGAGTGTAAGGTGTACAATTCCCATGCCCAAGCAACTCTTTGTTTTCTTAAGAATAAGGTGTACAATTCCCACCTCTAGGGAAGAAATTTCTCTAAACATGTTAGCAGAAAGTGCATGATAGACTTTTCAAGCTTTCTTGTTTGGAAGCATTTTCTTTTACTTCCAAAACTGTATCCTTGACATAAATAAGAACATGAACATAGTATGACTTGAAGGATGCTAGAGAGGCGTATATTCCAGAAAGAGCTCAATTTTGATTGAATGGCGTGACTATATTACTTTGCCATCCTTACCAACTTTGTGTGTTTGTTAGTAAGTTGACTGGAGCGTGACTATGTTACTTTGCCATCCTTACCAACTTTGTGTAGATAGTTTGTTAATAAGGTGACTGGAGCAAGCATTCTTTCTCAAGCTACTTAAGCTCAAGATTTTGACTGATTGATATTGATAAAGCCTATTAATATAAATAGGATTTTCCAGCAGCAAAGATGGGGAAAAAAGCACTTGAAAACTTGTGACATTCTTACCAACTTTGTGTAGATAATTTGTTAATAAGGTGACTGGAGCAAGCATTCCTTCTGAAGCTACTTAAGCTCAAGATTTTGACTGATTGATATTGATAAAGCCTATTAATATAAATAGGATTTTCCAGCAGCAAAGACGGGGAAAAAAGCACTGGAAAACTTGTGACATCAAAAGATTGGCACAGTCTGTGACTCTCTGAAAGTTCTTTCTAAAAATTCTTAATGAGAACTCAAAGTTTATGTATTGAACTAAAAAGGACTTATACCAGTAATTTGTTTTCTAGATAAATTTTCAGATATCTCTCGGAGATATAGATCCAACTCCTAAATTTGAAAATAAGCTTCAGGCACTCCTAAATAATTTAGAATTTGAGCAGACTGATGAATGTCCCCTTAAATGCAAAGACGTCCCCTTAAATGCAAATCACAAACAGTACACAAAGGAATGTAAGTAAAACCGTGCACACAATTTATTGCAGCCCAAAAGCTCATAATTAGAGAAAATTTTCATAAAGCAAAAGCATCAGCTTTCTGGAGGGAAAGAGAACAACCAAATATACACACACACAGCATACGATCTACTTAGAATCAAACAGAAAGTCCCACAAATAAACATAAATGCGCAAAGTTAAATTGTTAGCTCCTGCAGGAAAAGAGAAATAACTACCTACAAAATGTGTTTACGGTCCAAGGCTTCCTCCTAATTAGGGTCGGAGATGGATAAGGTTAAACTTATATGATCAATGTATTTCGATGAAACTAATTAGGGTCGTTGTGCGAGAAACTAAAAAATTAATTGACTTCAGGACATTTGAATTAAGACAAACTTATATGATCAATGTATTTCGATGAAAATCTTCCCAAACAAAACTTTTCTTTTTAATAGCTCCCTCCCTCCCTCCCTCTCTCCAGCAGTTGTCTGTGAGACACACAGAGATGCCGGTTTCCAAGGTTGGAAAAACCTTGAAACAGAAATTGTAACATAAACATCTCCAGGTAGCCAACAGTAAGAAGTAAGAATAAGAACTACAACTGAGAGGTTAGTGCTTTATAAATAAATTTAAACATCTCCAGGTAGCCAACAGTAAGAACAAGAACTACAACTGAGAGGTTAGTGCTTTATAAATAAATTTTGGGGAGGTCTGTCTTCTAAATATTTAATAAAATAATTTTATTTCGTGTAATTACTCTTTTCCAGTTCAAAATTCAAGAAGCTTTCTTCTAGCATCTGCGAAAATGTATTGGAGATTAGGTAAAGACAAAAGAACCATGTTTATATCCTGCCAAAAACAGACAAAAAAGAGAAAAAGCACAGACACCCTCCTCCAACCCTTTCTCGGTGTCTCAAACACAAAAATACCTCCCTCCCTCTGCACGTGCACACACACACACATGCACGCCAACGAACAATATGCACACAGCCCGTAATCCCTCCCTTCCTCATAGAGAGAGAGGGAGAGAGGGAGGGAGGGAGTATATACAACTTATGTCTATTGACATTTATTGTTAAGATATTCGTCTAGTGAAGTTTTCTTTAAGTATGCAGATTGCTATAAGTGTTTCTATAGATAGCTATAAGCTATTCCAATTCTATACTGTAATACTATGTCCTACCATCAAAAGTATAGAGGTGACTTAAAAGAGTTGAAGATGGAAAATATTTTGTAAAGCATGCCTAGACAAACATAAGAAGCAAAATGAAAAACATAAACTACCTTCTTCAACTCAACCTTCGGAGGACCAGGTTCTTGGTAGAAACTTGGCATCGGTGTAGCTTTAAATGTCAGGCTCTTCCTAAACTTTCTGATTTCCGCTTCTTGACTCTCCTATATTACGTTATTTACTAAAGATATTAGATGATACTTAATAATCATATATTACAAAGCATCCAAAAAGCTTCAAAGGAACATAAGGCTTTCTACCTTAGATTTTTCCTGCAAGTTGGTCTTTTCCAATTCCTTAGCATGGATCTTCTCTTCTAGCTTCAAGAAGAACTGATGAACAAATTTCAGCTCGGTTCATTAGTTGGTCTCTGATAAAAGATCACACCTTATGATAGGCGAAAAAAGAGAAAAGAAAAACATATATGTTGCTTACCTCCTTCCGTTTCTCAGCACGCTCATCTAGTCTGAAGGAAAAAACAGAACCAGTACTCTTCCTGTGAGCCATCGCACGTGGGGTTATGCTTCTAGACATAGCACATTAGGAAAGTGAGATTCTAACTAAATTGCAGAAATAAGGAAATAACGACACCCCCATAAAAAATAAACGTGAGCAAGAAAAATACGAGGTAGTGGAATTGGCATCATCATCATTTTTTGCTGGCATTGTTTGTTTCAAGGGCTTCAAGGACTTCACATCACCATTATTGGACCTGTTATGGAATGTTAAATCCTTGAAAACCAAATAAAGATAAGTCTGAACATTTTATATACTGTTGAGCTCAATATCATATTTTAATATTTTAGTGTTCTTTTGAAGGGAAAAAAAGCACATAAAGAAATGTCACACCAATAGGTATAATTTAGTGCTTATAAGAAGGGCCTATTCTAACTAGAGATTATCTGAAACAGGTAATTGCCACTGGGCACTCATAGTGAATAATCTCTTTATTGTTTTCATGTCCAACTTGGATTGTAAATGTGATTAACTATAAGTGGAACCACAGTGCATATTTGATGCTTGTGCAAGCTTATCCCATACCGCAGACATGTACTAAAGCATTGAAATTTGAAGAGCTGAAAAATATTGCCATTCATATATTTAAAGACAGGTTAATGATTCCAGAAAATTTAATTGCTAAAGCATTAAGCATAAGAAACTTAGAGGAGAAACCAGTAGAAGAAAGTCAAGAAATCACTGAAAAGGTAATAAAACTTACTTGATAGATTCAGAATGAGCACCATGATCCACTGATTCAGACTTGACAGGCTGATTGCAGAGGAGTTCAACCATATAATAAATAAGATTGAAGGCATACTTTATGATTATAAATATAAGACAATTCACAGTCCTGTGAAATCTTCTCCAACAAAAAAGAAGAAGAAGAATAAAATAGCTTCCTTGGCCAAATTTACAGACTTACCATTGACTTTCTTGCTGTAACAGTCTTCTTAGCGAGAGCGCCACCTGTTTGGCATATAAAATCAACACATGAACTAAACATCTAGATAATTAGACCAACTTTAATTAATTAAGTAGAAGAAAATCAGTAGAACGCTAACCATTGGTAGTCTCTGAGCCATCGGACGTCTTGGTATCTCCTTTTGCCTGCTTAACAATTGCTGGGCTCTTCCTCAAAGCACTAGAAAGAGAACCCTTAGCGGGGAAAGAAAGGCTTTGGGAAAGCCCTGCCCTTGGGTTTTTCTTAATCCCAGCCACCCCATTTCGAGCCCCCGTATCTTTTTGTGCCTTCGACGCTCCACTTTTCTACACAACCGAGGATTCATCTCTATAACGAATTCATAACATTCCAATCTCTTGGAAAATAGCAAAAGAACATAAAATAAATATACTTTTAGAACACTTGAAGCCTTGCTTTCAAGAGCAGCGGCAGTGCCTTCATTCGCAACTCCAGAAGAAGTATGACCTTCAGCTGTCAATGGCGGGTCTTCGAGCACACCATTGTTAACTTGTAAGGCATCACTGGTGATCTCAACAACCTCGTTCTCCTTATTGACATTTGAATTCAGTTCAACTGCCACTGGATCTTCCGCCGCAACCCCATTACTAATCTCTACCTCAACTCCATTAACAACTTCCATTGCCCAACGGACTTATATCTAAGACAAGAATGAGACTGGACCCTGCAACAAACAAAGTGTTCCAAAGATCAATCTTTCTCCCGTAACCTTTTGTTGAACAACTACATCAAGATAAAAACTCAAGCGAAGGGACCAAATACTAAATCAGACATAATGATCTCACATTTGAAGCTAATTAGATCAAATAAGCAAACACAAACAAAAAAAAAAGAGATTTTATTAAAGATATTTTTCAATTACTCCTTTTCAAGAGAGATCCAAAGGAAATCAACAGCCATTCTCACACTCCGAACTCCAAACTTCACAGAATCAAGAATCATACTAGAATCTAATAGATCAAGGACAAACGATACGGATCCAATTGTACCTCTCGATTCCAAAAGCAAGCGTCAGAGCCCGAGATCCAATCGCTTCAATCGATCCCCGAATCTAGAACCAGCCGCCATGATCCGGACTAATTCCGAGAGATCGAAGCTTCCCGAATCGAGATCGAGCGCTCAATCAATCGATCGCTGCGTACGAAACCCTAATTTCTCTCCTCAGCGATCAGATTCTCTCTCACTCTTCACTCTCCGTAGTCTTCGACTCCGTAGTATTGAATGAACCAAACGAAAAAGACAGGGGACGGCCGATTTGTTTTTTTTTCAAATTAAAGGTAATAAACGAGCCTCGTATTCACGAAACGGCCACTCAACACCTTGACGAAAATACCCCTGTTCGTATTCGCTTATGAGCTTCGGTTGGGAGAGGCATTTATGTCATTATGGAGAACGTGGGGGTCCCGTATCGCTCACCGTCGTGGCGGCGTGAGGACGTGTTCACCTAACGACGTGCGCTGGCCGAACGTGGATCTAACGGCTGGAATCTATCATCTGAATAAACTCTGTCCGTTGATTGGAGCCCCAATGATTTCGCCATGGGAACAGCAGACACTCTGGCGGGTGATGCGTTGCCATCGTGCTGGCTGTATCTGGTGGAGACCGACACGTGCCAGTCGAGCGTCGTTTTCCTACAGCTGGGGACGGGCCTCTGTGATCTCGACCGTTGGTCTGATGGCGGTTTGAGGACCGTTGGATTTAGATCGGGCCGCGGATAGAGGTTAAATTGACGGGTGCATCTTGAGGGTGGTGGGGCCCATTGACGGCGGAATGGGCTTGGCGGGAGTGAGGAGTTGAGCACGTGGCAGGTGGGTCCCAGTGTTTGGCGCAGGCAAGGACTCTCCATTCCCCTATTTGGCGCCCTATGCTCTTTTTTTTTTGCGTCGTGTAAGTAGGAGGTGGAAATGCACTAAATAATTAATAAATCATTCGATTAATATTCGTCTAGATATTTGATTATATTTGATTCGGTGGTTCATTTAATAGTAAATAAATATTTTTAGTATTCGACTCATAAACTAATAGAATTTAACTAAAGACATATTTAATTCGGTGATTATTAAATATTAGTTTATGCTTTACATTTTATTCCTCTAAATTAATTTATCATAAACTATTTATCATTTAAAGTTACACTTGAGATATTCATCATCTGACATATATCATAACAAAATATCTATAAGAAATAAATTCTTATTCTAATTTTAATTAAGATTATATTCTTAAGTTGCTAAAATAACTTTGCTAGAAAATGGATTTATATAGATTTGATATCTATAATGAGATGTTGTTCTACTTCTACATTATTGCATTAAACTAACTTTTATCTTATATAACATAATAAATATTACTATTACTATTGATAAATATATAAATTAATAAATAATAAACATATAAATTTAATTAATTTTAGTTGTGACATATCATAGTAATAATCATCTAGTTATGCATGCAAAATATAAAAAGCAAACAAAACAAATAATTTACCAACACCAGAATCGAGCTCATGACCACAAGTTAAAGAGCCCAAAGAGCCCAAAGCCTCAACCATCTATGCTAACCAATATTCATGAATACTTAATGAATAATGGTTTAATTAAACAAACCGAGTTTGAACGCCTCTTACCTATTCGACACGTATTCGAATTTGAATTCGATAGAGAAAACCGAATTTGAATTCGAATGTTAAGTATTCGATCAAATTCGTTTCATTTCCACCCCTACTGGTAAGGGAACTTCCCGTGACCTTTTGGACTATGGGTATCAAATCCGGTATGGCTAAGGGTCATCCCACAACACACAGCCTTAGGTATTCTATAAAAATATCAATTGAAGTAGATCTAGTTGGGAAATATTTATCGAAATCGACATAATTTTAGCAATGCGTACTGAAATTAGGTCAATTTTGAAAAAAAATGTTTACGAACTTTAAGGAATTTGGGAATCTCATGGAGTTTAAATGAGAATTAACTTCTACAAGGGTAATTGACAAAATAAAGTCTTAAGGGTTTGAAAATCCCTTGGAGTTTAAGTGAGAATAAATATATACGTCAAGAATAAATGAGAATTAACTTCTACAAGGGTAATTGGCGAACAAAGTCTTAAGGGTTTGAAAATTCCTTGGGGTTTAAGGGTTTGGAAATCTCTAATGGATTGTCAATCCTGTAAAGATTAGTTCTCATTTAATATCTACGGGATTTCCAATTCCGTAGAGTTCGTAAACATTTCTTTTATTTTTCAAAATCGATCTAGTTTCACGCGTTGCTGATGTAGCTAAAACTAGGTCGATTTTTATAAATATTTCTCAACTAGGTTGATTTTGGTGAATATTTTTATGAAAGCGTCTATTTCAAAAATTTCTCCCTTAACTTAAGCTGTGAGATTATAATTCTTCAGGTCGGCAGCATCCACACCCACTGATTCATCGGGCACAAATTCTTTCATAACAGTCTTCCTGAGCACAACAATTTATGGCGAGGATAGTGAACTGTTTAGAAATTTAAGTTTAGTTTGACAGTTAGTCTGCATGAGAACAAATACTGGACTTGACTAAAATTGTCTCGTGTCGACACGGTTTTAGTATTAGTCCAGAAGTTACAGTACTCCATAGTTTCGCGATAAAAAAACAAGTGTGAACTTGTGTCTTTATGTGCCCTGGCAAAGGCATATCCTGAAACTAAGGATACTCCAGAATTAGATTCATAAATAATAAGTAAACGTTAAGTAGAGAAAGTGGTGGCTTGTAGTCCATCACGTGGGAGAAAGGCCAAATGACTCAAATTTGAGAAAGAATGTTACACTTGTTCTCCTTATTAAATTTTGGTCCTTGGTTATGTATTTTTTTTTTATTTGGAAAAGATTCTGTTGGTGTACCATTTTATATCCTTCCGAATTGAATTGAATAAAGTTTTAAAGAAGAACTCGAAATTACCAATTGTTATTCTTGCTTCCCATGAGAGAGGTCACACTTTAAATTTCGCTACGACAACACTTGAAACAATTTCTCTCTTTCAGTTGAAGGATGGGAATTGGCGACCTCAATTACTCTAACTTTTACCATTACATATGGTTAATGCAAATGTCTGTAGTAGTAGTTTGTTTTTCACCAATAGTAGTATAGATAGATGGTGAAAACAGTTATAACGAGGAAAAGATGGCCACCAACCGGTGGCTGAGCTATATTAGTGTCAAGAACAGCGTTATAGAACACCACTGAATTCCTACTTTAGAGGCATTTTTATTTACTTTTACTAGTATTTACTTCTTATGAAACCACTAAGGAGGTTTAAAAATATATTAAATTATCAATACACATCCTAAATACAATCGTGACAAGTTATACAGGGACACCACTACAAGTGCCCCTAGAATAAAATTCTAACTCTGCCACTTCCACCCACCAACCTTGAGAATTAAATGCAATAGTTTTGCATTTTTTGTCATACAACTTGATTGAATTGTACGACAATGAGGACAAAGATTACAAAAATACATCTGAAGTGGTACAACAATTCATTCTCATGATGGTTGGCAAGGAGAAAACAAATGAAGAAAGAACACATGCAAATATTTCAAAAACTTGTATAACTGATCTCTAAGAAAACATCAAGAAACTTTACAGCTCTTACTCATATATATATAATTACAGGCCTATGATAATTTACAGACAAGTGCAAGACGTGAATATTTTCAACAGAGCTTCAATGCATCCCTAAATCCAGTGCTCAAACTATTTTGTAGACCTTTCCTGGCAATTCCAGCATTTCCTTTTTGCATCATCGCCACAAACTCATTGCAGTCAATGCGACCATCCTACAAAAGCACACAAGAAAAATTACATAATCAATAGCGTGTAACACAACAAGTTGATTCTCGGTAGCTTAAAATCATATATAGCACAACGAACAGGAACCTGGATAGCGTAGATTGCATGTTTTATTATATTTTAATTTAAAATTAATGTAAAAAGTCACAAATGATTTTATTAGGAACATATTTATAAGAAATATAAACTTTGCATGAAATTTCTGAAAATTTACAAGTTACTAAAAAGTAATAAAGAGAGTTTTATAGTTTCCCCACTTTCATATTCCATATTCTCTACTAGAATCCAAACTTTGAGTCATGATTAATAGTTCTACACAAATCAGAAAGCAAGCGCACAAACATTAAAAATAGGGTTAATTGCGGAGAGACCCCTTGTGTTATCACCATTGCGGATAAACCCCTGTACCCCTGTTCTTCTATTGTTGCATAAACGTGGATTCTCAACTCCGTTGATTTAACGTTAAGATTGGGCTTCATGAACTGAAGTATATGTGACCTTCATCCACTGATTTACTTCCTATAAACTTGCATAATGATCATTACATAACCTATGTTGCATAGGTGCTTCTATCATGATGCCATACCTGTACACATACCCGTACACAACATACATTTATTCAAGCGTCATACAATACATTTTTTAATTTAAAACACTCTTCATACACTTCTTGGACATATATATCCCACACTTTACATCCATTTTTGAAACTTGTTGGACAAGATGTTCGTTTCAGCCCATATTCAATATAAACTATGTCTGCAAGGGTTGGTTGCATATCTAGCTCATAAATCTTCAGCCATGTGTATCAGCATTGTCCCCGTACACTACCTTTTACAAATTTGTCGTGACATACCAATACCCGCACCGTATCCATACCCATGCAACTTAGAATATAACTAATTTAAATGGGAAAACCAATGGAGAGGGTCTATTTGCAACAATAGAAGTACAGTGGGTCTAGCCGCAATTAACAAATATAAAAATAAAAAATACAAAAACATACAAAATATAGATTATAAAGATAAAGTTATTCTATATAAAGATAAAGTTATACTTGTTTTGGTCAATAAGAAAAAGTTATACTGAAATAGCTTTCATTATATTGAATAGTACTTGCACAGCAGAAAAGATTTGATGCTACATCACACATAATTTCCATACATAATGCATTTTTCCCCAAATATTGAGCATGCTATTCCTAGTCTTATTGTTCAACTTCGAAGTTTAACACAAAAGAAATCATTGTTTTAAATATCCCTGACATAGCCTAATATATCCTTTTACAAGGCTTGCCACAAAACAATATGGTCTAAATATCCTTTATCATTTTTGACAATTTTGGGCAATTATTATCCTGACGTGGTCTATATTTCAGCTGATATATTGGCTGATATGTCCTTTTATATGGCTTATAGTAAAACAATATGCCACTTTTACCAACTTTCGAGTGACATATCATGATTTTCCCAATATACCACGTGAACCTCAAAAATAAAAATAAATAAATAAATAATAAAAAAAGAGGGCGAAATGTTGCAATATCGAGTTAGACTTCTATTTGTTTGAAGAAGTTTAGTGGTTGATGCAGTATAGATTCATATCTGAATTTGGCAAAAAGATTTGATGTGATCGGATAAGGATTTGACTTTTCTTTTGTAGAGATCTTTAGTTAGAATTGAGTTTGTTATTTAGTTAGGAATGAATATCTTATTTTATTATGATGAGTGATTTGATGTTATCTATTAGTTAGGATTAAGATTTTGTTTTAGTTCTATAAATAATGATTGTACTCTTTCATTTTAGGAGGAGAAGAGAAGAATGTTTGTGAGAAATTTGTATGTGAATGCAGCTAGCATCATGCATGTGAGGTGTCGGCATGTGAGGTATCGGTGTGAAGCCCATCATTTGTATCCTTTTTTTCTTAAATGAAGAGTGCAATTTCAGTTATTTCCATATTTATTATTTATTTATTTTTATCCAAATAATCAATCTCAACAGATTGCTCATGTTTCCATTCCCTATCAGTGATCCTAAACATATATTATTTATATTTTTTATGCTTGAGTTCCTTAACTATATTTATATTACATTTAGAACATTATATTATATATTCCCATCTTCCAATATTTTCCTCATATCCATAGTCCGATATGAATTTGGTCGTCCGATATTTCTCCGATATCCGATAATTAAAACCTTGAAAGAAAGAATTGTAACTTACACTGTCCTGATCCACTTCTTGCATCATCTCTTCTATCCGAACATCTCCAACACCAAACTCATCACAAGCCTGTTGGAGCTCGTCTTCTGTAATGAAGCCACTTCCATCTCTGTCGAAATATGAGAAGGCTGCACACAAATGGTCCTCCCTGTTTATCTTGTTCAGATGTAAAGTGGCAGCTATGAACTCTCCATAGTCTATGGTGCCACTATTATCCACATCAGCCTGTAAGTTTTAGCGTGAAACATGAGAGAATGAAATGATGAGGGATTTGCAACAGTATTTCATACATGAATCCAACATTAGAAAGCGGTGAAGGTATGTATATGACGTATATTTAGCTTGATCGCATTTTTCAAAACTTAACATCTCATATTAAATTTGGTAAAACATGATACATGATATTTGGTAAAACATGATACAAGAGTCTGAAGGAAGATGTGTATAATGCCCTCTCCAGTACACAAAAATAAACCAAAAATAACCTGGAAAATGCACTTTTAATGCAGGTCCTATGGGGTTTGAGCGGGTTGTCGGATTCCATCTTAAAGTCCCTTCCACTCAACAAAACCCTGAAGTTGTGCTAAAGGTTGAATGTTATCATTTTTTATTTTATCAGTATATGCAGGAGTTCACAGTGCATTACTATCAAATGATGGTAAATACAAGTTGATCAGTCAAAATATAAATACCTCATGTAGTTGCATAGAAATAAAAACTTAGAATGATTTCTTTCATACTTATATCTTAGAATGATTTCTTTCGTAAAGTATCACCTCAATACATCAATGAATGGGAGGGAGTTTGATGAAAAGAGAACTGGAGAAACCCAACCAAAAATCTTGGGATAAAGGTTTTCCCATTGTGGGTCACATTATAATATCATGTGCTTATAATCAACCATCTTCATCCTTTACACTTTGCAGAATATACTTCCTACCAACTAGGAAGATAGTCTGAAGATTGCATCTTTTCTCTTCTTTCTTTAGGTTCAAAGAATGTTGGTTGACTTATTTCATTGAATATTTGTATGATGATCACATGGCATGTCTGCCCTCTAAAGATAAGCTTTAAAAGTATAACCTACCGCTTGCATTAAAGCGGAAATTTCCGATTCCTTCATGTTAGCACCAACTCTTTCTAATCCAGCCTTGAGTTCTTCAAAAGTGATCTGTCCGCTGTTGTCCGTGTCTATCATCTTGAACAATTCTTTGAGGCCAGCAATTTCTTCTTCGGAGAGACTCTCAGCAATAACCTGTAGAAAATAAAAAGGAGGTTATTATGCTGAAGACTGACATGATTAACAGAATGAGCTTATGAAAATTGAACATATAGCACTTGTGCATTAATTTGTGTTAAGCCTAATAAAGAGACTTCAGTAGAAAGATGAAGTGAATATAAAAATGGTAGCAGTATATCAAAGAATGTAGGTTTTAAAGAGCAGTACAGATGGGTGTACATTGGTCACAAATAATACACAAGAAATTAGGTAAAACTGCTGTCTATTTTCAATATGGAAAAGCAATCATTTATCTGAGGAATGGAATTGATTGCTTTTTCCATTTTGGCACTAAGAAAGACAATTCTGTTCCAGACAAATTGTTGGCCATGTTATGGACCTTATGGTCTAGTTGCAGTGATGCCTCCTTCTCAATTCAGAGATAAATTATATGAAGATAGATAAATTTTGGTTATAATATAAATATTTCTATGGGAATTTGTAAAACTGTGAATGCACCGATGTTGTAGCATGTCCAGGACCAGGTGACAAATGAATAGTAGCCATCTGAGACTTTACTCGTCAAAATGGGTGTGCTGGAAATCATTTATATTTATGATTTACTACATTTTCATATTAAAATAAAATACTGGTCCTGTAGCATAACTGGGGAAGACTGAAAAACAAAGGGCTAGTTGTGAATTCTCCATTTGATAGAATTATTAAATTTCCAGAAGTCTTTTCCAAGCACAGTTCTTTTCCTTTTTAAATTTCAAATTTTATTCAACTAAAAGTTTCAATTTATAAAAGTCAAGAAATACATGAAACCATCATCTTGAAATTAAAGCATCTGCAAATGATCTTAATTGGTGCCCTTAGAACAGCTTTTGTAGATTATTGACTGTTGATAATTGAATTTTCTAAATCTCTCAACCAAATCAATATATTTCTAAAACTTACTCTAAGGGCCATCTTTTGAGTTTGTTCATTGCAGAAAACTGCTTTAAGCGAGATAGGACTGCAGAATCGAGCGGCTTATCAGGAGCCATGCCACCAACTTGAAGCCAAGGATGGCCTGCAGAGAACCAAATGACATGGTGAACCTTGACAGTTCCTAAGCATTTCCTAAAGAAAATAAGAAGATTTAAACAAGAACTCACACAGAACTTCATGAGCCGTCAATCTCTTTCTAGGGTCTCTGACAAGCATCCTCTTTACTAAATCTTTGGCACTCTCAGAGATGCTAGGCCATGGATCTGTCTCAAAATCGAGTCTTCCACGTAAGACCTGTTCGAATATAGCGTGCTCAGTTTCTGCAATTTATCGAAATAAAAGAGAGCAGTTGTCAATTAAAGAAATCAAAGTAAAACATCCACTAAATGAACAGTTAATTGCCGATTGAACCCCTGTGCTAACGCCCAATTGTGGATTAGTTCTATTGCTGCATATAGACCCCCTGTGCCATTGCCCAATTGCAGATAAACCCCTAAGTGATTTGTTTTGACTCTTTCACCTTCAGGAGGTCTATTGGTCAAAAAGCAATTTCTCTTTCTCTGAGGGAAAAAGAGTCAAAAAATTCACTCAGGGGTCTATCTGCAACAATAGAACATAGTACAGGGGTCTATCCATAATGAACTCCTTAAATGAAAGAGAAACAAAAGCCAAATTACAAACCTCCCCAAAATGGGGGCACCCCACTCAGCAGGATGTAGATAATTACCCCGGCGCTCCAAACATCAGCTTCTGGGCCATAATTTTTTTTCAGAACTTCTGGTGCAACATAATAGGGGCTCCCAACAATGTCTGTGAATTTGTCTCCTGAAACAGAAAAACTGTCAATACAAGATCAGACATAATAGAAATTTTATGTTGTTTACATCATGTAGATAAGAATCATCATCTGAAAGTGCAGACGTCTAGTTTCTATACATATTATGCATACATCCAAATATTTGCACATATCATGCATCTATCAGCTTTCAAGAACATTATGATCTGGAAAAGGTAAGAATAAGTAACTTTTGTAATATCAAAAAGATAGATACTGAACAATTATCGCATTTGATAGCAAAGAAATTTGTTCCTCATGGTTTTCGATTTTTCAGTATTTGATCCTATGAAACTGTCTTGTCAAAGCAATCTAACAGGTGCTAAGTTCAACCTATTTCTAAGAAAAAAAACTTATCACCTAAAATGTCATAAGCACCACTCATGTATTACAACCAAAATTATACATTAATTAGCACATGTCCTTGCAAAGAAATGCATGACTTAACTTGGGTCTCTGCTGCAACAAGATAGACCAATTACCTCTCAAGTCTCAACTACATTTGAGCAAAGCCTAGTTCATAAGCACCACTCGGGTGTTACTACCAAAAAGATGACGATTAATTAGCAGACCTCCTTGAAAAGCATTGAAGTTAGATGGCGATGCTCATCACTCGGTATCTTTTTTTATTCCGCTTTAAAAATTCTTGGCCAGCAAGATTCGGACCTCGTCGCTTTGGTACCACCTTAAACTCCCTACCACTACGGTCTCCACCAAAACTCCATAAGTCGTGGTGAGGGTTAATTTATACTCAAATAAGCTTCAATGCATGTCAATGTAAGTCTCAACCACTGTTCGGTAAAGTCTATCCAATGTCAGAGACATCATAAGATGCACAATAGTTGTGCAAATTTATTTGTAACTTAAGCCAGACTTTTGACATAATGTTCCACCATTCAAAGCGCACAATGCCCTGCATACCTTTTTTCCATATGGGTTGCATGTAATATATGCACGAGTTCTCTTTCAAGTTACATTCAACTAACTTGAATTCAGGAATCAAGCACCAGAACAGAGAAAAGAACTACCTGGCATAAAGAATATCGACAGCCCGAAATCAATAGTCTTAAGCTTAGCATCCTCCTCCCTTCCTACAAACAAGAAATTCTCTGGCTTGAGATCTCTATGCATCACCCCAAGAGAATGACAAACCTCTACAACCCCAACAATAACCCTCGCGAGCTCCGCCGCCTTCTTCTCCGAATAATGCCCCTTCTCTATAATCCTATCAAACAACTCCCCACCTGCACAAAGCTCCATAACCACGTGCACCGCCATCGAATCCTCGTAAGCCCCACAAATCGATATAACATTAGGATGCCCGGTCAAATGGTGCATTATCTGAACCTCTCTCCTCACATCCTCAACATCCTCATCAGTCGTCAGCTTTCTCTTAAGAATCGACTTGCATGCAAACTCTTTACCCGTTGATTTCTCGACACAGAGGTACGTGGTACCAAATTGACCTTGCCCTAGTTTTCGACCGATGTTGTATATGTCTTTTAGGCTTTCGGTTTTACGTTTGAGAACGGATTCGACTTGAAGGCCGGCGACGCTTGAGGTGCGGCGAATGTGGTGGGGCTTCTTGGGTTTGGGTTTCGGGGGAGGAACAGGTTCGGGTTCGGGTTCGGGTTCGTGTGCGGATTGAATACCGGGTTCGGGTTGGATAGCGGATTCCGGTTCAGGGATTTTGAGGGGTTTCGGGGGGATTAGGTCGGCGGTGGCGGGAGTGATGGCGTCTGCGGCGGCGGGGGAGGAGGAGGGGGCGGCGGAGCGGGAGCGGAAGAGGGAGGAGAAGCCGGATTTGGGGCCGACGCAGACATTCCCCATGCGAATGAGGGAGGGTTAAGACATTGGACCGATCGATGGAGCCCTAATCCTTGGACCTCGGGTTCGAATTTGGGGATTCGAACGCGGGGATTTGGGGATTTTGGGGGGGAGGTAAAAAGGTGGGATTTTTAGGGTTTGAAAAAAGGGGAAGAGGGGAAGACGAGGGATCAGGGTAACGGTTTGGAAGACGCGGGAAAGTAGGACGACGGTAGGGGTAGTTTCGTCATTGGGGCTGGGTTCTTGTTGGGCTTCTTGGGACTGCATTATTTTCATGTTATTTTGTAGGGGTTTGTTCGATATATTAGTCAGTTAAATCTCTTATATTATGAAATTTGTCCCTCAAATCATTGAAATTGCTATGAGGTTCGCCGATTCTCGTAAGTTATTTACACCTCAAATTGTTATTTTTACTATTGATTGGAGAGAACTAAATAGCAATTTCAATAATTTGAGCGACTAAGTCAAAATAGGGGTTCTTGTGTATGAACCCAAAGCTTTACCCTGATTTATGTTTAAATTCAATGACTTTCAGATTTACCTTTAAATCCAAATACAAAAGACCAATTTATATTTAAACTCAAGTTGTGTATTTTACTCATTTTATACAATGTATTTCCTAAAAATAACCTAAATTCCTAAACTACCCCCATCATCTTGATCTTCAACCTAAATGCATTCACATGCTCTCCAGTCATCTGACCTCGAATTCGAACTCGAATTCCGAGGCTGCTTCTAGATCTCTGGCCAATCGCTGTTGCACCTTGCCGTGACAATCGACGATGAGCCGAGAGGCCGCAATCAACGAGATCGCGATGGAACAAAATGAAATGGCGAGGGCTGCGGGTGCGCGACTCATCCTAGTGGCGATGGCGTTGGTAGCCGTACTTCATTTGGGCGTTGAAAGGATAGCCGACGGTCTAAGGAGAGGTAGATGGACTCGTTGGCGGTGGCGGTGGTCCGTCTGAGCCCTCGCGATCGGACGACAATGGGGGTGATCAGCGGCGGGTGGATCAGATTTGGAGAAGGGGTGGATGGATTTAAGAATTTAGGTTGAAGATGAAGATGATGGGGGGTAGTTTAGGAATTTAAGTTAATTTTAGGAAATACATTGTATAAAATAAGTAAAATACAAAACTTAGATTTAAACATAAATGGGTCTTGTGTATTTGAGTTTAAAGGTAAATCTGAAAATTATTAGGTTTAAACTTAAATCAGGGTAAAGCTTTGGGTTCATAAACAAAACCCTTCAAAACAACTTAGATTTAAGCAGAATGTGAGTTTTATTTGTATCTTATGGACTAGGCAGTTTTTATCTGTAAAAGTACTCTTTATTTTTTCATCACGGTGTTCTATGGACTTGGTATTGGTATTATATCATTGTAAATATTGTGGTAAAATAGATTTTTGATAATATTGGATTGGATTGTTTAATGTGTATATTAGATAGGAATATTGATTATGTGTATATTTGATTGGATGTATTGTGGTAAAATGTGTGTTGGATGTATATATTTAGTGTTATTTATTTCGGGTTAATGTAAAATGTACAGGAATCACGATTTTACAAAAAAATTTTAGTGAAAGAAAGCAACCTAGATGGAAATCTAGGATAGCGTCCTAGATGGAAAATTCGTCTAGAACGCTAATTCCATCTAGGTTGCAATCTAGATGAAATTCGTCTAGGAAGCATCCTAGACGAAACTTCCGTCTAGGATGCTTCCTTGACGAAATTCGTCTAGATTGCAACCTAGGCGGAGTTTCGTCTAGGTTGCTTTCCGTCTAATTAGCTCACCCTAGGCAATTCCGTCTAGGTTGGGTCAACCTAGGCGGATCGTCCTAGACGGATTTCGCCTAGGTTGATCTATCTAGGCAGATTACGGACAATCTAGACTAGGTTGCTCGCTTTTCTACTAGTGTTTAAAGACTTGAGGGATAAATTCAAGTGTTAAAGATTTAAGGGACTAATATTGAAAAAAATACTAGCTTGTAAGAGGGCTTTTTATATTAGTTCCCAAACCTTTATATCTTGAAATTTTTAGATACCCATATAATCATCAAAGATCGTTGAAGTGACTAATTCCTAGAAATAATGGACAAAGAAATTATTGGAATTCTTATTTCTAATTAGCACTAATATGATTATTATTGATGTTTGAGAGAAGTTGAGGATAAATATTTCTTTTTATTTTGAGAGAAGTCTGAGAGACGTACTAAACATTTTTCTAAACTATTATAATGTACATGTGTTGCACGTGGTCACATTCTCTCTAGAGCTCTAGAGTGAATGTTTAAACTAGGGCCGGGGAAGTGAGAACTCTGGAGTTAGAAAGCTTAAGGACATTTCTTCTTGAATCTCCTGGCGAACTCAAATGGGCAGAGTATAGACTTTTGCCATAAATTTTGCGGTATCTCTCTTTCAAGTTGAGGGATAAGGTTTATTGTAAATTTTATTAAATTTTCCTTTAACTTTTATGATAATGAACAAATTCAACTTTCTACGTACATTAAAATATAAAAGAGCATGACCTCGGGTCGAGCGTAAAAAGTATTAGCAAGTTGATTCATAAGCACTAGCATATGTAGACTCATCTAGCCAATTTAATTTCCATTTTCCCATTGCATTAACCAAACAATTGTCTTTAGTCAGAACATGAATGTTTTCTAGTAGTATAGATCATTTTTCAAATGAATCAGCAGTGCAAAAAATGTGGATATTACAGGCTTCATTCATCAAGTACTTAGGTCACATGATACCTTGAGTGGTTGAAGCTGTAAACGCATGGCAAGGACATCTTCAAGAGCATCTTTCTTCACAAATATCTAAACTTTAAAACTTTAAGTGATTATGTTAATGCCAAAAATAAAAGAATTAGAGAAAAAGATGGAGGATTAAAGTACTCACACGGCTCATGATGAACTTTAACAAGCTTGCTTTTGAGTTTCATCTGTTGGGTTTGTTACAACTTATATGAAAAGATTGAGTTTATTTTTCTTATCCTTTTACTTATCTTATCTTTAATTTTCTTTAATTAAAAGTTGTTATAACTATCCTCCTTTTTCTCCTGCACTTCTATTAAGGGCCCGTTTGGTTTGATAGAAGTATCAGAAGTAGGAAATAGATCAAAGAAGTAACTTTTAAATTTATGAAGTAGGAAGTAGTGGAAGTAATACTTTTTTTGTTTGTTTCACATATTTTTTGAAGTAGTGAAAATAATATTTCTTATTCTTCATTTCCCTTTTTTGTTTGGATAGCAATGAAAAGTTGTTAGGAAGTAAGTAATAAAGGAAATATTAATAAGAAAAATTATTTATTTCCTAATTAATGCACATTTCACTTACTTCCGGGCTACTTCTGAGCCTTGAGGGGCGAAAAAATATTTAGGAAGTAGGGATGACACGTAGACGCCACATCAGTATTTAAGAAAGTATTGGAAGTAGGTTTTTCAGAGAAACAAACATGTTTTTTTGCTCGGAAGTAGCAAAAGTAGCCTGTACTTCCTTTATTTCAGCTACTTCATAATTACTTCCGTGCAAACAAACAGACCCTAAACGTAAGAAACGGACGGGGTTGTTAAACGTGAGAATATGGGAAAATATCTCGGGAGTTTACGGTAAAGAAGCGGAAGCAATTTCACAACATTCCTCTCCTTAAGTTTATAAAAGGGACACGCAGGGAAAAGAGAAAAACAGAGAAGAACATCTTCATCTCCTTCTACAAATCTCTCTCCCTCTCAAAGTTCTAAAATCCTCTGTTATAATTTACAAGTTTCTTTATTTTTGGGCAACAATCATCCGAGCAAGAGGCTTGAGGAGTCGCTGTTAGATTTAAATCTAATTAAATCTATTTATGGGCACATATGTTACATTAATGTGTAGTGCTATACTTAAGGCTAACCCACTAAAGTGATCAATCAATTTGGGTTAATGGGTATTTAAATAAATTATGGGCTAAAGTAATGCGGATACGGGTTGTAATTACAATTTGATGAGGGGCCAAATTGTAAAAGTACAACACCTATATATATGGGGTTATGGTCCTAATCTGGGGTTACGTTCTCTAATTCTCTTCACCCCATCTAGAGAGAAATTCGCTATAGAGAAAACCCTCAAGATTAGGGACCATAACCCATATATATAGGTGTTGTACTTTTACAATTTGGCCCCTCATCAAATTGTAATTACAACTGGTATCTCACATTTAGCCCATAATTTATTTAAATACCCATTAACCCAAATTGATTGATCACTTTAGTGGGTTAGCCTTAAGTATAGCACTACACATTAATGTAACATATGTGCCCACAAATAGATTTAATTAGATTTAAATCTAACAATTCGACCGAAGTTTTATTTTCACTCCTTAGGGTTTCGGCCGGCAGCAGCCACCGATTTTGGTTCACGCACCCTAGGGTTTGAAACCCTAGGGTTTCTGATTCGACAGCCTTGTCTACACTTGGCGGCGGGGCGCGGCGCCAACGAGCATTGTTAGGCAAGGGGCCAAGGAGCGGCGGCGAGACCAACGGGCCAAAAACAAACCGAAGAAGAAAAATAAAAGACCAAAAATTGGTCTTTTACTGTTCATCCGTGAACAGATCTCAAACCAACATAGATTAGATCAAAAAACCCAACTTTAATCTTAAATCCCTAAGAATTAATCACGAATTTGGCTCTGATACCACTTGTTGTCACTTCTAACAGCATTCGGTTCGATTCAGCGAACTTCATGTTCGTTCTCAGGCGAGCCTCTTGCTCAATACAGTTTCAAACGAACCTCACGTCTTGTTGTCACTTCTAACAGCATGATTAATCCAAAGAGATAAACTTAATAAGAGAGCGGAAGCAATACCTGAATCCATAAAGATCTGAATTAGGGTTTTAGATCTTCTAATCTTGAGGGTTTTCTCTATAGCCGAATTTCTCTCTAGATGGGGTGAAGAGAATTAGAGAACGTAACACTAGATTAGGGACCATAAGCCCATATATATAGGTGTTGTACTTTTACAATTTGGCCCCTCATCAAATTGTAATTACAACCTGGTATCTGCACATTTAGCCCATAATTTATTTAAATACCCATTAACCCAAATTGATTGATCACTTTAGTGGGTTAGCCTTAAGTATAGCACTACACATTAATGTAACATATGTGCCCACAAATAGATTTAATTAGATTTAAATCTAACAATCTCCCACTTGGGCACCATATGTTTCCTTGAAAATGTGTATAACTTTATGAGCTCAAAATTGCTATCACTGATAAGGGTATCTCCAAACAATCTCGTCCATTGACTATATCAATATAGGATCAAAGCGGTCTTCGTTACATTTATCGTGGTGAACCCATCAATGGTCACATATACTAATCTGATCAAATGACATAGATCAATCATGGATGTGCGGCATGAAAATTACATGCAATGTGATCGTGCATGTCTATTTTCAACTGGTCCTACCTTAAACTTTAGTGAGGTCATCCTCAAACATAATGTAGCGAGTGTATAATCGAATACTTTATTACGTCGAGAAAATAACCAAACATAAATATGTCCAAAATACACATAAAGCAATAAATCACAAACTCCCACTAAAACAAGATATCCTCAAATATTACAACACCCATATGAGCCAGGTGCTCATGAAAGACCTTGGTGGTAATCCTTTAGTAAGAGGATCGGCTATCATGGAGTTTGTCCCAATATCTTTATGGATATCGACCACTCTGTACCCTTTCTTTCACAACTAGGAACTTAATGTCAATATGTTTTGACTTAGTCGAGCTCCTGTTGTTATTGGAATACATTACTGCTGATTTATTGTCACAAAATAACTTTAGTGGTCTTTCAATATTTTCGAATCGCGATCCGGTGACAAAATTTCGTAACCATATTCCATGATTGGATGCCTCATAGCAAGCTACAAATTCTCGCCGCCATAGTGGAAGAAGCTACAAGTGTCTGTTTGACACTTTTCCATGATATAGCTCCTCCGGCTAACATATAAATATAGCCTGATGTAGACTTTCTGCTATCTTGACATCCAGCAAAATCAGAATCAGAGTACCCAATGACCTCCAACTGTTCTGATTTCTTGTATGTGAGCATATAATCTTTTATTTTGAAGATACCTCATAACCCTTTTGTTGCTATCCAATGATCCATACCGGGGTTGCTTAAGTATCGCCTAACATACCAACAATGTACGCAATATCCTGACGCAGATACACTGAGCATACATTAGACTCCCTACGGTGAAGCATAGGGAATCTTACGCATTTCTGAATTTCAAGGTTACTTTTAGGGCGATTGAGACTGAATTTGTCTCCTTTAGCAACAGGGTGTCACAGTGCGCAATCTTGCATGCCAAACCTTTTGAGTACTTTATCGATATAGCTCTTTTGTGATAATCCAAGTATACCTTGAGAACGATCTCGATGTATCTGGATTCCTAATATAAAAGAGGCGTCCCCAAGATCTTTCATCTCAAAATTCTTTGATAGAAATCTCTTGGTTTCGTGCAACATGCCTATATCATTAGTGGCAAGCAATATGTCATCGACATACAGAACCAGAAAAATATACTTACTCCCACTAAACTTTTGATATACACAGTCATCAACAATATTCATCTCAAAGCCAAACGAGATAATTATTTGTTGAAACTTGTAATACCATTGACGAGGAGCTTGCTTGAGTCCATAAATGGATTTCCTTAATTTACAAACCATATTCTTTGGATCTCCTGACACAAAGTTTTCTGGTTGTACCATATAAATCATCTCATCAATGTCCCCATTGAGAAATGCAGTCTTAACATCCATTTGATGTAACTCAAGATTGAAATGAGCAACAAGTGCCATGATTGTTCTAAAAGAGTCTTTCGATGAAACTGGAGAGAAAGTCTCTGTATAATCAATGCCTTCCTTTTGAGTATAGCCTTTTGCTACAAGACGTGCCTTATACCTTTTCACATTACCATTTGCATCCCGCTTGGTTTTAAATATCCATTTACAACCAATTGGTTTTGCACCTTCTGGTAATGGAGCAAGTTCCCAAACCTTATTGTCTTGCATAGACTTGTACTCCTCATTCATGGCATCAATCCACTTTTGAGAGTTAGAACTTTTCATGGCCTGATGAAAGTTGACTGGATCTTCTTCCATCATTCCATTATTGTCCTCATGTTCTTGGAGAAATACAATATAATCATCCGGAATAGCATTTCTCTTTTCTCTCGTGGATCTCCTTAATGGCACTGGTTCTTGAGGTTGTCGAGTTTGTTCTTCTGGAACAGGGAGTTGTTCAACATTGTCTTCTTGAGGTTCCGGATTTATTTCTTGATCAATGACAGGTATATGAACTTGAATATTGTCAGAAATGACTGTATGGATTGGATTTGAAGCCAATTCCTCCTCAAAAACAATGTCTCTAACCTTATTTCTCCCCCCAAACTCAACATCCTCAAAGAATGTTCTTTGTTCCGTCTCAAAAATAGTCCTAAGTGTGGGATCATAAAATTTGTAGCCCCTAGAGCGCTCGTAATACCCAATAAAGTAGTCCTTAACCTGCTTGGAGTCCAATTTCTTTTCATTTGGCCTATAAGGCCTTGCCTGTTGGACATCCCCAAATATGTAAGTGCTTTAAACTGGCTTTCAACTCCAAAGCTCATAAGGTGTTTTAGCAACCGCTTTACTTGGTACTCTGTTTAGAATGTAAGCTGCTGTCTTTAGTGCTTCTCCCAGTGACTCGGTAAGAAGAATGAGCAATCATACTTCTTACCATATCCTTAAGAGTCCTATTTAGTCTTTCGGCTACACCATTCATGCTAGGTGATCACGGCATGGTGTCTTGTGGGACAATACCGCATTCCTCTAGGTATCTAGCAAATGGTCACGGGCGTTGTTCACGAACCATCATATCGCCGTAGTACTCACCACCATCGATCTAACGGTTTTAATCTTTTTATTTAGTTGGTTTTCAACTTCGACTTTAAATGATTTGAACACGCCCGAGACTCGATTTCTCATGAATGAGATATAGGTACCCATAGCGTGAGTAATCGTCTATGAATGATATAAAATATTGTTGACCATTCCAAGATGCCGTAGGAAATGGCCCACAAATATCTGTATGTATCAATTCTAAGACATCTGAGGATCTGTTGGCACCTAATCTCTTAACTTTGGTCTGTTTTCCCTTGATACAGTCAATGCATACATCAAAGTCTATAAAATCAAGGGAATTCAAAATGCCATCGACACAAGGCGCTCAACTCTACCTTTTGAGATATGACCCGCTTATGCCATAATGTTCTTTGAATTTTCCTTATTTAATTTACGTTTAGTACCACGTGATTCCACATGCAGGATTTCATTATAAGAAGCAATTGTATCAAGCATATATAGGTTATCGTAAGTACTTAAGAAACCAGTTCCCACAATATTTGAATTTAAAGATAAACTAGCCTGATTATTTCCAAATGAACAATAATAACCTGATTTGTCCAATAAAGAAATAGAAACCAAATTCCGTCTAAAAGACGGTACTACAAAATTATCTTTCAAATCTAAATAGGAACCAGTTCCTAATAATAACCTAAAGTGCCCTATTGCTTCCACATCTACCGATTGTCCATCGCCCACAAAGATGTGTCTTTCACCATCACTTGGCTTTCGGTAGCTCAGGCAACCCTGCATAGAAACACTTATGTGAGTAGTAGCAGCCGAATCTAACCACCAAGTATTTCTGGGTACTGAGACTAAATTAACCTCAGAACAGACCAAAGTAAGGAACATACCCTTCTTGACACGCCAGGCGTGATATTTGGTACAATCCTTCTTTACGTGTCCGGATTTGTTGCAGAAGAAACAACCCTGATCATCCTTATGTTGTTTCTTCTGAACTGGACCCTTAGCAGCTTCATTATCATTCTTTCTTTTCTTGCCCTTATCCTTAGGGGCATAAGCCAAATGAGCACTTTCGGTCTTATCTTGCTTTAATCTGTCTTCTTCTTGCCCACAGTATGAAATGAGCTCATTTAGAGTCCATTTCTCCTTTTGGCAGTTATAACTGACCTTAAATTGATTGAATTGTGCAGGAAGAGATAACAGAACCAGATGCACCAATAACTCATCACATAGATCGAGTTTTAGTGCCTTAAGTTTTGAAGCAATATGAGACATTTCCATAATATACTCCCTGATATTTCCTTTGCCCTTATACTTCATTGAAATCAAGCGAGCTAAGAGCGTGCTTGTTTCTACCTTATCATTTTAGCAAAAGCGTTTCGATTTGGCAAGAAAATCTTTGGCTTTAGTAATCCCTTCGATTCTCGTGCCCTCAAGGCTTCCTAATGCAGCTTGATGATCATTAGACTCATGCGATTTGAACGTTCCCACTTCTCATACTCCTTCTTTGCATCAGGAGTGCTTTCCGCAGTGAGAAGTTGAGGTTGTTCAGTTCTTAATGCAAGGTCTAGATCCATGCAGCCAAGAACAATTAAAATGTTCTCTTTCCAAACCTTGAAATTAGTCCCATTGAGCATGGGAATTGAGTTTATGTTAGCAGAAATGGTTGCAGCAGATGCATTAGCTGAAATAAACAAAAGATTTCACATTAATAACTGTAATTAGTAATCAATAAAATTCAAATAACTAAAAAATCCCATCTCAAGATATCTAGCACAACATTAATATCAAGTCTTTGGACAGTAATATTAATTGCAAGTGATACCTTGTTGCAACGATCAAACATTGACAATAACGCATGTCAAATAATGAAACTATCTTTGGATTGATTCATTATCCACATGTAAACCTTATAATTGTCACACATTTATCATCGCAGATGTGTATGCAGTCTACATAAAAATTAACCTTCCTTTGGGCCGATTAAATATTTACTCGAAAACATCCACACAACCATCTAATATTCCTCATGAATAATCTACACAAGAGAGGTTACTTTGGCAACATCTTGTTTCAATTAATCATTTAGAATAAAAGACAACCTTAATGCCTTAGTGTCATGTTATTTGAATTAAATAATTGATTCACTACCAAATTAAACAATTAAAATAGATTTCTCCATTTTAATCAACCATAGATAGACCCATAAAGGCCTAAAAGACTTAATGGATTATTTGAGCAATTCAATTAATCCCAAATCTGAAATTCTGATTTGAACGCGAGGTTCGCATTGAGAACGAACGCGGGGTTTGTTTGAGTTCAAACGCGAGTTTGACTTGAGTTCGAACGCGAGGTTCGACTTGAGGTTCGACCGCGAGGTTCGTTTGAGTTCAAACGCGAGTTTGACTTGAGTTCGAACGCGAGGTTCGACTTGAGGTTCGAACGCGAGGTTCGACTTGATGAGCGAACATGAGGTTCGTTTGAAGGAATGAACGCGAGGTTCAACTGAAGTTCGAACACGAGGTTCGACTTGAGTTTCGAACGCGAGGTTCGACTTGATGAACGAACGCGAGGTTCGTTGGAATGAACGCGAGGTTCAACTGAAGTTCGAACACGAGGTTCGACTTGATGAACGAACACGAGGTTCGTTTGAAGGAATGAACGCGAGGTTCAACTGAAGTTCGAACACGAGGTTCGACTTGAGTTTCGAACGCGAGGTTCGACTTGATGAACGAACGCGAGGTTCGTTGGAATGAACGCGAGGTTCAACTGAAGTTCGAACACGAGGTTCGACTGACAAAACGAACACGAGGTTCGTTTGGAATGAACGCGAGGTTCAACTGAAGTTCGAACACGAGGTTCGACTGACAAAACGAACACGAGGTTCGTTTGGAATGAACGCGAGGTTCAATTGAAGTTCGAACACGAGGTTCGACTTGAGTTTCGAACGCGAGGTTCGACTTGATGAACGAACGCGAGGTTCGTTGGAATGAACGCGAGGTTCAACTGAAGTTCGAACACGAGGTTCGACTGACAATTTATGTTTTGATTAATATGATAGCTGATCCTCTTACTAAAGGATTACCACCCAAGGTCTTTCATGAGCACACAGCTCATATGGGTGTTGTAATATTTGAGGATATCTTATTTTAGTGGGAGTTTGTGATTTATTGCTTTATGTGTATTTTGGACATATTTATGTTTGGTTATTTTCTGATCAGAATAAAGTATTCAGATTATACACTCTGCTACATTATGTTTGAGGATGACCTCACTAAAGTTTAAGGTAGGACCATTGAAAATAGACATGCAATGCATCACATTGCATGTAATTTTCATCGCACATCCATGATTGATCTATGTCATTTGGCGTATTAGTATATGTGACCATTGATGGGTTCGATCACGATAAATGTGGCGAAGACGCTTTGATCCTATATTGATATAGTCAATGGGCGAGATTGTTTGGAGATACCCTTATCGCTGATAGCAATTTTGAGCTCATAAAGTTATACACATTTTCAAGGAAACATATGGTGCCCAAGTGGGAGATTGTTAGATTTAAATCTAATTAAATCTATTTGTGGGCACATATGTTACATTAATGTGTAGTGCTATACTTAAGGCTAACCCACTAAAGTGATCAATCAATTTGGGTTAATGGGTATTTAAATAAATTATGGGCTAAATGTGCAGATACCAGGTTGTAATTACAATTTGATGATGGGCCAAATTGTAAAAGTACAACACCTATATATATGGGGTTATGGTACCTAATCTAGTGTTACGTTCTCTAATTCTCTTCACCCCATCTAGAGAGAAATTCGGCTATAGAGAAAACCCTCAAGATTATAAGATCTAAAACCCTAATTCAGATCTTTATGGATTCAGGTATTGCTTCCGCTCTCTTATTAAGTTTATCTCTTTGGATTAATCATGCTGTTAGAAGTGACAACAGTCACCGCATCCTCAGGTGCTGGTTTTCCGGAGGCTTTTACCGCTAGGAGACGGACAGCCATTGAAGCTCCGGCATGAGGGTTGCTTTTTAGGACAAGGTTTACACGACTGTTCCCCATAGGCCAGCGATCACAACTCTTATTTTATTTGTATTTCAAAGTGCTCTTTTATTGAGTAAAATCCAACAATCTAGAAAACAGACATTAAAACGAAATAATTTTGCTGCTCAGTTGTTTATTTCAAAAGAAGGATCGCTGAACCTGATAGTTATCAAAAGCTAGATAGTCCTGGTTGTTTTTGTATTAGTATTAACACACTTGGAATCATATATAGTTTTAGTATTTGTTTAATATTGCATGTCTGTCATTATTGCTTATAAGTGTTTTCTTCGCTAGTGGACTAATTATTATATAGTTCCTTTTGTGCTAGCATCACGTGATAGGTTGGCTAATTAATTCTCTGCAAGTGTTGCTTTTATTCACCTACAAGAAAGACTTGTTTACTTCTTCTTTGAATATAATATCCTACAAGTTCTTTCAGTCCTTGCTTAAGCATCAGAGATAGTTGTAATTTCTTGCTGTTTAAATTCTTTACATTTAAAGCATAGGATCATTTGCCAGTTTAATTGTTTAATTCAATTAAGTGCCTTTTTCTAGTTAGTGCCTTCGGATATATCATTAGCAAGTGAGAAACCTGTTTCTGGTTGTTGTTGTTATTTCTTACATAGTTTATTGCAAGCTTCAGTTCAAGTTGTGCGTCAATAGAAATTTTGCGAACTTGTTCTTAGTCCTTTGCATTTACCTCCTGCATACAAATCTTATTTTATCCAGTTAGCTTCTACATAATGTTATGTTAAAATTGCCTTCAGTTTGTCATTCTCTGTCTAATATTGCATAAGTAAATTGCCTTGTGGTTTTCGTGGCTCTTTTTCATTTGACTCCTTTTGCATATTTGTTTAAAAAATGAAAGCCAACATGGTAGAAGTTAATTGTGATTCCTTTAGGTTAGCATACACTCCTTTTGTGAATTGCACTACGTTCTCTTCTGATTGGTGGTTAGATTCTGGAGCTAATATACATGTTTCAACCGACCGCTCCTGATTCTCCACTTATCAAGAATCATGTGAAGGAAGTGTAACCCTAGCAGACAACTCCACTAGACAAGTGAATGGTAGCGGGTGTGTAGACTTGAAAATGACTTCAGGAAAAACTTTGACTCTTCACAATGTTCTTCATGTACCTACCCTTAGGAGGAATCTAATTAGTGAATCCATCCTTATGAAAGCTGGTTTTAGGTTAGTGAAGGAATCAAATAAATTTGTCATCTCCAAAAATAATGTATTTATTGGGAAAGGCTTTGTTACCGATGGATTATTCAAATTGAATGTAACAAAACCTTCTGATAATACATTTTCTTCTTCCTCTATTATGAATGTTGAATCTTGTGACAAATGGCATGGTAGATTAGGACATGTGAACCATGGAACCATTAGGAAGATGATCAACCTTAATCTTATACCCAAAACTTTTTTCAAAATCACCTTCCAAGTGTGAAATATGTGTCAAGGGCAAACTTATCCGGAAACCCTTTCCATCCATAAGTAGAGTCTCTGAACCTCTTGAACTTATCCATAGTGATGTGTGTGACTCAAACAGAGTACTCACTAGGGGTGGTAGAAGATACTTTGTTACATTTATAGATGATCACTCCAGGTATTGCTATACCTATCTCCTAAAATCCAAAGATGAAGTCTTAGATATGTTTAATGTGTATAAAGCCGAAGTTGAGAACCAACTTGAGAAGACAATTAAGATCCTGAGATGTGATGGTGGGGAGTATACTTTAAATTACATGACCGAATATTGTCAAGAACATGGCATTATTCATGAAGTCACTACTCCCTATACACCTCAATCCAATGGGATTGCTGAAAGGAAGAATAGAACTCTAATGGATATGGTGAACTGTATGCTTCTCAGCTCAGGAGCACCTGAAAACCTTTGGGGAGAAGCACTACTGTCTACTTGTTATATCATTAATAGGGTACCTCATAAAGTCTCTGATATTACTCCCTATGAACTTTGGAAATGTAGAACACCTAGAATAGATTACCTTAAGGTTTGGGGATGCTTAGCTAAGGTAGGGATACCTGAACCTAAGAAGAGGAAGATTAGCCCCAAAACTGTAGATGCTGTATTTATTAGATATGCTTTAGATAGCAATGTTAACCGCTTTCTGGTGATTAACTCAGAAATTAGTGTTATATCCAACAATACAATCATAGAAGCCCGTGATGCGGTATACTTTGAAGATATCTTTCCTTTCCAAACTAGGATTTCTAGTAGTCCATTATCATCATCATCCCATCCTTCCTCTAGTTCCCATCAACCTCAAGAAGAACCTAGAAGAAGTAAGTGAGGTAGAATTGAAAAGAACTTCGGAGAAGATTTCTTTACCTTCCTTGTTGAGGGCAATCCTAGTTCCTTTAAAGAAGCTATGGATTCACCCGATAGTCCTTTTTGGAAAGAGGCCATTGATAGCGAGATGAAATCCATAATGGAGAACAACACATGGATTCTCACTGACTTACCTCTAGGATGTAAACCTGTTGGATGTAGATGGATATTCAAGAAGAAACTTAGGCCTGACGGGACCATTGAAAAGTATAAGGCTAGGCTTGTAGCCAAGGGATATACCCAAAAGAAAGGTATTGATTATTTTGACACCTACTCCCCTGTAGCTAGAATCACTACCATTAGAGCCCTTTTAGCTTTAGCATCTGTTCATAAAATGATCATACATTAGATGGATGTCAGGACTGTCTTTATGAATGGAGATCTCGAAGAAGAGATCTACATGGATCAACCTGAAGGGTTCTGATGGGTAAATTTTGAGTGATTACCTTAGTTGCAAGTATACAACTTATCAAGTTATAGTATATAAGATTCTCGATCCCACAAGGAACGGGAAGTAAAAAGAGTTTTGTTCAAGTTTTGGTTCTCAAATTATGCGCATGACAATTAGGAGTTATTCAAATAAAATAAAAGTGAGAAAATGGTGAAAGTGGTGGTGACGAGGCTAGAGAGAGTGGATTGTGGATTATGCGCAATAAAACGAGGAAGAAAATGAGAGTGGAGAGATTAAAAAATGTGTGTGATAAAAACGAGGAAGAAAATGAGTGTGAGGGGGTTTAAAGATGGAAGTGGTAAAGTGAAAATAAAAGAAAATGAATGTGAGAGAAGGAGGGTGATTGTGATTTGTGTAAATAAAAAGAAAAAGAAATCAAGAGAGGAGAAAGACAATTAAAGAAAAATAAACAAATGAAAAATAAGGATAAGAGGAAAATTAAGAATGTAAAGTATGGAGGATTAATTAAAGATATGAGGAATCTAGAGTAGATCCACTTAGCTTATCTCAATCTCACAAGAATGAGTTGGATTTGTTAGCTAGTTTTAAACAATCTCTAGGGATCCCACAAATATTAGCTCCACACTTAGAAAAAGGTAATTCCCTAGAGGTTTCTAGCCTCAAGGTGAATTAAAGGAAAGAAAAATCTATTCTAGAAAGTAAATACAAGAATTAAAGACATTGCATGAAAGTAAATTGCAAGGAATTAAATTGCATGAAAGTAAATCTAAGCTACAAAGCATATAAATGAACAAGAAATGAAAAAGAAATAAAAGGAAAACCAACAACTCTGATCTTAATCTAATCCTCCTTTTGGTCCTTGGATTAGAAGAAGAGAAAGGAAATTGAAGGTGAAAATTTTTATTTATTGTGTAACAAAAGTTATAATTTTTGAAAGGTCTTCTCAATTAAGAGTAACCCTTCTCTCCAAATGGAGTTTTACAAAATATTTCACACTCAAAACCCTCAAAGATTCACCCTATTTATAGCCCAGCGGAGTTGATGTGAACCATTGGATCAAACTTTGCTAAAAGGAAGAGAAATCATTATCGAATTGCGAAAACCGACGGTTGCCGACGGCTAGCTAACCGGTAGCCAACCGGCCACAACCGGTTGGTCAACCGATTGGTTCCCAACGGATTTTGTCTTTTCTTAATATTTTTGCACGAATTCTTCTTGGATCCCTTTGGTATCTTGGGCCTTCGTTTGTCTTCAGATTTAGGCTTTAAAAATTGGTAGAAATTCAGAGAATTTGAGTCATTTGGGCTTTATTCATTAATACTTTATTAACCTGCAATTAAGATAAAAAACGATTATTAGTGATATCTTTATTCATATAAAATAGGTAATGAGGATATAAAATGTAATTAAAATGTGATAATCAAATACCCCACACCTAAACTTTTGCTAGTCCTCTAGCAAAGAAAATAAAAAGAAAATCTAACTCACTTTCTCGCAGAATCGCTATTTCGTGATACAACAAGCCTTTAAACCCTAGGTTACCCTAGTGGACGAGTTGTAGTCTCGTGAGGGTTTGCGATGAATATACCCACAAAATTCAATCAACTTGCCAATTTAAAGAAGTTAATGAAATAATTAATTCATTTGATATATTCAAACATTCCAATTGAAGTTGGTTAATACTCAAGAAAGCGTTTTATCATAACTCCAATGTAATTTTCTTAAGAAAATCCTTCCATTATAGTTATTGTTGATGTATATAATCACACGATCACTAACCTCGGGCGGTTTAGCTTTTAAGAGAGCTGAGTCCGCCTTCTCTCCTAAAGCCAGGCGGCCGACTCGATCAAGGGATTAGCCTCGGTGAAGAAGGACACGTGGAAGAGGCGGAGTTGGGATCTCCGATGGTTCCTCCAGCGGTCAAGTTAGTAGAGTGGGAGATAATGTAATGGGCGAGAATTCACTCAAAAAGATTGCTTACAGTTCGTTGCTCACGCTGCTACTTATACCTAGGGTTCGGGGGTATTTTCGTCTTTAGTTGGCTAACCATTCTTTGAGTCGACCCTCTCTTCCACGTGTGAGCAGTGATTGGTGAGCATCTCTCTTTGCTACGGTGGTGGCCTTTACAGTGTCAACTTGGGTAATTTGAGGGTTAGTGTGGTCTATTCGCCATTAATGGGATGGGATTGGCGTGCCTTTGGTACATGGGTCGAGGTGCCTTAAATACCGTGAGAGATGGGGAGTTAAAGGGTCATCGGCGCATTTAATCGTCTTGGCGAACTCGAAATACCGTATAACGTCGTTAGAGTGGAGGAATCACGCAGACGAGGTAGGGAGGCTGAGGCAGGCGGTCGGCTCGCTGCGCTCCTCGGGGCGTCCTTTAGGGCGATCAAGCGAAAGGGCGACGGTGCCGCTTAGCGTCTTAGAGGATTGGCGGTGAAGAGGGGCGAGCTCGCCTTATTGTCGGGGAGGCCGGCGATTGGTTGGATGGGGCCATAATGGGTGGCGGGTTGGGGGCAGCGAAGCCGCCTTCGCGTTGTTCGGCGGATCGTGGTTGGAAAGCGGCGGTGAGTCGTCCCCGTCGGTCGGTGGGGCGGCGTGGAATAGGCCGGTCAATGGTGGGCGGACGGCTATTCTGCTCTTCGGCGTCGTCCATGGAGAGTTGTTGTCGGACCGGCTTGCACCGCCTTTTGCGTCGGCTATGGTGATAGTAAGCGATGGACCATGGTGGAATTCGGTGGTGCGCGCCCGTGGAGTGAACCGAGGCTTCGATGCATTTTGTTGTTGTGACGGCGTTTATCCGTGTTAATATCTCGTTTTTTCTCCTTAATCACTAGTTAGTGGTTATGACCATAACAGTTGGCCCCTTTCGCTTGGAGTCGGTTGGAAACGAGTCCAAGTAAAATGAATGTTCCGGAGGGGGTTCGAACGTTTCATCGATGGGACGTGGCTGATGTCAGCGGGCAGTTCCCTGACCATTGGCGTTTCGCCTTCTGGGTGCAAAAGTGGGGGCCCTCTGGGAATAGGTAGGGTTGCTTTTCGTCTTCCGAAGTGGCGCCTCGGGAGTGGGGCTTCAATCTTCTCCGTTGATCGCCAAAAGGTGTGGCGTCAGTGGGTCCCACCATATAGATGCAGAGCGGTGAGTGAGAAGGAGGCTGTTGAAGAGTATAGGCAAGGGCCTATGGGGAAAGTAGAGCTGTCCCTAGCTGTCAAAGCGGGCTACGACTACTTAAAAGCCCAACTTCCTCCGGAAGCGCTCTCGACATTGAGCCTCGCGTATCCTCCTAGGGTGGAGGGTTCTCTGCGTGTTCTGCAAGGCCTGGAAGCCAGGGGGGCAGGGGTGCAACTTAGCGCCGAGGATGACCCTGATGAGGATGAGGACGACGAGGAGGACGAGGACGAAGACGGAGAGGAGGGAGATGGCGGCGAGGGAGGAGATTAGGTCGCTCTGGCACTTTGTTCATCCTCTTTGCTTTGTTTTTGGTTAGAAAGTCCCCATGTATTTGTAATACATTTTTCTGGTGAACGAAAATTTAGTTCGCGTTTTTCTACACCGAACTCTCTCCTTTTCTTTGTGATGCCCTTTCTTAGGCTTTGTGACAATAGCGACTTTGGCCAAAATGGCCGTTATCTATGTTTTATACGACATGACAAATGGGTCGAGCGATGGTCATAGTTCAGTCGGCCTGATTGGTAACTTCGCGTTCGATTTGTGGTCGACCCTAGGTGAGTGGTCGAAGCGCTATATGGTGGATTGGCCAGCTGCGGAGGGAGCCGTTCGTCTCGAGTGGAGCGTGACGTCGTCGGAGTCGCCCTTTAATTGCTGACTTTTAGGTTTCTGGGATGGGCGGCAGATCTTATTTAAAGCAAAGAGGCGTTTTGGCGATTTTGGCGGCGATTGAGCCCTGTGATTTTCGGCGGTGCCTCGAGTTCCGTTATTAATTCCCTCATTGACCACGAGGGGCTTAGCATTCATGGGTTCTATTATAAATAGGGAGGAGACCATTACTTTGTGTTCTCGTTAGGTTGGCAATTGATTGATCTACACTCGTTACTCTTGAGGTCTCAAATTGGGGCCGGTGAGTTTCGATCATCTGTGGAGAAAAATCCCTTTGTTTGTACACGGTGATGAAGTGCGTTCCTCATCGCCCACGTGCTCGTTTTAATGAGGAATAGTTGGGCGCCGAGTGTTTCTCGAGGAAGCGGCCTTGTTTGCATCTGTGGGTTCGGGCTATTGTCGTCTGAAACCATGGGTTTGGGCTATTATCGATATGAAACCATGGATTTAGTTAAGCCCCATGGCCCTTTCATTCACTTCTACAACTATTGCGCCTCTTTTCGAGAACGGCATGGCCAGAAGCGGCGGAGGAGACAGAAAGCAAGGAGGAAAAGCGAAGAGTAGCGGCGGGCGTCTGTTTGGACTTGTATATCGTTGTTGTTGTTTTTTTAGCGATGTAAATTTTTGCTTGGGATATCAATAAAGTTCGCATTTCGGTGATGGTGGTTGTCTATTCGACTTCGTCTTTGGCTCTTCTTTCTCTTTTCCCCTTTTCTTTTGTAGTCAGCAAGCGGCCCACGTGGAACCTAATGAACCATAATAAGTAGACCAGCGAATTGCCCTGTGGGGCTTGATGGAAATGATAAGTAGACCAGCAGATCGGCCCACGTGGGGCACAATGAATCATAATTAGGCCAGAAGGCGGATGCCCCCAGTGGAGCTTACAATGAATCATAATAAATAGGCCAGCGGGTCATTTTGTGGGAACTACGGTGAATCATGATAAGTAGACCAAGCGGGTGCATTACAGTGGGGCTTGGTCTACACATCGGTCCGTTTACCTGTTGGGGGCATCTGGGTCGCCGGCGTGAGTTGGGCGTAAGGCGCGTCAGGATCTTCGTTTGTGATTCTTTTGGTAAGGCGATCTTCATTACGGGCGTGGAGCCGGCTGAGCCGGTTCCACGAGAGCGGCGACTCCGTGGAGACGGCCAGCGTAGGTGGTGCCGGGACTTACGTGGCGCCTAGGTCTTATGGAGTGGCAGCAAGATCTACGTTTTGAGCAAAGAGCAAGCACGAGCGGCTCCGCGTGGGAGCGGCGACTCCGTGAAGACGGCAGCGTAGGTTGGGTGCCTAGGACTTACGTGGCGCCTAGGTCTTATTTGGCGGGGCCGATCTCTATTTGAGGCAAAGAGCAAGCTGAGTCGGCTCCGCGTGGGGCGGCGACTCCGTGAAGACGGCAGCGTAGGTCGGTGCCTAGGACTACGTGGCGCCTAGGTCTTATTCCGGGGACCGATCTACGTTTTGAGGCAAAGAGCAAGCTGAGTCGGCTCCGCGTGGGAGCGGCGACTCCGTGAAGAGACGGCAGCGTAGGTCGGGTGCCTAGGACTTACGTGGCGCCTAGGTCTTATTCGGCGGGGCCGATCTACATTTTGAGGCAAAGAGCAAGCTGAGTCGGCTCCGCGTGGGGCGGCGACTCCGTGAAGACGGCAGCGTAGGTCGGTGCCTAGGACTTCGTGGCGCTAGGTCTTATTCGGCGGGGCGATCTACATTTTGAGGCAAAGAGCAAGCTGAGTCGGCTCCGCGTGGGAGCGGCGACTCCGTAGAAGGATGACGGCCAGGTGGGGTGCCTAGGACTTCGTGGCGCCTAGGTCTTATTCGGCGGGGCGATCTCTTTTGAGGCAAAGAGCAAGCTGAGTCGGCTCCGCGTGGGGCGGCGACTCCGTAGAGACGGCAGCGTAGGTCGGTGCCTAGGACTACGTGGCGCCTAGGTCTTATTCGGCGGGGGCGATCATTTTGAGGCAAAGAGCAAGCACGAGTCGGCTCCGCGTGGGGCGGCGACTCCGTGAAGGACAAGCGTGGGTGGTGCCTAGGACTACGTGGCGCCTAGGTCTTATTCGGCGGGGGCGATCTACGTTTTGAGGCAAGAAACAAGCTGAGTCGGCTCCGTGGGAGGCGGCGACTCCGTAGAAGACGACAGCGTAGGTCGGTGCCTAGGACTTAGTGGCGCCTAGGTCTTATTCGGCGGGGCCGATCTCTATTTTGAGGCAAAGAAGCAAGCTGAGTCGGCTCCGCGTGGGGCGGCGACTCCGTGAGGACGACGGCGTAGGTGGTGCCTAGGACTTACGTGGCGCCTAGGTCTTATTCGGCGGGGCGATCTGTTTGAGGCAAAAGCAAGCACGAGCGGCTCGCGTGGGGCGGCGACTCCGTGAAGACGACCGCGTAGGTCGGTGCCTAGGACTTACGTGGCGCCTAGGTCTTATTCGGCGGGGCCGATCATTTTGAGGCAAAGAGCAAGCTGAGTGGCTCCGTGGGGCGGCGACTTCAGAAGACGGCAGCGTAGGTGGTGCCTAGAGACTTCACGTGGCGCCTAGGTCTTATTCGGCGGGGCGATCTACATTTTGAGGCAAAGAGCAAGCTGAGTCGGCTCACGTGGGAGGCGGCGACTCCGTGAAGGACGGCAGCGTAGGTCGGTGCCTAGGACTTCACGTGGCGCCTAGGTCTTATTCGGCGGGGCGATCTATTTTGAGGCAAAGAAGCAAGCTGAGTCGGCTCCGCGTGGGGCGGCGACTCCGTAGAGACGACAGCGTAGGTGGTGCCTAGGACTTAGTGGCGCCTAGGTCTTATTTGGCGGGGCGATCTCTATTGAGGCAAAGAGCAAGCTGAGTCGGCTCGCGTGGGGCGGCGACTCCGTGGAGACGGCCAGCGTAGGTGGTGCCTAGGACTTCGTGGCGCCTAGGTCTTATTTGGCGGGGCGATCTGTTTGAGGCAAAGAAGCAAGCACGAGTCGGCTCACGTGGGAGGCGGCGACTCCGTAGAGACGGCAGCGTAGGTGGTGCCTAGAGACTTCGTGGCGCCTAGGTCTTATTTGGCGGGGCGATCTACATTTTGAGGCAAAGAGCAAGCTGAGTCGGCTCCGTGGGAAGCGGCGACTCCGTAGAGACGGCAGCGTAGGTGGTGCCTAGGACTTACGTGGCGCCTAGGTCTTATTCGGCGGGGCGATCTCTATTTTGAGGCAAAGAGCAAGCTGAGTCGGCTCCGCGTGGGGCGGCGACTCCGTGAAGGACGGCAGCGTAGGTCGGTGCCTAGGACTTACAGTCGGCAAGCATGGCGATGACTTAGCGGCGGATCGGCTCCTTGACTTCGACTGCGTGGTTGGGCAACCCGTCCTAACTTGGCGAGTAGGGTGTGGATACTTAATTGGTGGATCACTGTCGCGACTAGGTGAAAGGGTTCCTTGACTTCGTCCTAGCGAGAGAATACCCTAACTTCGACTTAGTGAGAGTGGTAGGTTCGCTTGGCCCGAGTAAGTTGGGTCGCTGTCTCAACTAGGTGAGGAGGGTTCCTTGACTCGGCGTGGCGAGAAGGGTTCCTTGACTCGACCTAGCGGAAAGGGTCGCTGAACTACACCCGATGGAAGTTACCTCGACTCAAGCTAAGAGAGTGGGATGTCGACCGTGTTAGGTGAGGAGGGCGTGCCTTGACTCACTCCGGTGGGAAGGGTCCCCTAAGCTCGGCTCAACAAAGCTACCCGGCTTCGGCAAGTGGCCGGGTTGTTACAACTTCGTTTTTAGCGAGAAGGTTGATTTGATCTGTTGTGACGAGTTGATCGCTAAGACGCTCCTCGTACAATTTAAGACAGAATAATTGTCAGAAGCAAAATTCTATTTATATAGAAAGTTCTTGAGCAAGATTTATAATGCAGATTCATTGAAAAAACTTCCTGAGGTGCTCTATGTTCCAGGGATGTTGTAGAACTCTTCCATCGGGCCACGAGCGGTATGTTCGAGTGATTCTTCAAGAACGGTGTAGGGCCCCTCCCAATTGGGCGCCAACTTGCCACGCCGGGTGTCTTTGTCGAAGGCCGCCTTCCTCAGCACTAGGTCGCCGACTTGGAATCTCCTCGGCCGGACTTTGCTGTTGTAGTATCGGGCGATCCGTTGCTGATTAACGACTTGTCTGCGCAGAGCGGTCGTCCGGATCTCATCCATCAGGTCCAGCTATCCTCGAAGTCTATCGGAATTCACCTCCTCGTCGAAATGTTGGAGTCGGATGGTGGGCATGCCGACCTCCACTGGGGTTACTGCCTCTGCTCCGTAAGTTAGCATGAACGGGGTTTCTCCGGTTGAGCACTTGTGGGTTGTCCTGTAAGACCATAGGATGCTCGGTAGCTCTTCGACCCAATTGCCGCGCGGTCGACCTTCTTCTTGAGCACGGAGGATGCATTTATTAGCGGCCTCCGACCCATTACGCAGGGTGGGCTACGATCTGAACTTGAGCTTGATCCCCATTCTTCACAAAAATCTTGGAATCCGCCATTTGAGGCCGAGTGCGTTGTCGGTGATGAATGGCGGGGGCCGAATCGACACCTGTCGACTTCCAAGCAAAGCGGTGATGTTGTTCTCCCGATCTTCGCCAAAGGCTCGGCCGATCCATTTGGTGAAGTAGTCGATAGCGACTATCGGGAACTTCGTGCCAGAAGCAAGGGGCGGCCCGATATATCCAGTCCCATTGGGCGAAAGGAAGGGGAAGATGGAAGTTAGCTCGTGGCGGCCACAGGAATCTCGAAGAGTTGACACTTCTTGCACTTGGAGGCGAGCCGTAGGAGTCGGCCACAATGGTCGACCAATAGTATCCACAGTATGATCTTACGGTGAGGGTTCTACGCCCTGGTGGTTGCGCAGTGCCTTCATAATTTCCCTCAAAACATAATCGGCCATTGATTGGAGGCATGGAGGTAGGGCCCTCGCTGCCTAGATAGGGCGTCCGGTAGGCAGTGCGTCGTCGAGAGAGTAGCGGCGGGAGGCTCTCTGCAAACTCTTAACCGGTAGACCGGTAGAGTAAAGAGCCGACCACTGGCTGGAAGATAGGGTCTATCAACGGGACTCATGGGGAGTATCTGTTTGCATGGCGTCAGGCGGGTCCAGCGATGCTTGGATGAGGAGTGTATCGGCGAGGATGGGTCGGAGCTACTCAAGGATTTGGTTGATCACCGACCGACAAAGCGTCGCTTCGAGGCGTTGCGGTAGCGAGGACTTGAACAATTTTGAAGTTGGCGGCGAGACGCGGGTCCTTGACAATCTTGATGCGGAGCCATCCTCTTATCCTTGGCGGCGTATTGCGTTGACTTGATGAGCGACCGGTGAGAGTCGGCCAACCCCTGTCGGGCTCGGCCTTGGCCTCGAGGCGACCCATGGCCCGGCGATAGGAGCCGTGTCCGGCCTCATTGTTGGTGAGGAACGAGAGAAGCGATGGGCGCTCTGTGGCTGCTCAGCCGGAGCTCACATAAGCCAGGCCCAGCTCCTGCTTCATTTGAGGATCCATCCTCTCAATTCCACGAAGGCTGACTTGAGTCTTGAGAGCTTCCGGGACATGGCGGAGGTGTGGCTTGCAGAGCTCCTTTAGGGAGTCGGATTGGCGAGGGGCAATGAATCATCTGTTAGCCATCTGGCGAGTTGATTCTATGAGGAAGTCGACCAATGCTTGTGCCTTTATGGTGGTCTGGGCTCGGCCCCCGTCATATTCAGCGAGCTCGATGCGACCCATGCGACCATTCTCGGATGTGGTGGGGCTCCCAAGGGATTTCTTCAGCGGGAGGCTTCGTCCAGATGCGACAATAGGTGTGCTTGAAGTAGGGAGGCCGAAGTCACAGGCTGATGGTGATGAGGCCGAAGGATGCTTTCTCGACCCGGGGGTAGTGAGTTCCCGCTCTTAAGATCCGGTGACATAATAGGCAAACTACGGATGTGGTCTTCCTCCCGAGCGAGTGCAGAGCTCCGGACTTGTGAGGCGGCCAAATCTGAGGTATAGGGTTTCCCCTTGATTGGGTTGGCTTAAGAGCGGCTTGGTGCTCGGGTAGACCTTGCGAGCTCTCACAGTGCCCCGGCCTCCTCGATCCCTCCGGCTTCTTCTTGGGATCTTTGGCCCCTCGAGTATCTTGAAGAAAGGAAGGCTTCTCTCGTGGGCAGAAGCGCCCTAAGAGCGGCTATCTTCCCGTTGAGCTACGGATATCCTTCATGGTCTTGTGACTCGAAGTAAGCAATAGCTCTATCTTCTCAGGGTTGATTTGATTCCCCTACGGGTGATCATAAATCGAAATTTTCCGATTGTACTCCAAAAGCACATTTGGTGGGTTGAGCTTCATCTTGTGAGTCTTGGGAGGGGTGGCGAAGGTTTCTCCCAAGTCGGTGATGTGGGCGTGCGAGTCTCGACTTCACGAAGATGTAGATCCACATAGGCTTCCACATTGTGGCGGTGGGGCTTGAAGATCTTGTTGACCCGACCTCGATGGGTAGCTCCGTTCTTGAGACCAAAGGGCATTACTTTGTAACAAAGGTACCCGGTTGACAAAGGGCGTCTTCTCTTGATCATGCTCCGCCATGCGGATGGTTTATAACTTTGAGAAGAAGAAGCGTCCAAGCTCGGCAAGCTGATGTCTGCACTTTCATCGACTAATTGATACGATCGCGGGGAAGGGTAGGCGTCCTTGGGGCATGCTTTGTTGAGGTCGGTGGAGTCGGCCTGCGTCCTCCATTTACCACTAGACTTCATCGGGGCGGACGCCATTCGGATCTTGGACCCCGGGTGGTCGATGCTGGACCTCTTTCTTTGGCTTTTGGGGTTAGGGCCCCAGTGCCTCTTCAGGAGGCTGGCTTGGCTGTCGGCGGCGGAAATCGTAGGTGAATGCGTCAGGGAAATGCGCAGGCTTTCCAAGCAAACACATCAAGATTAGATAAAAGAAAAGCAATTATAGCACCTGCGTAATGGTTAGAGAGGTTGGACCCTATCTGGCGTCCTCTGCCCTTGTAGTGCGATGGGATCTCATGGAGGTCCTCAGCTGAGTCGTCCTCTCTCTCTCCTTCTCTTCAAGGCTTGAAACGGGTCTTCTCAATGGGGCGATGGTCGCGACTCCTTTTCCCTTGGTGGAGGCGTAGCAAGCTCGGGCTTCCTACAGTGCTCAGGACTATCCCACCCCTCTTGATGTCGGAATTTGATCATTTGATGATAGGTGGGCCGGGATGGCTCATAAGAGTGGTGGAGAGGCGTTGACCCAAGATGACATTGTCGCCGACTTGATGTCCATTACTACAAATTGGGCGTCCGAGTCGGTCAGCGCGAGGGGTTGCCGCCGGTCGAGGGAAGGGTGATGTCCCTCACAGGCGAGAATGTCGTGAAACCAATCGGGGACCAGAGGCATTGGGAGTTTGGACTTGTCAATACCCATGCGGTTGAGCAGCGTCCAAAACAATATGTCGTGAGAGCTCCGGTGTCGATCATGATCCTCTTCACCTTAAAACGTAGATGTCGGTGATATGGCGATAAGTCGTCATGGCGTTTGACGCCATCCAAGTCGGCCTGTTGAAAGAGATGGATACATCGACATACGCCTCTTGTCATTTTGTTCACCGTAAAGCATGCTTGGCATACCTCTTTCGAGGCGTTATTGGATTCCCCTCCCAGGTGGGACCTCGTGATGGTATTGATCACCCCAGCTCCCTTGTCAGGCTTCCCGTGCTCCAAGCTAGGTGAGGCGGGAGATCGGCGAGGTCGGTGAGTGCGTCTCTCTTGGGGTCTTTGCTCCGATAGATTAGGTTCTTCAAGAAACCTCTCTGATAGAGGTCTTGATGTCTTTACGGAGAACAATGGAGTCTCTGAGGTGTCGAGTAGCCGTGATCTCGGTGTGTCGGCCCGAGAATGGAGTGGATCTCTCTTGCTTAGGTCTGCCCTCATGCGTGGCGGGGGGCTTGTGGAGAGCCCTGCAGGCTTTGTCCAGGCCCGAAGAAGGGAGGTGTTAGGCTGTGAACGGAGGGAGCATCTGCTCTTGTCCTCCCTCCTCTGAATTGACCCTTGGTTGTTCTTGGGAGGAGGATTCCTTGGGATTAATGCAGGCTCTTCTTCTTTTGGTAGTGGAGCCGACCCTAGCGGGAGGGCTACAGGGCCGCATAGGTCTTTCTTGAGGAGGATGATGAGGCAAACCTTGCTGGCGAGGGAGTGGTGCCAAAGCAGTTGTGGCCGTCTTCTTTGGGCTCCGAGCTGCTGTGGCTATCTTATGCAGCTTACGCTTCTTCCATGTTCATGTAAGCGTGGGCTTTGGACATCAAGTGTTAAGTAACTCGATGGGCTTCTTGTTGTGGAGCTTTGGGCAGGTCTCGGTTGCGACCCAGCCACCCGAGCCGCCATGGCGACTTGCTTCCTTGGTCTTGACCTCTAGTCTCTTCATACGGAATCTCTTGATGTAGGCTCGGAGGCTTTCGCTGCTCTTGCTTGTGCGGATGAGCACCTTGGAGGGTAGTTTGGGCTTGGCGTTGGCCAAGAAATGGTGGATGAGCTGCAGCTCGGAGTTCTTCAAAGGCTGCCAATGGATTTCTTCTCCAGTGAATTCCACAAAGCTTGGCTCCTGTCAAGGTGGCAGGGAAGCGACAGGATAATTAAACTACGGAGCTTGCATCATGATCATGGTGTTGTGGTAGTCACGCACATGTTAGTAGGGTCTCTATCGCCCGTACTTGTCCATAAATCGGCATCTTGAACTTCGGCCGGTGCTCTCATGATGGAGTCGGTGAAGGTGTTCCCCTCAAATGGCGTCGGCGACGTGGTATGATTATGAGTCCTTTGTATGCGCTGGTGGGCGGTTAGGAATAAGCGTCGTGGAATGACATGGAACCTTGAAATTTGTTCTATGAAGCGCCTAAGCCTTAGCTAGGAAGGAGACTTCGTCGGTGAGTCGAAGGCAAAGAGGCCCGGCGCTAATACTCGGTATACAGGTTACATTTGTCTCTGCAGGGGTGGTAGCGCTCTCGGCGGTCTCTTAGCGACTTGTCAATGTGAGTTCAGGGAGCGAATCGCCTCATAATGGCAGCGATGCGCCTCGGCGGTGGAGTGGCGGTGGTATTGGGCTGGTCCTATTGTTGCTGATATTTCTTTGTCTTTGCAAGAAGCGAGGCCGAGTGAAGAGATACGTAGACAATAAAATTACCTTAATCCACGGCAACCGGAATGAGCAAAAGAGCTTAAGGGTCCATCGAGTGAAGTCGAGGCCGCTAAAGGTTAAGTTCACTGAATGCTTGACTTTACAAAATAGACAAAAGTGTCGATATCTCCCAAGCCGGAAGGAATTTGGCAAAATGACCGGAGCAAACTGAACCGCCGGTGGGTTTGGTTAGCTCCGTCTCGTCGAGATAATTCGATTTTCATATATAATTCGTCCAATTCCGACATACGGTTTGAAGATTCACGACCGTTCTTAAGTAGCATGTTAAAGCTTCGCCCGTAGAACAAGCTTCGCTGCAAAAGAGCTTAGCTCGCCTCAAGCACAAGCTTCAGCGTGAAGACTTGGGCTTCGCTGCGTGCTTGGCTTATGCTGCATAGGCCAAAATCGCCCACAACCTCAAAGTTTGTGAGGCTCGCCTAGCAGCGGTTGTGAGGCTTCGCCCGCATCAAAGTCGAGGCGAGGTTCGTCATTGCGGCGAGGCTCGACATTGAAGAGGCTTCGCCAAGCGGCGAGCTTCGACCTTAGATGAGCTTCGCAAGCGGCGAGGCTCGACCTTGAGCGAGGCTTCGCCAAGCGGCGAGCTCGACATTGAGCGAGGCTTCGCCAAGCGGCGAGGCTCGGCGGATCGAGCGAGGTTCGTCATTCAGCGAGCTCGACATTGAGGCGAGGCTCGCCGGCAAGAGCTCGACCTTCGATGAGGCTGCATAGCGGCGAGGCTCGACATTGAGCGAGGCTACGCCAAGCGGCGAGCTCGACATTGAATGAGGCTCGCCAGCGGCGAGGCTTCGACCTTCGAATGAGGCTGCGCCCGGCGAGGCTCGACATTCGAGCGAGGTTAGCCTACGGCGGTGAACCTCGGCGTTCGCCGAGGCTTCGCTACGGCGGTGAACCTCGACATTCAAGCAAGGTTGGCCTACGGCGGTGAACCTCGACATTCAACAAGGTTAGCCTCGGTGAACCTGACATTTGTCGAGGTTGCCTCTGATGAGTGAACCTCGACGATAATCGAGGTTAGCCTACGGCGGTGAACCTCGGCGCTCAACCTCAGCGATCATATGAGGTTAGCCCACGGCAGCGGTTTGCGAGGTTAGCCACCCGCATTTCTTTGCTGCGGCGCGGCGTGGTATGCGAGTTCCATCTGCAGGCCCGCTTCTTTGTAGCGACCCCTCGTTCACATGCTTATTTGCGTGTTTCGCATGCGAACCCCAGGCCGCGAAACAACAACCCGTGGGTTAAGTGGGCATCATGTTATGCCCACTAACTCACGTTCCATGATTTTGGCATACCGGTTACATGCACAAAATATAAATGGCCGTGGCGGCTATGGAAAAGGGGCTTGGTAAAAGGGCTTTGAAAGGAGGCTTTTGGAATTTGGAGAGATCAACACTTGTGCGCGAAAGAGATCAAGCTCTTCATCGGCGATTCTCAAGATCATCTCACTGACCGGTACGTCGTCAGCGGGGCAATCTCGGCGTGAGCATCGAGTGAAGCATCTATCGCCGCAGAGAACCCACAAAAGAAGTCAAATCAATCTTCTCTCTTCTCGTAATCGAGAATTTGATTGTAAACCCGTTCGTTCAATCAATAAACATTTTTCGACCTACAAGGTCATCGCATAAAGCTTCACGGGGAGGTTTTGCGTGGTTGCTTAGCATGGCAGGTGATCTTCTCGGTGGATTCACGGAGTTAGGCTTGAGTAACATATGGCGTAGGTTCCCGACAGGAAGATCATCGCCATTTGACATAGCGCAAGAAGAAGAAAGGAGGCCCACGGTGGAAGCCAAGATGATGTATATAATCCTACGATCTCACTAACCTCGAGCGAGTTTAGCTTTTAAGAAGCGAGGAGTCGCCTTTCTCCTCAAAGCCAGTGGCGACTCCGATCAAGGGATTAGCTGAGAAAGAAGGACTGTGGAAGAGGCGGAGTTAGGATCGGTGGTTCCAAGCCAGTCAAGTTAGTAGAGTGGGAGATAATGTAATGGAGCGAAATTCACTCGAAAAATTGCTTACAGTTCGTTGCTCTGTACTGCTACTTATACCTAGGGTTCTTGAGGGTATTTTCGTCTTCCGTTGGCTAACCATTCTTTGAGTCGGCCCTCTCTTCCACGTGTGAGCGGTGGTGGTGAGCATCTCTATATACCTCACGGTGGCTGGCCTTCACAGTGTCAACTTGCGGGTAATTTGAGGGTTAGTGTGGTCTATTAGCCATTAATGGGATGGGATTAGTAGGCTGGCATGGTCAGGAGGTGCCTTAAATACCGTGGAGATGGGGAGTTAAGAGGCATCGGCGCATTTAATCGATCTTGGCGGGCTCAAATGCAAATAACCGTCGTTAGAGTGGAGGAATCCGGAGGCGAGGTAGGGAGGCGAGGCGGCGGTCGGCTGCATCTGCTCCTCGGGGCGTCCTTTAGGCGATCAAGAAAGGACGACCATGCGCGCTTCGCGCCGTCTTAGAGGTTGGCGGTGAAAAGAGGGGCACCTCGTATTGTGGGAGGCCCGTGATTGGTTGGATGGGGCCATAATGGGTGGGTTGGGGGCGGCGAGCGCCGCCTTCAGCGTCGTTCAGCGGATCAGCGGTTGGAAAACGGCGGTGAGTCGTCCCGTCGTCGATTGGGACGAGCGGCGATGGAATAACTGGCGGTCAATGGTGGACGACTGCTACGCGCTTCCGGCGTGTCCGGAGAGAGTTGTTGTCGGACTTACACCGCTTGCGCCGGCGTCGGCTATGGTGATAGTCGCTGATGGACCATGGTAGAATCATGGAGTGCGAGCCGCCTGGAATTGAATGCGAAGTCACATTTTTTGTTGGCGGTGGTTATCAAGTGTCAATGTCGTTTTTCTCCTTAATCACTAGTTAGTGGTTATGACCATATGATTATATACAAAACCAAGTTTAACTCAAAATTTAATTTAAAAGTTTTGAAAAGAACATGCTAACTCTTTGTTTTAAACAAACTTCAAGTCTTTTAATCCATTTAATTCTTCAAGAACATATACAAATATAACTATATATAAAAACATGGTTAGTATGCTTTTTTCTCTTTATTCCTTGGTGGTTTTGTTCTTTTAATCGGGCTTTCTAAGTGACCATTTAGCGAGTTTGGGCCAATGAATCCCAACCAATTGGGCTTAGGTCATTAAGCATAGAAATACTCCTCGGGCTTAATTACTCAGATCAACTTAGGCTTAGTAAAGTAGAACCACCAATAATTTTAAGAGAAAATTTTCTTCTTTTGTTAAGTTAGTATAATATATATATGTGTATATGTATATATATTCTGAATAATATTTGGATCAAGACAACTTGAAAAATTATTTTCAACTCTAAGTTAGGCATGCAAAATTTCATTACTTTAATTAAAAATCTAAGTTAAAACTTAAGTAAAAGTATACTACTTTGAAAATCATTTCTTAAGAGATTTATTTGGAGTTATCATAAAAGGTAAACTTGAGTATAGAACTAACTAAGGATTAGAAGACTTAAATTCTATCAAATAGATCAATTATTAATCAACTCTATTAAGTTGGCAAGTGACTATATTTTTTTAATTAATTAAATTTTTTAAATGGTAAGAAAAGAAGAAAAAATGACTAAGATAAAGATAAAATGACTAATCCCCACCCCACACCTAAATTTTGCATTGTCCTCAATGTAAATTCTATTATGCCCAAGGTAAAACAGATAATAATTGAAGCACTTACATTTGTTAGGCTACTTGAACAATGATAAAAATCGCAAATACCTTTAAGATAAGGGGTGAAGCCAAAAATTTATTCTCTTTTTTTTTCTTTTTTTCTTTTTGAAATAAAGAACAACAAGAAACTCTCACATGAGAGAAGAATAAATTCTTTTATTATTATGAGACAAAAATAAAAATGTAGAATAAAAGATGAAACATGAGAAGCTCACATTCTACATTAAATCCTACCTTATTGCTGAAAATTCTACCGAAATTTAAAGAATTTTAATATGATATAATCAATGATGTTCTCATATTCTAAAAATTCCAAGGTTTTCAATGATTTTTGAAAGAAATAAAGGTAGGTATTATTGGTGTTATGCATTTTGAACTTAGATTTTTGATTAATGAAAATTTGGCATTTTGGTTCTTTGTTTCAAAAATCTAAGCTCATCGAAAAGAGTTCTTCAAAAGTTAAATTACAAATGCATGTATTTGACACGGTTTCCTTATTCTCAAAATCGCACTGAGGTCGCTAAAACTACGCTCCTCACCAAAAATTTCCTCAAAACTTAGGTCGATTCATTCTCTACTTCTGTTGAACTTTCTTGGATGTAATTGATTTGAAAATGATTATCAATATTATTTCTGGATTGAAAATATTAAGTTCAGCAATGATTCCCAAAAGACTTCATGTGACCAGTTCTACAGCTTGATGAGAGCATTAGAAGTGGCTAAGAACGGTCTTCCTAAGATCACGGTATCGTCCTTTGGGATTGGAAACGGTTATGCCTGTGGACTACAAAATCAACAGGAAAAATAAAGTCTCCAACCTTTATCAATACATATGTTATTTCACCCATAGGGACCTTAATCAGATCTATCACTAACCGAATGTGCATCTAGTTGGCTTGAGTTCCCGACACCTAGTTGTTGGTAGATCGAATCTGAGGAAGCAAGTTGACACGGCCCCTAAGTCTAAAAGCCTTATCGATCTGAGTATTACCAATGATACATGGGATTGTAGGACAACACGGATCCTTATGTTTTAATGGTACAGACTTTGAGAGGACTTCACCGATATTGGCGAGAAAGACTTTCTTTGGAACATTTATTTGCCTCTTTTGGTACATAATTCCTTTAAAAATTTGGCATAAGAAGGAATTTGTTCAATGACATCTAAAGAGGAATGTTGACCTTAACACGCTTGAAAGTCTCTAGAATTTTCTCCTCACGAGAGGAGTGCTTCCTAGGCACGAGTCTATCCTGAAAGGAGCAACCGGTTTAAATCGATCAAAATTAGACTCAGTTGCGGTTCAAGTTCGGGTCATCGAAGGGTGTGATTTACAGTAGAGATATCGAAGGGGAGAGAATTTGTTACGGTTCAAGGGTTTCACTTAGAGGCATTCTAACCGATTATCGACTGTCTACGACCGTAGTGAATGGATTGCATTCACTTCACTAGTAGGTTGAACTTGATCCGTGTCCTTCGGGTTGGGCGCGGGTTGACTCGGAAAAGTTCCTTTCTCTCTCTCACTCATGGCATTAGCTAGTTGACCAAGTTGGGTTTCTAACCTAGCTATGGCTTGAGTGTTGGAAGTGAGGATTTGCGGTTGATTGCATGAAGAATTCAACGTGTTTGATGTTTGAGTCAATAAGTTCGTGGTCGTGTAGAGGTTTTAATCAAAGTTTCTAGACCCTTTTCGAGAACATTAAGGCGTTTATCATGATCAGCAATTTGAGGAGTGTGATTTGCAGATTGGTGATGAGGAGACTGATTTTGAAATGACAGATTTGGTTGTTGAAAATTGAGAGGCGCATTGCCCTAGAGAATTGTTGGGTTGAAGAGGAGTTAAATTTTGATTTCGGAGTAGTTTCCTGGTTCCACGCAAAATTGGATGATTTCTCCAACTGGATTGTAGGTTGGAGAAAATGGATCATTCACGGGCCGGAATCGAAGCGTTTATCGACCTAGTGGTGACGGATCCTAAAAGAGGACATTCATCTGAAACATGAGATGGAGAGCAGTTATGACAACTTTGGCCGAAACTTGGTTGATTTGAGTGGAACTCGTTCTTTGACTTCTAAAGCTTCTAACCTACATGATTGTAGCCATCTTTGCTTGAGGCTATGTTAGTTTCTAAGGAAAGACCACTGGTTTTGGGTTGGGAAGCTGATGAAACACGGTCATCACAATGTTCCCCGCTGCATGGTTTTCTCGGATAAACTCTCTAAAAGTCCCAAGCTTCATCGGCATTTTTCTTCATGAAATCCCCTTGACACATTGACTCTAAGGAAGTTTTGAAGAATAATCCAATCCTTCATAAATGATTTGGCATAATCGCCACTTTTCAAGACCATGGCGAGGACATTGGATAAGAAGATCTTTGAATTTGTCAAAATACTTCCAAAAGGTTCTCCGGGATAATTTTAAAATTTTGAATCTGTTTCTAAGCTTGACCGTTTTGTGGATAGGAAAGAATTTTTCGAAAAAGCATTACAAATTCACCCCAAGTTGAGATGGAATCGTGGGCAAGCTATCTGACCATTTTTGGCTTTGTCCTTGAGGGCAAATGGAATAAATCGGAGTTTGATCGCATCTTGGTTAAGTCCCTCATCTTGATCATGAGGCAAACTTCTTCAAATTAGGAGATGAAAATGTAAGCGTCTTGGTTTCTACTCCTATGAATTTGGGAAGCATGTTAATAAAATGCGGTCTAAGTTGAAATTTGCTCCATTGACTTGGGAGTTTTATGCAAGAGGGATTGCATTTCTAGTGGGGTAACAAACATCTTGAAGAACAGTGGGTTGGTATTGGCCATTTCGTTTGGTTCAAGAGATGGATCAAAAGCGAATTAAGCGATTGGTATTATCCCTAACCCAAGTTTGCATACACCAAAATCAAATTTTTTTTTGTAAAAAGACAAGAGAAAAAGTTAAGAAGATGATGAGAAAAAAAAAGGAAAAACTAACTAAAACAAATCAAGGCAACACTTTTCAATCACCTAACTCTAGGGTTAAGCCTAAACTTGACTTAGACCAGCTCCTAACCAAAATTCCCTTAATGAAAAGATCAAAGTTTACTTGGGTAATGCCAGGGATAGTACTAGAGGGAGATCAAAGATCAATTAAGTACCTCTTTCCTTGCGGGCGCCATAACCCTAAACCTTGCCTTAGACACCAATTAATCCAAATAAACTTGGACGGTTCACTTAAGAATTTCTTGTTCCTTAATGAGCTCGAATCCTTAGGGCCAACGTCTAATCAATTTTAAGAGGCTTGGGTATGTGTAGTGAGGAATTAGTGATTTTTGGGCTAAGGAAAGGGTGATGAAATCCCTCACCTTATCTTGATTAATGGGTTTTGCCCTTAAGATATTTTCAAGTGTGTGCCAAATCAAGATGCTCAAATCACTTGGTGAATTCCTACTATTATATGAAATGCAACCCTAGGAATTAAAAGCAACTAAAAGGATGCAAAAACAAAAATCTTTTATTTTTTTATTATGGTCGACAATCAAAGAAATGAAGTTTATTAGGATTCGACAAAGGTAAAATCTTTTTTTTTTAAATTTTTTATCCTAATTGTCTCTCTGTGAATGAACTATCTAAAAGGGTGGAATTGAGAATGCTAGAAAGAAGAGTTACCCATGTCGCTATCCAAAGCCTCGTTGGAGGCAAATCTTCAATCTTGATTCTTCAACTCTTAATCTTCAAGTTTCAAATTCCTTCACAAAAGAAAAACACACAAGTTAAGGAACCAAAGTTAATCAAAATCCTACTTATGCACCGTTCCCCGGCAACGGCGCCAAAAACTTGATGGGTAAATTTTGAGTGATTACCTTAGTTGCAAGTATACAACTTATCAAGTTATAGTATATAAGATTATCGATCCCACAAGGAACGGGAAGTCGAAAGAGTTTTGTTCAAGTTTTGGTTCTCAAATTATGCGCATGACAATTAGGAGTTATTCAAATAAAATAAAAGTGAGAAAATGGTGAAAGTGGTGGTGAAGAGGCTAGAGAGAGTGGATTGTGGATTATGCACAATAAAACGAGGAAGAAAATGAGAGTGGAGAGATTAGAAAATGTGTGTGATAAAAACGAGGAAGAAAATGAGTGTGAGGGGGTTTAAAGATGGAAGTGGTAAAGTGAAAATAAAAGAAAATGAATGTGAGAGAAGGAGGGTGATTGTGATTTGTGTAAATAAAAAAGAAATCAAGAGAGGAGAAAGACAATTAAAGAAAAATAAACAAATGAAAAATAAGGATAAGAGGAAAATTAAGAATGTAAAGTATGGAGGATTAATTAAAGATATGAGGAATCTAGAGTAGATCCACTTAGCTTATCTCAATCTCACAAGAATGAGTTGGATTTGTTAGCTAGTTTCAAACAATCTCTAGGGATCCCACAAATATTAGCTCCACACTTAGAAAAGGTAATTTCCTAGGGTTTCTAGCCTCAAGGTGAATTAAAGGAAAGAAAATCTATTCTAGAAAGTAAATACAAGAATTAAAGACATTGCATGAAAGTAAATTGCAAGGAATTAAATTGCATGAAAGTAAATCTAAGCTACAAAGCATATAAATGAATAAGAAATGAAAAAGAAATAAAAGGAAAACCAACAACTCCTGATCTTAATCTAATCCTCCTTTTGGTCCTTGGATTAGAAGAAGAGAAAGGAAATTGAAGGGGTGAAAATTTTTATTTATTGTGTAACAAAAGTTATAATTTTTAAAAGGTCTTCTCAATTAAGAGTAACCCTTCTCTCCAAATGGAGTTTTACAAAATATTTCACACTCAAAACCCTCAATATTCACCTATTTATAGCCCAACGGAGTTGATGTGAACCATTGGATCAAACTTTGCTAAAAGAAAGAAATCCACCATTAATCGGAATGCATTGCAAACCGATCGGTTGTGTCGGTTATACCGATTAAGCCAGGTTGGTCAACCGATGGTTCCCAACGATTTTGTCTTTTCTTGATATTTTTGCACGAATTCTTCTTGGATCCCCTTGGTATCTTGGGCCTTCGTTTGTCTTCAGATTTGGGCTTCAAAAATTGGTAGAAATTCAGAGAATTTGAGTCATTTGGGCTTTTATTCATTAAGACTTTATTAACCTGCAATTAAGATAAAAAATGATTATTAGTGATATCTTTATTCATATAAAATAGGTAATGAGGGTATAAAAATGTAATTAAAATGTGATAATCAGGTTCATAGCCAAAGGACAAGAGAAGAAAGTCTGCAAACTAGTGAAGTCCTTGTATGGACTAAAACAAGCACCAAAACAGTGGCATCATAAATTCGACAAAGTCATTATAGATTACGGATTTGAGATTAATGAATTTGATAAATGTGTATACTCAAAGGTAATACATAATGACTATGTCATCCTCTGCTTATATGTAGATGATATTCTTATCTTTGGGAGCTCTCTTGAAGAAATTCAAAAGGTTAAGGAGTATCTTTCCCAAAATTTTGATATGAAAGATCTTGGACAAGCTGATATGATTCTAGGAATGAAAAGATCTAGATCCTCTAGAGGTATTTCTCTGAGTTTGTCTCATAGCATTGAAAAGATGCTTCATAAATTCAACTTCTTCAAAAGCCAGCCTGTTAGTACACCATATGACTCTTCAGTTGTCCTGAGGAAAAATGATGGTGAGTCTGTGTCTCAGTATAGATACTCTCAGCTTATCGGATCTCTTCTTTACGTGTCTAATAGAACCAGACCTGATACCGCCTATTCTATAGGAAGACTTAGTAGATATACTAGTAACCCTAGTAGGGATCATTGGATAGCCTTAGAAAGAATTTTCCGATACCTGAGAGGCACCTTAGATTATTGCTTGACTTACAGTGGATACCCAGATGTTATTAAAGGATATAGTGATGCTAACTGGGTTACAGATTCCAATAGTGTCAAGTCAACTACATGATTTCTTTTCATACTTGGTGGTGCAGCCATATCCTGGAGATCATGTAAGCAAACTGTAATTGCTAGGAGCACCATGGAGGTTGAGCTTATAGCCTTAGATACTACCTGTTCTGAAGCTGAGTGGCTGAAGAACCTTTTGTCTGAACTTTCTATTTTTCCTGAACCAGTTCCTTCTATTTCAGTTCATACCGACTCTAAATCCACAATTGAATTATTGAAACAAGATTCTATCAACAGGAAGCTCAACAGACATCTTCAAATTAGATTCAAGTCCGTTAAAAGTTTAATGGGCAAATTTGTGACTCTTGACTTTGTAAAGTCAGAGAAAAACCTTGCAGACCACTTAACAAAGGGTTTATCTAGGGCTTCAGTCCTAGAATCATCGAGGGGGATAGGGTTAAGCCCATAGATGAGGTCACCGACAGTAGGAACCCAACCTTCTGATTGGCGAGCTGTTCCCATGAAGTAGGTTCAATGTGGTAGAAACAAGCTGGACTGGTGATTCTCGTGTGGAGCACTGACCTTTGGAGTTACACTCCTTCGTAGCGTTAGATGCATTTATGATGTGCACTATGTTAGCTACAACCTCATTCCTATGATGACAGTGCTCATATGATGCAACTGGTTAGGATGAGTTTTACTCTTAATAAGTCCAACGCACGATTGTGAGTGGTACTATCTTCAGTTGCAGTGTCCTTGGAGGACTTACCTACGTGGGAGGAACCGTGAAGGCCGCGGTTGGGGGACATGGGGCTGATCCCTAGAAACTCTCATGAGACGGTATTTGTGAGCATGACCATTATCGTTCCAACCCGCTCGTTCAATGGATGATTGCATACTGTGTGTGCATTTATCAACATCTGATAAAGGGGCCTAATTCAAGGCCTAGTCCATTATGTCCCTCAGATTGCGATAAGTATCACTAAGAGAAGGTTCAAAGCCGAAAGCCACCTACTCTGAGTCCATAGTACCAGGTTGCCCAAACCTTCTTTACTTTGCTTTATTTATACTTTATTGATATATATTTTTCCCCGGAACTCAACCTTTTGGGGGGGGGACTGTTGGGTTTGTTACAACTTATATGAAAAGATTGAGTTTATTTTTCTTATCCTTTTACTTATCTTATCTTTAATTTCCTTTAATTAAAAGTTGTTATAACTATCCTCCTTTTTCTCCTGCGCTTCTATTAAACGTAAGAAAAGGACGGGGTTGTTAAACGTGAGAATATGGGAAAATATTTCATGAGTTTACGGTAAAGAAGCGGAAGCAGTTTCACAACGTTCCTCTCCTTAAGTTTATAAAAGGGACGCTCAGGGAAAAGAGAAAAACAGAGAAGAACATCTTCATCTCCTTCTACAAATCTCTCTCCCTCTCAAAGTTCTAAAATCCTCTGTTATAATTTACAAGTTTCTTTATTTTTGGGCAACAATCATCCGAGCAAGAGGCTTGAGGAGTCGCCGCATCCTTAGGTGCTGGTTTTCCGAGGGCTTTTACCGTTAGGAGATGGACCGCCATTGAAGCTGCTAGCATCTGTTCCCTACTAGAAGCGGTGTTTACTTGCTTCCCACAGGCCAGCGATCACAACTCTTATTTTATTTGTATTTCAAAGTGGTCTTTTATTGAGTAAAATCCAACAATCTAGAAAAACAGACATTAAAACGAAATAATTTTGCTGCTCAGTTGTTTATTTCAAAAGAAGGATCGCTGAACCTGATACTTATCAAAAGCTAGATAGTCCTGGTTGTTTTTGTATTAGAATTAACACACTTGGAATCATATATAGTTTTAGTATTTGTTTAATATTGCATGTCTGTCATTATTGTTTATAAGTGTTTTCTTTGCTAGTGGACTAATTATTATATAGTTCCTTTTGTGCTAGCATCACGTGATAGGTTGGCTAATTAATTCTCTGCAAGTGTTGCTTTTATTCACCTACAAGAAAGACTTGTTTACTTCTTCTTTGAATATAATATCCTACAAGTTCTTTCAGTCCTTGCTTAAGCATCAGAGATAGTTGTAATTTCTTGCTGTTTAAATTCTTTACATTTAAAGCATAGGATCATTTGCCAGTTTAATTTATCTAAAGTAGTATTGTTTATGTATATATGTTTGATGCGGTATGTGTTTGATTTGAAGGAGTTGAAGCGGTATGGTTTATGCATGCAATCATGATCTTTATGTATGCATGTATGTATTTTGGAGGATATTTTGAAAGAAAATATTTTAACATTCTACATACTTTTCTAATAGCATAAGATTATAAGTTAAAAGTTTGAGATGAGTATTAACACTTTGGAGTGTCAAATTAAGTGAAAAAATTTGAGAGAAATAGTAATATGTTAGAAATGGTTGACCAAATCAACCAAATAATGAATATGTTTAATGGGTGATAATTGGCCATTAATGGAGAATTAATGGGCCATAATCAGAATTTGAATTAGGGCTGATAAATGGCCTTTAATTGTATTTATTTGGAGGCTGATTTTGGGGTAGAGATGATTGGGTGAAAAGCCTCTATAAATTGAAATGATTTCTCTCTGAAAATACACACAGAAACAAGAGAAAAAGATAACCCTCTTATCGGAGCCCCAAAATCAAAATTCTTCCCTCCTCCTCTAAAATCTTCACTGGTATCAGAGCAGTCAAACTTCTCCACTTCCGCTGCCATTTTTCAACGAAGAAGAAGAAGTCCTCCACCCCCTCTGCAATTTTTTCTAAACGGAGAAGAAGCTGCTTGTTTCCTTTACCCCTCTGCAATTGTCTTTGAGAAGCTGCTTGTTTCCTTTAGCCGCTGCTCCCCACGTGATCTCCTTGTCTAGAGCAAGAGCCTACAACTTGTTATTTAATTTCTTTTGCCCCTTTCTAGAGCAAGCCCCACCTTGAGCCACGAGCACCCTAGAGCAATCAAAAGCCTACAAAAAGCCTATAACTTGTACTCCCCACGTGATCTCCTCAAATCAAAACATTTTTTTATTTTTCAATTTTTTTTACCCGTGGCATGTGACTTATCTATAGTCATTTTAAAATTTTTTTAAAAAGTCCCTCTTCACAAAAGCCCTTTCAAATTAAACCCGATTTATTACTTCAATATCCCGGCTCGGCTACAAGTTTCAGTCAATTGCACTTTCAACTGCTGATCTCAACTTGATTTGCTACTATTCCACAAATCTGAAGAAAGCTCATTGTTATCAACCTCGCTGCGACCACGGATCAGAGACGACGATAAAACTTCGACAAGTGATTCTCCGATCGACTCCACTCGGCGAAGAGCTTGCACGAATCGGAATCAACTTCTTTCACTGCACCAATCACCGCAATGGGTTCTTCAAATTTATTATTTTTATTTTTTATCTAACCTTATTTTTTTTGGTATATATGTTTATATACAAACCTTATACATATTTTAAACTGGAACTTTAGTTTTAGTTATCTTGTAAATGGCTAGTAAATTGGTTCTAAGTGAATTGGCAAAGATCGAAAAATTTAATGGTAGTAATTATGATATGTGGCATAGAAAAATAAGATATGGCCTTATACATGACAATATGGATGAAGTCATCGAAACTAGTGCTCCTACCTTAACTGATACCTCTACTGTTGAGGAAAAGAAGGGGTTCGAGCAGTGAAAGTCGAGAGACAAAAAGGCGAAAAGCCTTATGTTAATGTTCATGGAAGATAATTTAATTAAAGTTTTTGAAACTTGTAAAACTTCCATGGACATGTGGCAATCAATAAAAGATAAATACGACACTGCCTCGAAAGTTAATATTCAACTCCTCTTGCATAAGTATAATTCTTCTAGAATGCAAGAGGGAGACAATATCGTAGAACATATAAATAAAATGATTGTCATGGCTAAGGACTTGTCTACTGCCGGGACCGAAATCTCAGAAAGAATGCAAGTGGCAACTATACTGAATAGTCTTTCACCTTCCCTTGCTGTAGCTGCCACTACATTAAGAATGAATCCTGCCATTAAATCTGTTACGGATTTGCGAATGCACTTAGCTATAGAACAAGATTTAATAGCCAGTAGGAAGGAACCAGAACTAAACATGATGCAATAAGAAATGAACTATGTGCACCCGATGCAACAAACTGGAAGAAATAGAAACCCCGGCCCTAATAAACCACAACTTAGTGGTCCATAATCACAGCAATTTAAGAAGAAGGTACCCCGTGGCGCCTGCTATAATTGTGGAAAGTTTGGACATTTCAAGCCCACTTGCCCACAAGGTGAAAAGCAGGAGAATAAGGGAGGCTATAAGCATCCGGAATAAGGGGGTACTAGCAAAAGAAAATTCGTCGGTGTGTGGAATGTAATCTTTGTGATGACGGACATCGGCGGTTGGTGGATCGACCGGGGACCGCATATATCGCAGGACAAGAATGGAGTCACGAATTCACCGAGCTGAAGAAAGGAGAACGAGGATCTATATGGAAACAATACCTATCTCGATGTAGAAGGTATTGGTTCATATAGATGGATCTTGGGGATAGTGTTCTTGTCCTCAAAGATGTGTTCTATGCGCCAGAATTCTAAATCGATCTCTGCTCCAAGTTTGATGAAGAAAGGACTTGAAGTTAGGTTCTACAATAACCGGGTTTCTATAAGCAAAAATAATAAAGTGTATGCTATGGGAAAATATGTACAGAGCATGAATTATGCATTCTTTCAGTAGTTTGTAATAATTCTGATAATAAAATTTCTAATTTGAACTACTTGTCTGTTATATTTAAAGTCCGAATTGTGGCATTCTAGACTAGGACATGCTAGTATTTCAAAAATAAAAGAAATTATCAGAATGAACTTACTGCCTGCACTATCTAATATTCTGTTGCCACCATGTGAACATTGTTTAACTGGTAAAATGACCAGGAAACTTTTTATTGGCGGACAAAGAGCCAATGAACTTTTAGGGTTGATACACTCGGATATTTGTGGTCCCCTAAATGTCAAAACTCATAGTAATAAAGAATATTTTATTACTTTTATAGATGATTATTCTAAGTTTACACACGTCTATCTTATATCTAGAAAATTAGAAGCTTTTGACTGCTTTAAAAGATATAAGACAGAAGTTGAAAATCAACTTGGAATGAAAATCAAAATTTGAGAACTGATAGAGGTGAGGAATATAACTCTAAAGAATTTGAGAGTTATTGTATTCAGCATGGCATTAAAAGGCATACAACAATGCCGTACACACCACAACAGAATGGTGTAGCTGAAAGAAAGAATAGAACATTGTTAAATGTAGTTAGATGCATGTTGTCTCATTCAGGTCTCTCCAAGAAATTTTGGGGAGAAGCATCGTTAACTGCAAACTACATTTTAAATAGAATTCCCACAAAGTCAGTTGAATCTACACCTTATGAGTTATGGAATGGGCGGAAATCAGATCTAAGTCATCTCAGAAAATGGGGATGTATAGCCCATGTTCTCATTCCAAGTCAACTTAGAGATAAGTTAGACTTTAAAACATTAAAGTGTAGATTTATAGGGTATTCAGAAAAATCAAAAGGTTATAAGTTCTATAATAAAGAAAAGGGGGTCATTGAAAGCAGAGATGCTACATTTCTAGAGAATCTAGAGGAAGAGGAACAAGTTCAAGAGGAAATAGAACCTCTACGTAATAGATGATGATTATTACAAGATTGTTCCCACTAATGACCCAGATATTGTGAATGAACCTAACCTTGAAAATGATGAAATACCTATAGAAAATGATGTACCTCATCAACCGGTTGTAGGCAATAAAAGGCCAAGAACACAACCTTCATGGATGGATGATTACTATTTGTATTCATGTGAGCCATCTTGTTTCTCGGTAGATACAAATATAGAAGAACAAGATCCCTTAAACTTCTCTGAAGTGTTGAAATTGCATGAGTCAGATCTATGGCTGGAAGCCATGAGAGAAGAACTTGATTCTATAGAAAAGAATAAAGTTTGGGAGCTTAGTGATCTACCAGAAAATATAAAAGCCATAGATGCAAATGGGTGCTCAAAAAGAAATACCGTGTTGATGGGTCTATTGATAAATTTAAAGAACGGTTAGTTGCCAAAGGTTACAACCAGAAGGCAGGAATAGATTTTCAGGTGACGTATTCTCCTGTAGCTAAATTTGCATCCATTAGAATCATTTTGGCTATTGTTGCATATCTTGATTTGGAGTTATTCCAAATGGATGTTAAAACATCATTCCTCAATGGAGAGTTGAAGGAAGTGATTTATATGCAACAACCTGAAGGTTTTCAGGTAAAAAATAGGAACATAAAGTTTACAAGTTAATAAAATCTCTATATGGTTTAAAACAATCTTCTAGACAATGGTATCTCAAATTTCATGATGCGGTCACCAAACTTGGTTTTATTCAAAATAAATTAGATAATTGTGTATATGTCTTGAAAAGTGGGAGCAACTTTACTATATTATCCATATATGTGGATGATAAATTGCTCGCCGGAAATGACATAGATATGTTGAATAAAACCAAGGCAGATCTCATCGAAAAGTTTGAGATGAAAGACATAGGTGATGCATCATATATTCTTGGAATTCAAATAATTCGAGATAGAAAGTCTAGAATGTTAAGTTTAAACCAAGAAAAATATTTAAGATCAGTTCTTAAAAGGTTTGGAATGGAGAATTCCAATCCCGCACCAACTCCGTTGGTTATAGGAAAGAGATTGTGTAAAGAGCAAAGTCCTGGAGAGGGGCAGAAGCCATTAGATGTTCCTTATGCTCAAGCAGTTGGAAGCTTAATGTATGCAATGTTATGCACCAGACCTGATTTAGCTTATGCTGTAAGTCTGGTTAGCCGATATCAAACTAATCCAGGACCAGCACACTGGGAAGCTGTTAAGAAGATTATGAAGTATATCAGAGGCACATTGACTCATAGATTGGTTTATCAAGCGAGTTCGCTTGAAGTCCTCGGTTACTCCGATGCTGATTTCGGGGGTGATAAAGATGATGGAAAGTCCACTTCGGGACACTTGTTCATCTTTGGAGGAGGAGCTGTTTCTTGGAGTAGCAAGAAATAAGGGTGTGTTGCTAGATATACACAAGAAGCTGAATATATAGCTTGCAAGATGGCAACTACACATGCCGCCGGATAAGACGGTTTTGATTGATCTAGATCTCAATTAGTTAGAAGGACCTATTGATATTTATTGTGATAATCAAGCAGCGATTAGCTTGATCAATAGTGGAGCTAATAGTTCCAAAGGAAAACACATTGAGATCCAGTATCACTATATTCGAGATATTGTAGAAAAGGGAGAAGTTAAAGTGACTTACATCCCTACTACAGATATGATTGCTGATCCTTTAACAAAAGGAATACCAGCGGAATTCTTTATCAAACATGTAAGTTTGATGGAACTTAGAAATAAATAAGTCCAAGTAAATTTCATGAATAATGAAATATAAGTTACTTTTCATGAATAGTGGGAGTAATTATAAGAATAAGATATCTAATCTCACGGATAGTGGGAGATATATCATTTGGTTAATTTGGCCAAGTGGGAGATATTAGAAATGGTTGACCAAATCAACCAAATAATGAATATGTTAAATGGGTGATAATTGGCCATTAATGGAGAATTAATGGGCCATAATCAGAATTTGAATTAGGGCTGATAAATGGCCTTTAATTGTATTTATTTGGAGGCTGATTTTGGGGTAGAGATGATTGGGTGAAAAGCCTCTATAAATTGAAATGATTTCTCTCTGAAAATACACACATAAACAAGAGAGAAAGATAACCCTCTTACCGGAGCCCCAAAATCAAAATTCTTCCCTCCTCCTCTAAAATCTTCAACACTTTCCCTCCCCCACCCCCTCTCTCTCTAAATGCACTAGTAGGGGTGGTAAATGACCGAATCAAATCGAACACTACGATATTCAAATTCGAATTTGGTCACTTTTGATGAATTCGAATCCGAATTCGAATTTGTGTCGAATGTTAAATTAGTGTTTGAATTCAATTCGGGTTAATATATACAAATTTGGTAACTATTGATGAATGTTCGAATAGCTCACTTGGTAAGTTAGGGCATTGCCATGTTACAGGTCCTCGTTTTGAACCTCTCCTTGGCAACCATTTTAGCATGCAAATTTGTTATTTTTTAAAAAATTTTAGTCTACTTATCCATATGGCAACATTTTAGCATGTAAAGTTGTTATTATTATTATTATTTTACTTTTAGTCTACTTATCTATTATAGAATAAAAGTCAATACTCTTAGTTTATAGCATTATTCAAAAAAAATTAGAAACATAAATTGACAAAAACTACAATATTTTGTATAACATTATTTTATATAAAAATAGACCTTATTGATAACTTTTAATCTAATTATCCTACTAATTAATTTTACGTGTGAATCATTTTAGCATTAGATCAATTTATATAATAATGCAAGAAAAATATAGTTTCTTACGAAATAAAACCTCTAGGCTCTATTTATATGGGGTATGATTTATAACAAAATTTTGGATGAATAATATTTGTAATAGGTTAGATTTATAGTACTAAAATGTAAAATATAATCAAATAATTAATAATCAACCGAATCGAATATACCTTTGGTTAAATTCTATTTGTTTATGAACCGAATACTAAAAATATTTGTTTACTATTAAATGAACTACTGAATCAAATATGACAGAATATCTGGATGAATAATAACCGAACTGTTTATTAATTATATGGTTCACTTCCACCCCTATGCACTAGTAGAAATCCATGCACCCTAGATGGCCAAAACCGTCTAGGATGTCAAAAATACCATGTAGAATGGACACCCTAGACGGCGATCCATCTAGAATGTGTCGTCAAGAATAAATCCATTTAGGATGCCACATTCTAGACGGTGATGCCGTCTAGGACGTGTATCCTAGACAGTGTCTGATCCTAGACGGTAGAACCATCTAGGATGTCATAATAGACAGATACGACATCGAAGATGTGGAACCACACCCCAGATAGTGAACCGTCAAGGATGTTATCCTAGATGATATGGTCGTCTAGGATGCGACCAACATGGGTGAAACTCAGTTTCCTAGTATGTTCATTCTGCCCTGTTTGTGTATACCTAACAACCCAATATGCATTACAATCACATCACATTTAACACAATATCGAATCATCCAATATTCAACAATATCGTCATCCAACACAATATCAAATCATTCCAATATCCAACAATATCCTCATCCAACACAATATCAAATCATTTCAAATATTGCATCCATCACCTATTGAGTCACCATTAAATAAAATACTCAACACATTCACAACACAATCCATAAAAAATAATTAAAATAACCATCTCACATAGTTTTATCACTCAAATAGCTGTCTCACACATGTTTTTAAAATCCATTAAATCCAACATACACACATAGATAATAAGTCATAACATGAGAAATCAATCATACACAGAAACATGGTATAAGTATAAGCAAAATATAAGTCTCCTGCATATAGATAAAATATCTTCCACAAAAGATAGATAAGATAGAAATAAAAAGTCAAGTACCAAGCTCAACCTCCTGCTCTTCCTCACTATCTTTGGAGATTGCATCCCTCCCATTCATGCCACTGTTGCTCCCCATAGCATCCTCAACCTTACCAGAAAAAGAAAGAAAGAAAGAAAGAAAACTTAGAATCACACAAAATTTAAAGGGTTATAGTTTATGTATAAATATAGGACAGTTGATCAATGTATAAATATAGTTTAGATTATACATCTTCACTTATTCAAAGACAACCATTGTACAATATACAGTTGACCAATAAATAGGCCAACTGTCCCTTGTTTCTCGTCCTATAAATAGGCCAACTGTCCCTTATTTATTTGCCCTCCCTCTTTCTTCTCTGTCTCTCTCCCCTAGTTTGAAGAAATTTCTTGAGCTTCAACTTTTGCTTTCAATTTTTTTGAGTTACGAGCAGCAGCTATGTTTATGAGGCGTGCTGTTGGCAACTCAAGTTTGATGAGCATGTTACTCAATCACTCTGCAAGAAGCTTTAGAGGGCTCAACTCAAGTGTTAGTTCAAAAATTCTATGTTTAATTTGTTTCTATATTAATACTTTTATCTGTGGAAATTAATACTTTAGAGGGCTCAACTTTTGTTTTTTTTTTTTGTTTTTCAGATTGGGTGGTGTTATTCTTTTGCATCATACTCTGCTTCTTCAGTGCAACCTACTTTAGATTCAGATAGGTGAGAGGACTCATTCTATGTCTTTGTTTCTTTGGAGAGAGATATTGGTAGTGGTTTATTACTTCGAATTTGGATCTACGAAGTTTTTTTCATGGTTAAGTTTAGATGATTGTAATTCATTCATTATTTTAGAATGGGTAATAGCTTCTATTGCATTAATTATTCTCACTTTTCATTAAAGTTGATTAAAAAGTTGCCTCTCTGCCATTTTTAGTAGTGGAAAGAATCCAAAATTAACTTCTGATATGCGAAAAATAATACTAGACAAGAAAAGTGTTGACAATAATTGGTATTTACAGGCATAGAGTTATTAAATGTAATTATATCAAGTTTGTGGCGCAAATAAAAATTGAAGAGTCATATATTATATAGTGCTTACTATCTTGAAGTAGCAATACAGAGACAAAATCTAAAATAATTGCAGTTTAGATATTCCATAAAAATTTTATTAATTAAAGAAAACAGATACATAATAAGGAAGAAGGTGAATTTAATTAAATTGATGATAAATGACAGCAGCGACAACGAAAGTTCTAATATCAATTGGGACGAGCTTGGATTTGGTGTGGTACCGACTGACTATATGTATGTCATGAAATGTTCTTCGGGTGGCAAATTTACATACGGCAAACTCAATCCTCATAGCAATATTGAGTTGAATCCAGCAGCAGGAGTAATAAATTACGGACAGGTTTATATCTTTCGTATAATTTACACTAGCAGCAGGTTGGATATGTGTATGCATGTTGTAATTTTTTAATTTTTGCAAAAAAGGGTGTTTTTGAAGGTTTGAAAGCATACAGAAGAAAAGATGACCGAGGGTTCTTGCTTTTTCGACCTAAAGAGAATGCAATGAGAATGCAGATGGGTTCTGAGAGGATGTGCATGCCATCTCCCACTGTGAACCAATTTATTGACGCCGTGAAGCAAACAGTGTTGGCGAATAAGCGATGGGTTAGTTGTCTAAGTTTCAAATTTCATACAACATATTGTGAAAAAGGGGTTAATTGCAAATAGACCTACGGTAGCTCAGTTGTTGCAGATAGACCTGCGAGTGAACTTTGTTGACTCTTTTACAAATTGACCTCCACAAGGTAAAACATGAAGAAAAAAAAAAAATTAACTCAGGGTATCTATCTGCAATTCATGGTAGCTCAGGGCATCTACCCACAATAATAATAGAACTGCAATGGGTCTATTCACAGTTACTAAAGTTACTAATATATCTATTCACTTGTTACAAAATCTATTCACTTTTTTTGATAGATTCCACCACAAGAGAAGGGATCATTATACATTAGGCCCTTGCTCATAGGAACAGGCCCCGTACTTGGTTTGGCACCTGCGCCGGAATTCACATTCCTAGTTTATGCTTCACCGGTTGGAACATATTTTAAGGTAGGAGTTTTCTATATTAATGAACTTACAAGAACATGAAAATTATTTGAATTTCACCGTTTCTATTAAACTTTACTATGGACCATGTTTTGTGTAGGAGGGTTTGGCGCCCATAAATTTACTTATGCAAGATGAGATCCATCGCGCGAGTCCTGGGGGGACTGGGGGTGTGAAAGCAATCACCAATTATGCTTCAGTATTAACTTTTACTTTTAATTTTCAAGTTATTTGCATATATACCCCTTATAAATCACAGATATTTGCATAACTACCCTCTAAATCTTATTATATGCAAAAGTACCCCTCAAACCATCTGTTTTGGTAAAAGAATTAAGCTAAGTTAACAAATCATGAACTTGGTAAGAAAAAAAATTTCACTGTATGTTGATAAATTTTACATTGTGGTTACAAATTAGCTAATCACAGTTGATGATTGATTAATTGATTCGGGTGCGTTTTTTTCAAACTTGATGATTTCAGGGGTAATTTTATAAATACTAATATATGGATGGTAGTTTTGCAAATACCCATGATTTAAGGCGTAGATATAAATATAACCTTTTACTTTTCTACCCGTGATTTTTCCACATAAGAGTTTCAATTCAAATAGGGAAAATATATCGAATAATACTATATATAATGTGTTGTAGGTTTTGAAGGCACAGATGATAGCGAGGAGTAAAGGGTTCACAGATGTATTGTATGTTGATTCAGTGAAGAAAAAGTACTTGGAGGAGGCTTCTTCTTGCAACATATTCATTGTGAAGGTATTATTGATTATTGTGACTTATATTGTGAGTTATTTCGTTTGCCACACAATAAAGGAACAAAGGAAATGGTTATGCTAAGTGAAACATTATTTAGGGGTAGCATAATAAGCAGTGGAAAAAATAAATTCACTGCCCTTGTTGATACTTGAAGTTGAAGAGAAATCATTTTCCAACTCTTGTCAATGTTTATAATCTTTTTCATAATATAGGGAAATGTTATCTCCACTCCTTTCGCTCAGGGAACAATACTTTCGGGCATTACACGCAGAAGCATCATCGAACTTGCTCGTGACTATGGCTATCAAGTAAGAGTAGTGATAACTACCTTATACGCTCATCTGCTCTTTCTCTCACAAAGGTGGGGCTCACCACTATAATTTTCAGTGGTGAGTCATCATTCTCACCTTTTGTGAAGAAGATTGAAACATTATCCATCAAGTAGCTCTTCATGCACCTCGATTTCAGCAGAATATGAAACAATTTCTTTTCATATGTTTAATAAGATTGATTGCTCAGGTTGAGGAAAGGCTGGTTCCTACTGAGGAAATAATGGATGCAGATGAAGTGTTTTGTACAGGGACTGCTATAGTTGTTTCTCCTGTAGGCAGCATTACTTATCATGGGCAAAGGTAATTTGCACAATATTTCTTTTGATCCCAAATAACTTCAGTTTTAGGAATCTTCATAATATTCATATATTTATATTCCATATATATAGATAATAAACATTTAATTGGTTACAAATACTGATGTCATTTGTGTACCATGCAGATTTGAATACAAAATTGGAGCAGATAATGTATCTCAAAAGTTATATACATCTCTTACATCCATCCAGATGGGCCTTGTGGAAGATCAAAAAGGATGGACGGTTGAGATAAATTGAGCTTCTCATCTAGTGCTGATCATAAGTAAAGGAATTCAAGTTGCCCTTTTTGAAATTGTGATGCTACCCTTAATTTATTCATGTAATTTCATTTGTCATTCATTATGTTAAAGACAATAAGCTGTATGTTTAATTTCTATTCTTTTTATGCATCTTTTTTGCTTCTGTTGCTGCTGTTGTTGAATAAGCTTTCTTTAAACTGTATTGTTCTATTCTTTTGTCATTTTTAACTAGTATGCAGCCCGTGCAAAGCACGGGAGAATTTAAATATGAATTTACTGTAGCATCTACAGTATTTTTCGAATTTCTACCAAGAGTGATCTTAGAAAGTTCTTGTTTATATTCTTGTAGCGTTATTTTATGCATTCTGCGAGTACATGGAGTTTTCTTTATATGAAAAGTAGTTGATGCTACTGAGTTAAATGCCCATGAATAGGGATGGTCTTAAGTTAACACTCAAGCACCCAAATTGACTCACATTGAGTAATCCTTTATGGAGTCATGTGTCAAATTATATTTACCTATGTATTTATTTAACCGGGTCTAAATCTCACATATTATTTTTTGAAAAAAAACCTCACATATTTTGATAAAGAAAATTATAGTGAATTGAGTTGACACGAGACGCTCCCAATCAAATTTTCATGCTAGATCGACTCTACCTAAGTCCAACTTGAGCCCCCTACAACTGTGTAACTTAATAGATAATGGAGATCACGTGTCAATTAACAAGTTCATAGACGAATAGAATCGCACCATAGGCTAGTGTGACGTCATGTGCATCCAAGAAAATCTCGAACCTGTGCTGGACCAGGTTGTATACAAGAGTGATATGTAGCATGTGCGATCCACCATCAGCCCTGTTCTAGCTCGCTGAATCTTCAATTAAAAGTAATATATTTGAAGGTCATCGGACAATTTCTATGATCCCAATTTGTCTGGTTGCGAAAGTCCATGAACAGAGATGGACTTGGGACCAAATTTATTCAAAATAATTAAATCTCGAATTGAGCTATATGTTCAAACATAATTAATTACATATGAGCAGTACTTCAAGGTCTCAGGTTCAATTCTCCTTGGGAGCACCCACATAAATTTAATTTTCTGGAATACCTGAGGTTGTGTGCTAAGGGGTGCTCCTTAGCCACGTCTGGGGATTTGATACCCATGGTCGGATGGATCGTGGCGAAATTCCCTCGCCAAACCAAAAAACATAATTAATTACATATTAAGTTAAATATTCTTTTAGCATGGAATTAAATCTTTTATCGTATTTTTTTGTTAGAAGATCCCCTAAAATATATTTGCTAGGTTAAATCCAAAATGTTGTCACAAATTCTTTATCCCATACCTCTTGTCTACCAATAGGTAGGTCACATGCATGTTAGGATCATGTCCGTACAATCGACTTTGTTTGATGAATAACAAACCTTCATATTGGTCTAATATATATTTGAGATGTTGTATACATGTTACAGGAAATTAGAATCAAGTTCGATGATAAAAAGAGCAAGATGACAAGTTAAACGCAGCTAATTCTACAAAAATATCAAGGATTAAAATCAAGCTTGAGCGTATGGGAGTGTCCGTATCATTGTCACTAATCAATAGGAACCAACAGAACTCAATTTGGAGATGTATAAATCAAGATATGAATATTTTAGTTAAATAACGTCGAAACAGCAGCAACATGATTGAAACATAAACCGAGGCTAAAACTTACTGGGGCCATAACTTTTGACTCGGTTATCGTAATCGCTATTATAATAGATTTTCTGAAAGTTCTCGATTTGATCTATAGATCATCAATGACACTATCAACCATCGACGAAGCAAAGTCTAGAGAAGTTCAGATCATCGATGGTGAACAGTAACCATCGATGGTAAAGTTCGATCATCGATGGTTAAGTCGCTGATTTTAGATTTTTAATTTATTTTTAGATTTAATCTTAGTCATTGATTGTTAGGAGTATATAGGCTCTTTCCTCACATTTTTCATCAAAGATTCCTGACTTAATTGAGTGAGAAAAAGAAAGAGGAAGAGAGAGAGAGAGAGAGAGAGAGAGAGAGAGAGAGAGAGAGAGAGAGAGAGCTAGGGTTTTAAATCGGTGAAAGGATCTTGCTCATGCTTCTCAGAAAGCATCCTCGACATTATTATTCATCATCCGTTCATCAATCTTCGAGGAGTGTTGCCCTTGGACTTCATCATCATCACCATTCTTCTTAGAGCTTCACTTCAATCATTCGGAGAACGGTTTGCACAATAAAAGGGCAATAAGATATTTCTAGTTGCGCTTAATTATTATTTATTTCTTTGTATAAAACTTATTTTTACGGCGTACTTAAGCCAGGGTGAGTTGTGGATTTACGGTGTACTCAAGCCGGGGTTGAATTGAGGAATTAGTCAGTAGGTAGGGCTAGAGATACTCGTACGTGAAGATTTTAGGTTAGACGACTAGGTTGGGGGAAATCAAGGTTTCGGTCTTGTAAGACTACTGAATGGGGTTTGTGATTCAGGAGAACTTTCACATAGTGAGGAAGCCCTTCACGAGAAGGAAGAGTGGATATAGGATTGTTTATTTGAATCACTATAAGATCTTGTGTGTCCTGGTTGTGATTATTCATATAATTATTGTATTGCTTATTATTTTATTATTATTAGTTTATTTTCACTGTAATTTCTATGATATCTCGAAAAATAGCTAGCAATTCTATTTACCTCCCTCTAGGCTTGCACCTCAGATCCAACAAGTAGTATCAGAGCCCAGGGTCTATATATTAGGCTTCACAACATAGGATAGATGGAAAGTTTATGATCCTCAACCGCTTTCCCTAAAGGCCATGCAGTTAACCGACCCTAACTATTCGATGACGCGAACTTTTCATATTAGAAAGCTCATATGAGGGTATTTTTGTTGTCCACCAATTATGAAGTTTGGAATATGTTAGAGTTTGGTTATCATGAACCCACTGACATAGCTGATGAAACTACCATTGTTAAACCTAGAGATAAGTTGACTGCAACTGAAAAGAAATTATGCTCTCTTCATGCTAAAGCTATAAATGTCTTATATTGTTCTTTAAATTTTGATGAATTTAACCGTGTTTCTGGTTGTGTGACCGTGCCAGAAATCTGGCAAATGCTGGAGGTTACACATGAGGATACTTCACAGCTCAAGGAGGCCAAGTTCACAATGCTCATGAGCAAGAATGAGAATTTCTAGATGAAGGCATTGGAGAGCATACAGGAGATGTTCACTGGTTTCACGGAAATTTGGGAACAAGGCAAAAACATTAGGAAAGGAGTACAGACAAGATGAGCTCATTTGCAAAGTTCTCCGATCACTTTCTTCTAAATGGGATGCTAAGGTAATTGCAATCGATGAATCCCATAATTTATCTGAACTCTCTCTTGATAATCTTGTAAGAATTCTTATCACACATGAGGCGAGCTTGAAGGAGAGAGGAGCAATCGGAGGATAACCTAAAGAATAAGTCATGGGCTCTCAAAGTGAAAATAGGAAAAATCAAAGGTCAAGACAAACATGAGTTTGAGCTTGAGTTCTGAGAGTGAGAAAGATAACAATATAGATGAAATTCTTAAAGGTTTCGAATCCTTCCTCAAATCAAAGCACAGTCAGAAATTCTTGCAAGACAAATGGAGTTGCTACACAAGCAAGGTAAATAAATATAGTTCTAGTGATTCTGATACTGAATCAACTTGTTTCCGGTGCAAGAAACCCGATCACTTAAGGAAGAATTGCCCACTAAAAAAAGTATTATAAAGAGAAGGGAAAAAGCTTCAAGGTAACAACATGGGATATGTTGAGCAGAGAAGAAGTGTCAGAGAGTAGCTCGAGCGATAGTGATAAAAGTGCACACCATTGTCTCATGGCTAATGAAGGTAATTTGGATAATTCCGAGCAATAGAGCTCCGACGATGAGGTATACCTAACTTATGATGCTTTGTATGATAAGTATGTTGAGATGTTATGTTAATTTGAAAAACTTGCTGAAAAGTATTAAGTTGTTAAAAAGATGAATTCAAGTTTAAAGAAGGATAATAAGTTGTTGAGTGATAAAATTGAGAATTTTTATGTAGAGTTAAATACATCTAACAATGCAAGTGAAAATATCTCATTTGAACATATACGATGCTCCATGTATATATAGACATGAATTTTGATATATCCAAGCAACTAACTAAAAATTTAAGTAAAATTAAAAATTAGTTATTAAGGTAAATGAGCTTTTATGTGAGTTGTCTTCTAAACAAAGAAAGTTTGAAACTAGATGCACTACAATAATTTCGAAAATGAATAACTTAAGTCCAAAATATTGATTTGGAGAAGGCCGTGAATTTTTTTTTCATTAGGTGCTAAAGGTTTAAACATGGTCATTTCCAATCAACGATTTACAAAAGCTAAAACCGGACTTGGTTATTCATACAGAAAAACATAAAAAGTTTCACCTTCATTTATAAAAGGAAATAATTTAACTCTATTTGCACTCATTTTAATGCATCTTATATATTTGTACTTTATGTGGTAGAATGAGTCATATTTTAATGAATTGTCAAATGCAATATAGAGTTAAAATAGTTAAGCAGATTTGGATACCAAAAGAGACAATTGCTAACCAACATGGACCTAAGTGGATACCTAGGTCACACCTTTCTGCTTTCTGTATGTGTGCAAGAAGGCTAAGGAGCAAGGCAATATCCGATTGGGTTGCTCAAGTCGTATTCAGAAAATAAGAATCTATTTCTTAGCATGACCAAAAGGAAGTATGAGTATGTGACTTTTTGAGAACAACAAGCGAGGTAAAATTATTAGAGATGGTGAGATAGGATGAGAAGTTACTAATATGTTGCAAAATGAGTCTTATTATGCAAGCAATGATTCATTGTGAAGGTATGCGATGCTTGCATAAACGATTGTTTCAGCAGTTCTTCTCCAAGGTATATTCTATAACCCACTTGTTGTATGTAGATTTTTCCGCATTTTTTGATATTTTTTGTCTTTTATTTAAAAAGAATTTCTTTTCTTTTCTTTTGTTTTCTTTCTTATATGAAAACAAAATAAAGATTTCTCTTTCTTATCTTTTGGTTATTTTTTTAATTAAGATTATTAAAAATCTATTTCTTTTCTTTTCTTTTATTTTTCTTTATTATATGAGAACAAAATAAAAATTTTTCTTTTCATTTTTTGTTACTTTAAAAAATAAAACTTTGGCTTTCTATATGTCTGCATATTTTTGAGATGGATCTTTCTATAATATTACTAAATGACATATGAGATTGCATTTTCTTATCAAATCCATATTTTTTCTCATCTATATATGCTATATTCCATGATGACTTGTTGATTGGCCTCAATTTGTGGTTTCACTCATCTTTCTTCACATTCACATGCATGAGATTCATATTATCGATTATGGTATATTGTTGATAGATGTTGACTTTAAATCATATTCATGTTTGCATATGCATGTACCTAACTGTATGAAGCAAGCAATGAGTAGTTTCTTTTGCATTAACTTAATAATTTTTTTGCCAATTTGCAACTAAATTTCATTGAGAATTGCATATATGAGTGTATTTATTAAAAGATGATCAAAGATCCCCACTCATATATATAATCCACACAAAAGAGTATCATTATTAAAAGATAGTCAATGATTCACACTCATGGATTTTTTGTTAATCCATATCTCAAAGGGTAGTCATCTTACACTAAATAAAACATGTTTAGAGATTGTATACATAACCCGCCAAACTCTATCAATCTTTCGGTCTTTCTATGAAAGTTGAGAATATTTTCTTCATTAGCTTGTTGATATATACTTATTTACATGAATATCATGTTTGTTTGTTGATTTGAGTCACTCTTTCGATATACTTCATCTTGGTGCTATGAATTCTCTACACTTACATGAAGTAATTTGACGTGTTCCACAAATGCAGTGATATCAACTTGTCATTCATATTTTTTTATATAAATTTCTATGGACTTGCAAGTATCTCTCTCTTTTGACATTGAGGTAGTATTATTCGATAATTTTACTTCTTTATATTTTCTACATTGGAGATTACTTGATTCAATGGTTTGTTTTTATAATAACAAAGGGGAGAAATGTGGAAATTAAAATTTGAGAGATAAGAGTTTTGTGAAAATTAGAAATTGATTTTGAAAAACTTTTGAATAATTTATGCTTAGGGGGAGAAGGGGAGGAGAGTTTTTGAAATAAGAGAAGCTAAGTTGTAGGGGGAGCATGATAAACCTGTATCTCATGTTTTATGCATGCGCATTTGTAGGGTGAACATGCATATCATATTTTATATATCATGAAACTTAGAATGCATAATTCATGTATCTCAAACATCCATACTTATGATTTTAATTTTTAGTTTTATTATCAAATGGGTAGATTGTTAGGATCGTGTTCGTACAATTGATTTTTGTCCGATGAATAACAAACCTTCATATTCGTCTAATATACATTTGAGATATCATGTTGTATATAGGTTATAAAAAGTTAGAATCATGTTCGATATTGAAAAGAGCAAGACGACAAGTTAATCACTACTAATTCTGAAAAAAATATCAAGAGTGAAAATCGTGTTTTGAGCATGAGGGAGTGTTTGTATCATTGTCACAAATCCACAGGAGCAAAGTCAATTCAAAGATGTATAGATCGAGATATGATTACTTTAGTTAAATAACATCAAAATAGTCAACAGCAGGATTGAAACATACAACGAAGCTGAAACTTGCACGGGTCATAACTCTTGACTCGTTTACCAGAATTACTGTTATAATAGCTTTTTGGAAGGCTCAATCTGATCTATAGACCATCGATAGTACTATCAACCATCGATGACGCAAAGTCCAGAGAAGTTATGATTTCAGATTTTTGACCATCGATAGTGAACAATAGCAACCGATGGTGAACAGTAACCATCGATACCATCGATGGTTAAGTCACAGATTTTAGATTTTTGATCTGTTTTTTAATTTAATCTCAACAGTTAATTGTTAGGCGTATATAGGCTCTTTTCTCACGTTTTTCATAAGAGATTCCTGACCTAATTAAGAGAGAAAAAGAAAGAGGGAGAGAGAGAGAGCTAGGGTTTCAAATTGGTGAAATGATCTTGCTCAAGCTTCTTAGAAAGCATCCTCAAAGTCGTGATTCGTCATCCGATAGTCAACCTTCGAGGAGTGTTGCCCTTGGGCTTCATCATCATCGCTGTTCTTCTCAGAGTTTCACTTCAATCATTAGGAGAACAATTTGCACAATCAAAGGACTGTAAGATCTTTCTAGTTGCGCTTAACTATTATTTATTTCTTTGCATCAAACTTATTTTTTCGGCGTACTTAAGCCGGGGTAAATTGAGGGCTTACAGCGTACTCAAGCCGGGGTTGAATTAAGAAATTGGTCACTAGGTAGAGCTAAGGATACTCGTGTGTGAAGAGTTTAGGATAGACGACTAGTTTGGGAGAAATTAGGGTTTTAATCTTGAAAGCCTACTGAATCGGGTTTGTGATTCAGGAGAACTTTCATATAGTAAGGAAACTCCTTCGCGAGAAAGAATAGTGGATATAGGATTGTTTATCCAAACCACTCTAAGATCTCGTGCGTTCTGGTTGTGATTATTTATGCGATTATTGCATTGCTTATTATTTCATTATTAATGTTTTATTATGTGATATCTCAAAAAATAGTTGACAATTCTATTCACCCCCTTTCTAGGCTTGCATCTCAGGTCGAGCAATGCACTTTTAATATGTTTCAAAGGTTCTTTACTCAGAAGAGGTTGCAAGCCATTGTCAAGTGTTATTACTTCTATTATGAAATTGTCTCTATGTCTACATCATAGTTGATACGATACATCTTGGTATGCCATTATTGTTCCACGTGATTATTTATTATTTCATATATGTGATTTTAAGAGGAAGCTTGTAAGTTGGTGTAATATTGTGAAATGTCATAAGACTAACAATAAAGTACGCACCTCTCCAAACCTACTGCTGATTCGTGACGCCACATGTCTCTAAATTGAGCACCTTAAGACTAACGATAAAGTACGCACGTCTCCAAACCTACTGCTGATTCGTGACGCCACATGTCTCTAAATTGAGCACCTTAACTCCTCTTGTTGCTGTTCGAAAGGATTTAATGGTAACCAAATCTCTCACGCGTTGAGTGCTGTAGTAATTTTATACTCTTGACATACTTTTGCTTTTGCATATTGTTGGTTATGGCTATGAGATAGACACCCAAATCAGATAATGGCTAATAGATGTTTATAATTCTAGTAAGTATAGGATTCTATCTCTAAGCTCATATATATATATATATATATATATATATATATATATAGAAAAAGGAATATGAGATGACGGCTCATTTAGTAAAATGAGCTACCCACTAATGGATATAGTCTTTAGGCCCACCTAGTTGTCACATCCATTGAGTGTGGGGCATTGTGTAAGTGAGTGGTAGCTCACTTTACTAAATGAGTGCTAGCTCATATTCCTTAATCCCATATATATATATATATATATATATATATATATATATATATATATATATATATATATATATATATTAATGGGTATCATATGTCATATGAGGGATTCCCTCATATACAATGAAGTGGCATAATCTCCACCAAGTATAGTTATGATGCATTCTCTCCATCTTTATTCACATGGTGGAGGTGTGCCACATTCTTGTATATGAGGGAATCCCCTCATATGGCATATGATACCCATTATTCTCATATTAGATTAATGGGTATCATATGTCATATGAGGGGATTCCCTCATATATAATAATGTGGCACAATCTCCACCGAGTCGACCGTTGGGATGTCACCGCGTGTCCGCCTCCTTGCCTATATATACACTTGCTCTTTTAAGCGGTTTGTTTTTACTTATTTTCAAAACCCTAGAACTCTCTACAACCTGAGCGATTTCTGATCTCTCCACCATTCTCCGGCAATTTTCTTTGACTAGTGCTCGAAACTCATCAATGGCATCTTCTGCTATCGTCACCGCTGCTCGTAACGAGGCTCGGATCAATCTTCTCCAGAAATTTCACTCCAAGGTGCACTCGACAGTGCTTGAGAACTACTACGATCGCTTCGACATTCCCAGGGCGTTCACGCTGTCAGCGCCAGAGAAGACTCAGGCGGTGTACGATCATGGCGGCAACGTTGCTCGAGTGTACATCAAGCACTTGGAGTAGGGTCTACGCCTTCTACTCCATCCTTTCCTTCGCCATACGTTCGAAGCTCTGGGGGTCTCGCCATCACAGGTCAAGCTGAACTCAATAGTCACACTAGTGGGGTTCATCATGATCTATCACCCAGTGGGAGTCGAGCCGACTCTAAGGATTCTCGGCCACCTGATCAGTGTCAAGGTCGGGAAAAATGAAGGCCACTTCTACTTCCAGAACCTGGATGGCTTCAAGGTGGTTTTGAACGCTCCTGAGCCGAACAAAGACTGGAAGGAGAAGTTCATATGGGTATTCGGGGCGGATCCGATTCTGGCTTGCTCGGCATGGCCCAAGATGAAGAAGGACGTCTTGAGGTTGGGCTTGGTTTTGAACGAGGAGAGGCGTGGGCTCGATAAGATTTGGGCTTACGCCGAGTCCCATAGGAGTAAGGATCTATTCGACTCCTCGGTCTTGAGGGTTGTCGGCCTCTCCAAAACCTCGCCGACTGACGAGGATAAGGCTTGAGCAGCAGTGTTGGCACTGCGACTGGAGGAGCCGGGGGCATCTTAGGCGGGACCCCCAGTAAGGCCTAAGAAGTGCCTACGGTCTGATTTGGCCCTAGAGGAGGCCAAGAAGATTGCGGCGAATGCAGTCGAGATTTCAGCTTGGCTGGCTGGGTCAAGCTCAGCCACTACTAAGGCTGAGAGGTCTGAGAAGAAGAGGAGAAGGCTGAGGAAGGTGGATAGCTGAGGCCCCTCTGGGTGTGTCGAACCTTCAAAGGTCAAGGAGGGGGCTATAGCAGAGGCGAGCACTCCTCTTGCCCAGGAGGTTGCAAAGGGCGGAGCTTCTGCCGTTCCCATCCAAGAGACTCCTCGGGTTGAGTCTATGAAAGTTGTTATTGCTGATGATGAGTCCCCCGCACAGGTTGAAAGGGGCGAGATGGTGGCAGTAGAGCACGAAGGGTCTAGGCTCGAGCCAGGAGGAGGCGGCCCAGCCACCTTGTCGAGTCGGCTCACTGTCAGGGCAAGGAGCCAGCTACGGAGGAAATGCCCTCGGATTAGGGATTTGGATGGCCCTTCCCCCATTGTATTGACAAGCTTGATGCGGAGGTATGGGGCGAGTTGAAGATGATGCTGATGGGGTCGTCTAAGGCAAGCCCTCGATATGACAAGGAGCCGTTCGAGGAGCATCGGTTCATCCCTGGGTGGCATCTCGATAGAAGGGGGTTGGTCTTAGAGTCCAGAATAGCTCAGACTAAGGTTTTGGACCAATTCTCCCTACCCCGCGATGACGAAATTCTCTTGGCCATGCCAGACAATGGCCTTCACCAGGCCCTCAAGGGTTACATGCTTCGGGGAGCTTTGGTCGAGCAGGAGTTATATGCTCGATTTGAGCATGTACGAGACCTCTACCTCAAGCTCCAGGAAGAGGTGGAGGCTCAGAAGGTGGCTTGAGAGGTGGCCGACCGAAGAGCAGTTGCTAAGGAGGATGAGCTGGCGGCCTAGAAAATGAGCAAGAGTAAATGGTGTAGGGAACAGCAAATGCGGGATGACAAGATCAAAGGCCCGCTAGGTGTGATTAGCCAGAAGTCATCCCAAATTAATAAGCTTCAAGAAGACCTTGGTCACCTCGAGCACGAGCTTCGTGAGCGAGATGACACGATAAGGTATATGAAGGAAGAGATCGAGGTCGAGGCGGGAGAGTCTTGATGCTTTTGAGTGAGTTTGGGCGGCTTGTCGAATCTTTGGGAGCCTGGGGCGGTTAAAGGAGGAGGAGGCTGAGGAAGGTGGATAGGCTGAGGCCCTCCGGGTGTGTCGAACCTTCAAAGGTCAAGGAGGGGGCTATAGCAGAGGCGAGCACTCCTCTTGCCCAGGAGGTTGCAAAGGGCGGAGCTTCTGCCGTTCCCATCCAAGAGACTCCTCGGGTTGAGTCTATGAAAGTTGTTATTGCTGATGATGAGTCCCCCGCACAGGTTGAAAGGGGCGAGATGGTGGCAGCCGAGCCTGAAGGGGTCTAGGCTCAGACCGAGGAGGAGACGGCCCTAGCCCTGCTTATCGAGTCGGCTCACTGTCAGGGCAAGGAGCCAGCTACGGAGGAAATGCCCTCGGATTAGGGATTTGGATGGCCCTTCCCCCATTGTATTGACAAGCTTGATGCGGAGGTATGGGGCGAGTTGAAGATGATGCTGATGGGGTCGTCTAAGGCAAGCCCTCGATATGACAAGGAGCCGTTCGAGGAGCATCGGTTCATCCCTGGGTGGCATCTCGATAGAAGGGGGTTGGTCTTAGAGTCCAGAATAGCTCAGACTAAGGTTTTGGACCAATTCTCCTACCCCGCGATGACGAAATTCTCTTGGCCATGCCGGACAATGGCCTTCACCAGGCCCTCAAGGGTTACATGCTTCGGGGAGCTTTGGTCGAGCAGGAGTTATATGCTCGATTTGAGCATGTACGAGACCTCTACCTCAAGCTCCAGGAAGAGGTGGAGGCTCAGAAGGTGGCTTGAGAGGTGGCCGACCGAAGAGCAGTTGCTAAGGAGGATGAGCTGGCGGCCTAGAAAATGAGCAAGAGTAAATGGTGTAGGGAACAGCAAATGCGGGATGACAAGATCAAAGGCCCGCTAGGTGTGATTAGCCAGAAGTCATCCCAAATTAATAAGCTTCAAGAAGACCTTGGTCACCTCGAGCACGAGCTTCGTGAGCGAGATGACACGATAAGGTATATGAAGGAAGAGATCGAGGTCGAGAGGCGGGAGAGTGCTGATGCTTTTGAGTGAGTTTGGCTGGCTTGTCAGAATGCTGGGGCCCTGCAGGACTGGTTAAAGGAGGAGGAGGTTGCTCATGAGAAGTTGAGGCAGGAGGCCACCTGATCTACACTGGAGGCCAAGCGACAATGAGAGTTGTCCCTTGCCAAGATACAGGCACTGCAGGGTCACCTAAACCACTTGGCGTCCAAGGCCTACCGGGTTGAGGTCATTGAAAATTACCACAACGACACTCTTGGGAAGGCAGAGGTGGCCTTGACCTGCAAGGCCGGCTTTGACCATTTGAGGATGCAGCTTTCGGCCGAGCTCAAGATTAATCTAGAGCAGTTCCACTATCCCCCTCGAGTGGCTAATTGCCTTAGCGCTCTATAGGAGATAGAGATGAGAGGAGGAGGGCTGGTTCTCAATGTCGAGAACAGAGACGAGGATGATGAGGAGTCAGCCCAAGGAACATATGAGGGCTCGGCCCAGGATAGTTGGGCAAGCCGTCCTGAAGAGGAAGGGGACGAAAAGGTCGGGTCCGAGCCTCGGTCGCCTCCTCTGCCGACTTCTACTACTGCCGTCCCTCCAGGCTCGAGTTCTGCTCCAACTTCCACTACCGCTCCAGCTCCAAGTCCGGCGCCTGCTCCGAGTTCGGTTCGTTAGGAGCTCATGTATCTTTGTTGTTTTTGTTATTGGAACATCTTTGTAATGTACGTATCTTTTGTATTATAAATATCTTTACATATTAATAAAAAGATGGACTTTTATCAATTTGATCTGTGTACCTTTTGCGATTGTTTCTTATGTATTTATTAGTAGTTTGTTTTGTTTGAGAGTTTGGCTTCAAATCTCAAGGGAGTTTCGGGTGGATGCCAATATTTGAAATTTGTCCTGAGAAATTTTGTAACTGAGACGGGTCAGCTTCGTGCCTTGGTTTTATTCCCATAGGATACAAAGGTCTTATGAGTTGTAGCTGACCGAGTCGAAGACGTGCCTTGGTTTTATTCTGAAAGGATGCCAAGGTCTTACGAGTTGTAGTCGACTGAGTCGAGGATGTGCCTTGGTTTTATTTCGAAAGGATACCAAGGTCTTACGAGTTGTAGTCGACCGAGTCAAGGATGTGCCTTGGTTTTATTTCGAAAGGATACTAAGGTCTTACGAGTTGTAGTTAACCGAGTCGAGGATGTGCCTTGGTTTTATTCTAAAAGGATACCAATGTTTTACGAGTTGTAGTCGACAGAGTCGAAGATGTGCCTTGGTTTTATTCTGAAAGGATACCAGATCTTATGAGTTATAGTCGACCGAGTCGGGGATGTGCCTTGATTTTATTTCAAAAGGATACCAAGGTCTTACGTTCATGCCTCAGATGGCACCGAGGTCTTAAGAGTACTACAAAAACATAACACAATGAGATATCCAAAAGTATTTATATCACATGAGAACCTTACAGTTACATTTATTTGAAATATTTTTTGAGGTGCTCTATGTTCCAAGAGTGTTGTAAGATTCTCTCGTCAGGACTTCACAGCCGGTAGGTGCCGGGGTGTACTTCCTCGATCACCGTATATGGTCCCTCCCAATTGGCGGCCAGCTTGCCACGCTTGGTGTCTCTGTCAAAGATAGGTTTTTGAAGAACGAGGTCGCCAATGCTAAATCTTCGAGGTCGGACCTTGCTGTTATAGTATCGGGCGATGCGCTGTTGATTGATGACTTGTGATCTAAGCGAGTCTTCTCAAACTTCATCAATAAGATCGAGTTTGACTTGCAATCTAGCTGAGTTTGATTCTTTATCAAATTGCTGCAGTCAGATGGTTAGCATGCCGACTTCTACTGGGACGACTGGTTCGGCTCCATATGTTAGTTTGAATGGGGTTTCCCCTGTAGAGCTTTTATGGGTGGTTCGATATGACCACAGAATCCCAGGCAGCTCTTCAATCTAGTTTCTGACTGCTTTATCTATCTTTTTCTTCAAAGCTTGAAGTATGCATTTGTTCACGGCTTCTGCGAGCCCGTTGCATCTTGGGTGTGCAACTGAAGTGAATTTGAGTTGAATATTCCATGCTTCACAGAAGCTGCGGAAGCCATTGCTATCAAATTGAGTGCCATTGTCTATGACGAAAGAAGTAGGGACTCCAAATCTACAGACGATTGATTTTCACACAAAATTGACAGTGTTACTTTCGCTGATCTTGGCCAAAGGCTATCCATTTTTGTGAAATAATCTATGGCAACGATTAAAAACTTTTGTTGCCCTAAAGCTATTGGTAAAGGTCCTAATAAATCTAATCCCCATTGAGAAAAAGGGACCAGGCTTATGAGAGGAGTGAGATCAATTGCCAAAGCTCGTAGTATACTTGAGAAGAATTGGCAGGTCTTGCACCGAGAGATGAGTCTCTTAGATTCGGCTAAGATGGTGGGCCAGTAATAGCCTTGTGGAATTGCCTTCTGGGCTAGAGTTCTGGCTCCTGGGTGCTTCCCGCACATTCCCTCATGAATTTCTTTTAGAACATAATTGGCTTCCCCTGGCAGGAGACATTGGAGATAGGGCCCCATACTACTGCTGTAGTACGAGATTCGATAAAGCTGGTTATCGATCATGAGATATCTTCGAGCATTTCTTTGTAGGCTCTTTGCTTCAGTAGCATTCTCTGGCAAGGTCCCCCTGTTAGATACTGCATGAGTGGGTCCATCCAACAGGGCTCCGTTGAGGCTTCAATCTGCATGATGGAGTTGGTTGGAGCCTCCGTGATGCTAGGATTTTGGAGGGTGTCCGTATACACACCCCCCTGACTTTTCCTGAGCTGGATGATCTGAGCTTGGATAAAGCATCCGCCTGAGCATTGAGGGCTCAGGGGAATTTGGGCGATTTTGAACTCTTTGAAATTGCCTAAGAGCTTTTTAGCCGCCTTTAAATACTGGATCATTCGAGGGGCTTTGGCTTCATAATCTCCCCTTACTTGGTAGACGATAAGCTGGGAGTCGGCCAGGATGTAGATGAGTTCGGTCTTAATTACTAGGGCGGCTCGAAGTCCTGCTAAGAGGGCTTCATACTTAGCCTCGTTATTTGAGGGTGAAAATTCAAAAGCGAGGAGTATTCATGTGTGGACCCATCGGGGTCACGCAGAACTACTCCAGCTCCACTGCCTCCTTCTCCAGATGATCTGTCCACCTTTAGTAACCACCATAAGGAAAATTCAGGCAAATCATGCTCGGGAGAATTGTGTTTTTGAGGAAGAGGTGCCCTGGTCGCCTTGCAGACTGCAACATCTGGGAGAGGGATTGGTATGAGGAGAGATGGGTCAACGTTTGTCATGGATGACTCTATCAAGAGTTAGCCAAAGCTTGAGCTTTTATGGTCGTTCTGGACTCAAATTGTATATCATATTCACTGAGTTCGACTGACCAGTTGATCATCCTTCTAGAAGTGGTAGGGCTACCGATTACTTTCTTCAGAGGCAAGTTTGCCCGCACCACTATAGTGTGAACTTGAAAGTAGGGGCGAAGCCTCCTAACAGTAATTATGAGGGTGAAGGAGGCCTTCTCGATGATGGTGTAATTGAGTTCGACCGCCTTCAGAATCCGGCTGACATAATATATAAGCCTTTGTGCATTATCTTCTTCTTGAATCAAGACAGAGCTTGTTGCCTCCTATGAGATTGCTAGGTAGAGATACAAAGTTTCTCCTTCTTTAGGTTGCTTAACAGGGGCTTGGTGCTTAAATATCTCTTGAGGTCGCTTAAGGCCTCACTGCACTCTACCATCCAGCCGATGCCTTCCTTCAACTCCTTGCTTCCTCTCAGAGTTTTGAAGAAGGGGAGGCTTCTTTTGGCAGATTTTGAAAGGAATTGGCCCAATGCAGCTATCTTGCCATTCAGCTTCTGTACGTCCTTCAAAATGTGAGGCTCGGGCATCTACTCTATAGCAACTATCTTCTCGTGGTTAATTTTAATGCCCCATTGGGTAATCATAAACCCAAAGAATTTGCTCGATTACACACCGAAGGCACACTTGGCTAGGTTGAGTTTCATGTGGAAGTGTTAGAGGACGGAGAAGGTTTCTTCAAGGTCCGACACGTGAGATGCCGCTTGATTTGACTTCACCAGGATGTCATCCACATATGCTTCCACATTGCGACCAATCTGGAGTTTGAATATTTTGTTCACCAATCTCTGATAAGTGGCCCCTGTATTTTTGAGACCGAAGGGCATCACCTTGTAGCAGTAGGTCCCTTGGTCTGTGATGAAAGAAGTCTTTTCTTCATCATGTTCTGCCATCATGATCTGGTTGTATCCAGGAAAAGCGTCCATTAAGGTGAGTAGTTCATGGCTCGCACTCTCATCAACCAATTGATCGATCATCGGGAGGGGATAATTATCCTTTGGGCAAGCTTTGTTCAGGTTGGTGAAGTCCACGCACATTCTCCACTTGCCAATAGACTTCTTGACCAGCACCACATTGGATAACCACTCCGGATATTAAAGTTCTCGGATGAAGCCGGCCTTGAATAATTAGTCGACTTCTTTCGCGGCTGCCTTCTGCCTTTCATGGCCGAGATACCTCTTCTTTTGTCGAACTAGCTTGCAGTATCGGCCAACCGAGAGTTCATGGCTTATCACTTCTGAGGAATTCCCAGCATGTCTTTGGGTCCCCAAGCAAACACATCTGCATTGTTGCGCAGGAACTCGACCACAGCTCCTCGTTGGGGCTCAATGAGGCTTGACCCAATTTTGACCTTCTTTGATCCATCAAGGTTGATCGGTACTTCTTGCAATTCTTCTACGGGGATTGTCCGCTTCCGTTCTTGGTCTTCTTGCATTTGAAGGTGGATCTTCTCAATTGTTAGGGTCTCTGAAACTCCTTCCCCCTTCATAGAGAGCAGCATGATCTGGCCTCTCGCTGGTTGCTTCTCATGGAACCGACTCCTTCTAGGGTCGAGAAGTTTATCATCTGGTGATAAGTGGACGGGACCGCCTGCAGGTTGTTCAAGGAAGTCCTACCGAGAATCACATTGTATGTGGACTTTACGTCCATCATAATGAACTGAGTTTGAACTGTAGACTGGCGAGGATATTCACTAACTACTAGGGGAAGAGTGATCAGTCCTTCTGGTTGGATTGAGTGCTCTGAGAACCCAATGAGGGGACTTGGGCAAGTCCTTAGGCCTGACTTGTCGATGCCCATCTGGTTGAAGGCGTCCATAAATAGGATGTCGGTGAAGCTCCCGGTATCTACCAAGATTATTTTGACTCGAAAAACATTAATCTCGGCTGATATAATGATAGGGTCATCATGAGGGGTCTCTATGCCTCTTAGATCAGCATTCCTGAAGGAAATGAGCTGATCTGTCCTTGGCTTCTTTTCACAGAGGTTGACTTCCAACGCTCGTCAAGCATACTTCTTCCGAGCGTTGTTTGACATTCCTCCTACCGCTGGACCGCCGCTGATGGTGTTGATGATACCTCGACTGCCTGTCTCTTTGTGTTGGTCATCTTGTTGGTGTTGGTGATGGGGCGATCTTGATCGAGATCTTCTCTTTGACTTCTCTGGAGCTGGTTCCCCTCTGTCTCATCGAGAGATAAGCCTCTTTAGCAGCCCTTTTTGTATCAAATCTTTATAATCTCTTTGGAGGATTCTACAATCATCGGTGTGATGATCGTGATCTCTGTGATACTGGCAATATTGCTTGGGATCTCTGGATCAGGGGTCTGACTTCATGCGGGGAGGAGTAGAAATAAGGTGTCATTCTCTCTGAACCATGTAAAGAGCTTGCGAGAGAGAGGTGTTGAGGGAAGTGAGGGCCAGCTTCTTGGCCGCCTCCTTCCTCTGATCTCTCTTGTCGGCCCTGTTCGACTTGGAGTCGATTTTGGGGGGATCTTTCTCCATCTTCTCTCTTTGAGAGGACTCTGCTTCTACTACTGCTGCTGCTTCTCTGGCCGCCTTCTTATGGGCTTGACTATCTTCTGCATCCATGTGTCCTCGAGCTCTGGCCATTAGCTGTTCATAGTTGGTGATAGGGTCTATGATGAGCGAGTCAACCAACTTATCGTCTTCTAGCCCTGCAGAGATTGCGGCCATGGCGACCATGTTGTCAGGGTCTTCAACTTTCAGCCTTTTGGTTTGGAATCTTTTAAAATAGTCCCTGAGACTCTCCTTGGGTTTTTATCTCATTTGCAGTAAGACGGAGGAGGGCTTCTTCTACTTGGAGTCGGCCAAAAAATAATGTACAAACTTTTGGCTGAGTTGTTCGAAGCTGTGGATGGACTTTTTGTCCAATGAGTTCCACCACATCTTAACGCTTCCTGATAAGGTGACAGGGAAAACTCTATAGATGATCAGATCAGTCACTTGCTACATGTGCATCAGATCATAGAAATTTTGCACATGCTCTACTGGATCTCCCTCGCCTTTATACTTCTCAATATGTAGCATTTTAAACTTGGCACATGGAGTATTCATGATACAATCGGCGAGCGGAGTGTTCTCTCCGATGATGTCTGCAACATTGTTAAACGTCCAGTCATAACTAGATGCAAAGTTAGTGGTGGAGGGGCCTGGAGTAGCATGAGGGTATCTGACGCCACGCAACATCGTCCATGTGTTGTGCTCATGGCCGCCATGGCCAAAGTTGGGACTCTTACCCGTTGCCTCCACGTGTTGCGGGGGTTGTTGGGGATGAGCGGCAAAACGAGTCTGTTGGTGAGGCGGAGGAGAGGTGTATTCAGTGTGTGCCTCCTACGTTCGTTGTTTAGACTTGCCCGCAGGGGGAGGAGCGACAAACAATTGCTGGGGAGGAATCCGGCTGAGGAGTTTGTTTGTAAAGGCGGCGAACTGTTGCTGACGAGATTGAGAAATTCTTCGGGCGGATTCCTCCAATTGGGCTTGAGTGACGTAGCCACAGTATGTGTTCCTTCAGCAGGAGGAATTGATGATCAGTCCGGATGATTAGAATCAACCATCTTGTACAAAGAAGAAAAGAGGCCCCACTGTGGGTGTAGGCGTTAAAAATTGCTTATCAGTACCCGAACAAGACTCGTAAACGGTGGGTTGATAACCGACGATCCATCCGACGGCGCGACCGTAACTGCCGATGTGATTACCGCGCAAAACGCCAGAAGCCAGCCGACGAACCCATGAAGTGAGTCGGCGAGGCGTCTGAACCAGCGAAACGGCGTCGTGGAAAACCGGCGGCGAAGCTCAGCGAGGCGAGTTGGCTAAATTCAAGCGTTGGCGAGGCGGAATCAACCGTACTTAGTCCGTCGATGCAAGCGAACCGTTTGAGCTCCGAAAGTTAATCGGACGGACTTCGAACACAATGGCGACATCACCGAGCCAAACTAAGTCGGAAGACCGAAGAATCGGCGAAGAATCGACGAAAACGACGCCAGACGACGGAGCCATGACGCCGCACCTCGGCCAAGTGGCCAAGGTGGCTCGGCCACTTTGGTAGAGCCACCTCGACCAACTTGGCGAGGTGCCTCGGCCAAGTGGCCAAGGTGGCTCGGCCACTTTGGTAGAGCCACCTCGACCAACTTGGCGAGGTGCCTCGGCCAAGTGGCCAAGGTGGCTCGGCCACTGGCCGAGCCACCCGTCGGCATGTACCCCTTGGTTTTGTATAAATAGGGGGTCTTGCTCATTCGGGGATTTGGATTTTGGGGGATTTTTGGATTTTGGCGTGCCGAAGAGCCCTCGTGAGATCTGACGCCTGCGGTTCGAACCGGCGAGCTCAAGTCGATCGATGTCGGATCTATAGGCGGAAGGTAAACAAACTTCGGGTCGAACTCTGAGATACCCTCTAGATTAAGCTTCGCCTTAATCTCGTGGATAGCGCCAGGATTTCTCCTTGTAGATCTCACCGCTCGGCGATCCTCTCCTTCGTGAGTGTGATCCCCGCAGCGATCCTCTCCTTCGTGAGTGTGATCCCCTCGGTAACCGTTTCCTTCGTGAAGCGAGCCCCTCGTCTGTAGTTCGAACCGGGTTTACACGGGATCGAATTGCGGTAGTCCGCGGACGAACAAAAGTCCGGCACGGGCAAAGAACCCATGGCGAGGATCGGGAAAATAGAGATCCTCGTGTTTGTTCACAAAGGAAGAAAGTTGTAAATTTCGTTTTCATTGTAAGCTGAAATATAAAGGCATTTCTTTTGTTTGAAATTTTGTTGTAGGCCAAGGCGTACGAGTTCAAGCGAGCAATGAATAACAAACCAACTTTCCCGCGAACAAAGGCTGGCGACCACGGTGGGAGCCAGCGGCTTCAATTAAGAAGCCGTCGTGTAAATAGCAGCGGATCCGGATCACGGTCGAAGAAGAAGTCAAAGGCCTCAGGACGATAGAATTTCCGGTAACTGATCCAGGAGGGCCGCCTCTTTGACCCTCTCGCTAATCAGTAGCGACCACCAAAACTCTCGCGTAGGGGTAATAATTCGCTCAGCGAAGTTAACGAATCCAAGTTGATCCGGGTTCGCTGTGGGTATCATACTATCGTCCTTGTCCAAGTCGTCCTCCCCATCGGAAGGATCTCGGCGCAAGAAAGATCCGTTGGTCCTCGGCTCCGAATTTTAAAGCGAGGATCTTAACTCGCCGTTGTCGGTTGCACCAAATGGCATCCTTCCGGCATCCAAGATCGCGGATCTACGCAGAGATCACGATGCATGCCACTCTCGACATTGAGTTCGCCAAGGCCCTAGAATCAATCGGCGGTGTCGCTACAAAGTGGATCTGAAGTCCGGAGAGGTCAAGAACCTCATCAGCAGGTGCGGCAACTCCTCCAAGCCGCCAACAAATGATTGGGTCGCGTCAAGCGGAACCGATCAACACTTGAAGAACGTATCCAGAGGCCCGATCAACTCACGGTGATGGGGTCCTACCCTCTCGCCATGATAAGAAGATTATTTCACCGCTCACTGAATTGGATCGAAGTTCGAGCCCGTCGAAATTCGCTACCGCAAGGGCTTAACGTGGAGACGAAAGTGACTCTTGGAACCTCGATAATGTGGCTCATCCTCGAAGGAGGCGTTTTAGATGCGGCGATGATGGCGTTATACAGAGTCGTTACCAACACACGAGGGGTTGCTCTGGCATTCATGCCGATGAGTCGTACTACCGTGCTGGGGGTACGAGTAAATCTCGAAATAAAAGTTCCCCCGAATTGGACACGCATTGTCCGTGTTCCAAATTAATCAGGGCGGTGTTGTCAGAATGTAACTGCACAATGCCAGCTCCGAAGAAGGCGTCGGTCTTTGATAGGCTTGGCAACAAAATGCCAAAACCTAAGTCAAGATGCTTTGGCGGAAGAAGATCGGAGTCTCAAGGCGATGAATTGTCAAGGGTAACCACCAATATGACCAGCAGAGGGTTGGGTTATGTACCTTCTTCAGAGGACGAATGTTGCTAGTTCATTGACGACCAAGTGTCCGACGCAGGAGACGGACATTCGTCTGATTCTTCGGCTTGGGATTCTGACACCAGCCTCGGAGAAGCTTTCAACGCTTTAATGTCAAATATGGCTACGGTCGATCCTGCTACTGTTGAGAGTGATGAAGACATGCCAACATGGGAAGACCCATGGATCCATCAACTCGAAGCGGTTTGGGGATAGGTTGAACAAAGAGAACCCCCACTAGGGCGAGGTAGTCAGTTAATATGGGTGATGAAGAGCATCCTAAACTCATAAACATCAGCAATACTCTCCCTTGGAAGAAAGGAAGAGTTGATTGCCCTAATCGGGAGTATATCGATGTATTAGCACGGAGTTACGAGGACATGCGGGACTTCGACCCTAATGTGGCAACACATCGCCTCAACATCAAGGCGGATGTCAAACTGTCAAGCAACGGCAAAGGCGGTTTAGATCCACAAATATTGGAGGCAATTGTTGTGAAGTGAAGAAACTCATAGAATCGGATTCATCGAGGAAATTCAACATCGGATTGGGTGGCGAATATAGTCGGTCATGAAGAAGAATGGGTCGATTAGGATGCGTGTCGACTCTGAGAGACCTCAGCGGCTTGCGAAAGATGACTTTCCCCTTCCAATCGATGTCATAGTTGACAACGCGTGTGGATTTGAAAGAATGTCCTTTATGGATGGCTTTTGGGTATAATCAAATCAAGATGCACCCGATGGCGCCAAACCTGCGGCGTTGAGCAGCCCATCGGCATATATTGCTACGGTCATGCCGTTCGGCCTCAAAATCTTGGCGCAACATACCGAGAGCAATGGCGGAGATTTTCGGGATCATCTTGGGAAAGGTCGAATGCTCGTCGGCGATTTGGTGCGTGAAAAGCCGTGACAAAGGAGATCACATCAAAGATCTTAGAGCGGTATTGAACTCATGCGGACTCATCGGCTAAAGATGAACCTGCCAAATCCTTCCTTGGGATGTCGGTGGCAAGTTCCTCGGTTTTGTCATCGCAGACAAAGGAATCCCGTCGATCGACAAAGTGGCGATTCAAGAGTTGCAACCTCAGAAATCGAGAGAACTTCGGGGGTTACAAGGGCGATTGGCGTACATCAGGCGGTTCATATCGAACCTATCGGGGAAGTGCCAACCGTTCTCAAAGTTGAACAAGAAGGCGTGTCATATATTTGGGGCGGCGCTGCCGAAGGCATTGAAGAGATCAAGTCTTATCTCGCTAAACCTCTGTTCTTGTAGCACGGTCGGAAAACCGTTTTTGATCTACGTCAAGGCAGCGGATCACTCGTTAAAGCACCGGCAAAGGCGGTTTAGATCCACAAATATTGGAGGCAATTGTTGTGAAGTGAAGAAACTCATAGAATCGGGATTCATCGAGGAAATTCAACATCCGGATTGGGTGGCGAATATAGTCCGGTCATGAAGAAGAATGGGTCGATTAGGATGCGTGTCGACTCTGAGAGACCTCAGCGGCTTGCGAAGATGACTTTCCCCTTCCAATCACGATGTCATAGTTGACAACGCGTGTGGATTTGAAAGAATGTCCTTTATGGATGGCTTTTGGGTATAATCAAATCAAGATGCACCCGATGGCGCCAAACACGGCGTTGAGCAGCCCATCGGCATATATTGCTACGGTCATGCCGTTCGGCCTCAAAATCTGCGCAACATACCGAGAGCAATGGCGGAGATTTTCGGGATCATCTTGGAAAGCGGTCGAATGCTCGTCGGCGATTTGGTGCGTGAAAAGCCGTGACAAAGGAGATCACATCAAAGATCTTAGAACGGTATTCGAACTCATGCGGACTCATCGACTAAAGATGAACCACGCCAAATCCTTCCTTGGGATGTCGGTGGCAAGTTCCTCGGTTTTGTCATCGCAGACAAAGGAATCCACGCCGATCCCGACAAAGTGAAAGCGATTCAAGAGTTGCAACCTCCGAGAAATCTGAGAGAACTCAGGGGGTTACAAGGGCGATTGGCGTACATCCGACGGTTCATATCGAACCTATCAGGGAAGTGCCAACCGTTCTCAAAGTTGAACAAGAAGGGCGTGTCATATATTTGGGACGACGCCTGCCAGAAGGCATTCGAAGAGATCAAGTCTTATCTCGCTAAACCTCCTGTTCTTGTAGCACCGCGGTCGGGAAAACCGTTTTTGATCTACGTCAAGGCAACGGATCACTCGTTAAGCGCTTTACTCGCGCAAGACGACGATAGCGGTCCGCGAAACGGCGATGTATTATCGGCGAACATTAGTGGTCTTTGAGTCTCGATATCCAATGGTGGCGGTGCCTTGCATTGGTGTTAGCGATTGAGAAAATCGACACTATTTAGTCGGACAAGCGATTTATGTTATCTCTAGCGTAAATCCGGTCGAATATTTATGACCCGGCCGGCCTCAATGAGTTGGCGTTTGGCGAAATAGGCCTTGCTCTTGTCCCAATATGACTTGTATTTCAAACAACGAAGTCGGTCAAAGGACAAGCGATTTGTGATCTCTTGGTACCCGGCCCGACAGCGGATCGGTTGAGCTATATGACGATCTTCCTGATGAAGTCCACGAAGTCAACACTACATCGCACCAACAAATATGGCGACTGTATTTTGATGGAGCTTCTCGGGCCACCAATGTGGCAAGCGCCCCCGGGTGTTCTAAGATTTCCGCCGGAGTCGGCGTCGTCTTAGTTTCCCCAGGGAATCATGTCATGCCCCGCGCTTATTCGCTCACCGAACCTTGTTCCAATAATGTAGCCGAATACAACGCACTACTTATTGGACTTAGTTTCGCCAAGGAGCTGGGGGTCGAATATCTCGAAGCATACGGCGATTCGCAATTGATAGTTAAGCGGGTTAAGTGGTGACTCTGAAGTCGAGAATCGGATCTAATCCCTACCATCGGATAGGCTGTTGAAATAGCGGACTCATTGAAGAATTTTTCATCGAATATATCCGCGCCTCCAAAGCGCTTATGCGGATGCTGCTGGCGTTAGGCTGTGTCGCTTCGCACAACCTTAGAGACCGAGCAACTAGTTACGGTCGGGACTCACCAACTCTTTGTACCATTATACGAAGAGGCACAAGGAGATAAGGGGTAGTTACCAAAGAAGTGTATACAACCCAAACCAAGTTGGAGCCGAGATTGGCTTTCCTATCATCGATTCGTCTTACATGGTATTCTACCGTAAGACGGAAGGAGAGAGAGTCAACCGCGAAGAGCTCCAAGATTCTTTACGACCACGAGACCCGGATGTTATATGGCGGAAGTGCGATGGTCTTTGCTCGATGCCTCTCAAACAAAGAGGCAGGAGAGGTCCTTCGGGAAGCACGAAGGTGAATGTGGTGCACACCGGCTGGTCCCAAGCTCTGATCGAATCGGAGAATGGGCTACTTTTGGCCAACGATGATTAATGGCGGTCGATGCGGCTCGGAAATGCCGCATGTCAAATTCCGCAAATTATATGCATCGGCCTTGAGCGGTACATCGCCGGTCACATCACGGCCATTCGAGACATGGGAATGGGCGTTGTAGGTCCCATTTTCCTCCGTCGGTTAAAGGAGATCGGTTTATTCTAGCGATCACCGACTACTTCTCCAAGTGGTGAAGCAATCCCACTAAAAGAGGTCAAAGCGATGCAGTCGTCGAGATTCATCAAACACCATGTCATCTATCGACATGGTGTCCCAAACGGATCGTGCATGACAACGGTCCCCAATTTATCGGCAATTCCTTCATCGGGTTTTGCGAAAAATTCAAGATACAAGATGTCTCGTCGGCGACCTATAACCCGGCCGAATGGGTTAGGCGTTCAACAAACGATCATCAAGATTTTATCGAAGCTTGTGAAGAATAACAAGCGAGGCTGGGATGATAAACTTCGGAGAAGCACTCGGGCATATCGCTGTGATGCGTCTGCCGAGCGGGAGCTACCGTACTCTACGGTCTACGGGTGTGAAGCAATTCTCCGTTGGAAATCAGTCCGTCACCGGCGTCGCCCTTGCAGCGAGATGGCGACCGAAGAACAACATCAAAAGCGCCTCGAAGAGCTTGAGATGTTAGATGAGAAGCACGGAGGCTCAACAATGCATTGAGTTCTATCAAGCTAGAATGTGAGGGCTTTCAACAAGAAAGTTCGACAGAGAACCTTTAAGGAGGAGATCTGCGTCCTCATTTGCTAGGCGACCGATAATCCTCACCTCTAAAAGAAAGGTAAATTCGAACCCAAATGGGAAGGACCGTTTATAATAGACACGGTCTATTCAAGCGGTGCATATCGCCTATCACCTGAGAATGGCGGCCGCAATTAATCTTAGATAAATGGGAAGTTTACGAAAAGTATTATCCTTAATACATTCGGGATAACCCGTTTTGATGGGAAGTTTCTCGAGAATATCTCACTCATTTTCATGAGGATAACCCTAAGTTATTGTGTTTTCCTCGAAATTCTCTCACGATCAAATTCATTGGCGGTGGGCCCACTAAAACCTCTACGGTCCAACCACCGGCAAATTCCCTCTCGATTCCTTCCACGAGCGAGAGGTCCACTCAAATTCTGGTTAGCAATCCTACAAAGAAAGCTATCCATACCCTTCCTAGATTCTCGGTGGAGACCCACTCTTAGTTTCTCATCGGAAATAGAATACATTCTTCCTTTCCCACCTTCACGGAGATAGGACACATCCTTCCTCTTGAAGCAAGAGATAGAATACATTCTTCCTCTCTTGTCTTAGATTCTCGGAGTGGAGATCCCACTCTTAGTTTCATCTTTCAAGATTCTCAAGATGGAGATCCCATTTTAGGTCTCTTTCCTTTGGAAGCAGGGACAAAAATCCTTCCTTTCCGGCCTTGGGAGATAGGAGACAAGATCCTCCTTCCTCTCCATCAATAAGAGATGGGATACAAAACCTTCCTCTCTTATTTCAAATTCGTGAGCACACGGAGATAGGACACAAAACCTTCCTCTCCCTTTGGCAAGAGATAGGATACAAAACCTTCCTCTCTTGTTCATCCCTTACAGGAGATAGGAGACAAGATCCTCCTTCCTCTCCACCCTCGGAAATAGAATACATTCTTCCTTTCCCACCTCAATCAACCTTAGTCGGTTCAACCCTTCTCGGTCAAAGAAGGGGCCAAGATTCATCTTGGGGTATTTTATCGAAGCCTAAGAAGGGATATAGCCAGCGCCTTACAGCGTTGCGGTTTAGTCTTTCTCCGATTGAAGAAGACACGAGTTGATTAAGGGCATTTTATCCGAAGCCTAAGAAGGGATAAAGCCAGCGCCTTACAGCGTTGCGGTTTAGTCTTTCTCCGATTGAAGAAGACACGAGTTCGATTACGGGGTATTTTATCCGAAGCCTAAGAAGGGATAAAGCCAGCGCCTTACCGCAGCGTTGCGGGTAGTCTATTCATTGACAAAAGCGAAGCCTCGTATTCAACATCGTAGCATTAAGTCTAAGAGAGTCTCATTCTTTTAGCACAACGTCCGCGTCGGGCGGATCTAGATAATCCGCCGCTAGCCCAACTCAAGCGGTAGTTGGTAAAGGCTAGTCAAATCCGTTGAGTGGGGTTGGCCAATAACCTAAAGTCAGCGCCTCCTGCAGCGTTGCGGTTTAGTCTTTCTCAGATTGAAGAAGACACGAGTTCGATTACGGGGTATTTTATCCGAAGCCTAAGAAGGGATAAAGCCAGCGCCTTACAGCGTTGCGGTTTAGTCTTTCGATTGAAGAAGACACGAGTTGATTCAGGGCATTTTATCGAAGCCTAAGAAGGGATAAAGTCAGCGCCTCCTGCAGCGTTGCGGTTTAGTCTTTCTCCGATTGAAGAAGACACGAGTTGATTCAGGGCATTTTATCCGAAGCCTAAGAAGGGATAAAGCCAGCGCCTTACAGCGTTGCGGTTTAGTCTTTCTCCGATTGAAGAAGACACGAGTTGATTAAGGGCATTTTATCGAAGCCTAAGAAGGGATAAAGTCAGCGCCTCCTGCAGCGTTGCGGTTTAGTCTTTTAGATTGAAGAAGACACGAGTTGATTACAGGGCATTTTATCGAAGCCTAAGAAGGGATAAAGTCAGCGCCTCCTGCAGCGTTGCGGTTTAGTCTTTCGATTGAAGAAGACACGAGTTGATTCAGGGCATTTTATCGAAGCCTAAGAAGGGATAAAGTCAGCGCCTCCTGCAGCGTTGCGGTTTAGTCTTTCGATTGAAGAAGACACGAGTTCGATTACGGGGTATTTCATCCGAAGCCTAAGAAGGGATAAAGTCAGCGCCTCCTGCAGCGTTGCTTGGGTGAGTCTCTTGCCGTAAAGTCTGGCCTATGTATTCAATATCATAGAAACAAGTCTAGAAGAGTTTCATTCTTCGGCCTAGCGTCTCGTGCGGAGCGGATCGAGATAATCCATACGCTAGCCCAACTCAAGCGGTAGTTGGTGAAGGCTAATCAAATCCGTTGGCGGTGAGGGTTTGCCAAAAATCCTATAAGTATTATGGTTAATTATTTACGTGAAATAAAGAATCATAATAGAGCACAAAGAAGGGCGGAAATATGTTACACAAGTTTTCTAAGCGGCAGTTGTGGCGGCAAATACTTTATTGAGAAAAGCTTGAAGTTCCTCTGGCTTCGGCCACGAAAGTCTCCTCGCTGCCATTAAGGGCCTCCATGATCTCCTTCTTGAGGTCAATCGGCTACGCCCGAGAGTTCAAATTCCTCGAGACACGACGCGAGAGTCTTTTCTTTGTTGGCCTTCGGCTTCAAGGCGATCGGGCTCTCCCTCGCCGCTTGGAGTTCTGTTCGAGCTCTACCATCCTCGCTTCTCGGCTGACACAAAACCAAAAGTGTCCCACGGAAGGCGAAGCTTGACCAGGCGATCTCCAAATGATGCACGGCCTGTTGCATGTGAACTTCGAGTCCGATGTGTGGCGGAGGCATCACCTTAAATTTGTATCGGCAATGTGGGCAGGGCGGACTCAATCTGCGGATATTCTCCCATGCCGCCTAGCCCTACTCCAAATAGGATTACAGTATAAACTAATTCACGGTTCTTAGAGAAGTTCTAGAGAATATTACCATATTCTTAAGGATAACTTCGATAACCCTCAATTTCCTCATTTGTGGGACCTCAAGGAGGATAAAATTACGGCGAGGCTTATATCGGCCGGACAGCGTTCTACCTCGAAAGGACTCCTCCTTTGTATCAGTGCCGATTCATGCATGTGCCAGCCCAGGCCTACCAATCAACAATGGGGAAGAATACCTCCCGCAGGATGAACCTGCACTAGCGAGAATGTCTGATGCGGCGCTTGTAGCGTGGCGTCGGCGAAGATTCACCGATCAGCGGTTCGGATCGCGAAGAATTCCCGATCAGCGGAGGAACCTCGATGGTCAATGGAAGACAATCCACCATACGAGTCAGCGACAAATGAACTCAATTAGCTTCTGGTTTGAAATTCCGACAGCGGTCAAGCAATAAATGCGACACGCAGGTATCCTACAAAGCAGCGGAGAACACGAGAGGTGGAGGAATCAAATCTGGAGCCAATCTCAAAAGAAATTTATCTACCGACTTCGGTCAAGATCTCGGCGGCGGTCGGACAAAAAATCGATACCATAATGCGCCGGCAATCCTACAAAAGAGAAAGCTATCCATACCCTTCCTAGATTCTCGGTGGAGACCCCACTCTTAGTTTCTCATCGGAAATAGAATACATTCTTCCTTTCCCACCTCAATCAACCTTAGTCGGTTCAACCCTTCTCGGTCAAAGAAGGGGCCAAGATTCATCTTGGGGTATTTTATCGAAGCCTAAGAAGGGATAAAGCCAGCGCCTTACAGCGTTGCGGTTTAGTCTTTCTCAGATTGAAGAAGACACGAGTTCGATTACGGGGTATTTTATCCGAAGCCTAAGAAGGGATAAAGTCAGCGCCTCCTGCAGCGTTGCGGTTTAGTCTTTCTCAGATTGAAGAAGACACGAGTTGATTCAGGGCATTTTATCGAAGCCTAAGAAGGGATAAAGTCAGCGCCTCCTGCAGCGTTGCGGTTTAGTCTTTCTCAGATTGAAGAAGACACGAGTTGATTAAGGGCATTTTATCGAAGCCTAAGAAGGGATAAAGTCAGCGCCTCCTGCAGCGTTGCGGTTTAGTCTTTTAGATTGAAGAAGACACGAGTTGATTCAGGGCATTTTATCCGAAGCCTAAGAAGGGATAAAGTCAGCGCCTCCTGCAGCGTTGCGGTTTAGTCTTTTAGATTGAAGAAGACACGAGTTCGATTACGGGGTATTTTATCCGAAGCCTAAGAAGGGATAAAGCCAGCGCCTTACAGCGTTGCGGTTTAGTCTTTCTCCGATTGAAGAAGACACGAGTTCGATTACGGGGTATTTTATCGAAGCCTAAGAAGGGATAAAGCCAGCGCCTTACAGCGTTGCGGTTTAGTCTTTCTCCGATTGAAGAAGACACGAGTTGATTAAGGGCATTTTATCCGAAGCCTAAGAAGGGATAAAGCCAGCGCCTTACAGCGTTGCGGTTTAGTCTTTCTCCGATTGAAGAAGACACGAGTTCGATTACGGGGTATTTTATCCCGAAGCCTAAGAAGGGATAAAGCCAACGCCTTACACGCGTTGCCGGTTTAGTCTTTCTCCGATTGAAGAAGACACCAGAGTTCGATTCTGGGGCATTTTATCCCGAAGCCTAAGAAGGGATAAAGCCAACGCTTACCACGCGTTGCCGGGTAGTCTATTCCCGTGACAAAAGACGAAGCCTACGTATTCAACATCGTAGCATTAAGTCTAAGAGAGTCTCATTCTTTTAGCACAACGTCACGTGCGGAGCGGATCTAGATAATCCGCACGCTAGCCCAACTCAAACGGTAGTTGGTAAAGGCTAGTCAAACTGCTGAGGGTCGGGGTTGGCTAATAACCCTAAAGTCAACGCCACACGCTGCTGCCGGTTTAGTCTTTCTCCGATTGAAGAAGACACCGAGTTCGATTCGGGCATTTTATCCCGAAGCCTAAGAAGGGATAAAGTCAACGCCACACGCTGCTGCCGGTTTAGTCTTTCTCCGATTGAAGAAGACACCGTGAGTTCGATTCGGGGCATTTTATCCCGAAGCCTAAGAAGGGATTAAGCCAACGCCACACGCTGCCGTGGTCTCTTGCCCGTAAAAGAGTAATGGCCTATGTATTCAATATCATAGAAACAAGTCTAGAAGAGTTTCATTCTTCCAAAGACAACGCCACGCATGGAACGGATCCGATAATCCGCGACGCTAGCCCAACTCAAGCGGTAGTTGGTGAAGGCTAATCAAATCCGTTGGCGGTGAGGGTTTGCCAAAAATCCTATAAGTATTATGGTTAATTATTTCTGATGAAATAAAAGAATCATAATAGAGCACAAAAGAGGACGGAAATATGTTACACAAGTTTTCTAAACGGCAGATTTGTGACAAAGAAATACTTTATTGAGAAAAGCTTGCCGGTTCCTCCCGGCTCGGCCCTGAAAGTCTCCTCGCTGCCATTAAGGGCCTCCGCAGTCTCCTTCTTGAGGTCAATCAGCTTCTGCTTCGAGAGTTCAAATTCCTCGGGCACGACCGCGAGAGTCTTTTCTTTGTTGGCCTTCGCCGCCTTCAAGACGATCAGCTCGCCGCTTGAGTTCCCTGCTCGAGCTCTACCATCCTCGCTTCTCCAAAGAAATGACACAAAACCAAAAGTGTCCCACCTGAAGACGAAGCTTCAAAGAATGCTAGCCTCCAAATGATGCACTGGCCTCACAGATGTGAACTTCGAAGTCCAAGAATGACGCAGCATCCCGCCAAGTCACAAGAATGGTCGGGATGCACTCAATCGCCAGATATTCTCCCATGCCGCCTAGCCCTACTCCAAATAGGATTACGAGTATAAACTAATTCCTCGGTTCTTAACGAAGTTCCTAGAGAATATTACCATATTCTTAAGGATAACTCGATAACCCTCAATTTCTCCAACGGGACCTCAAGGAGGGATAAAATTCGACGAGGCTTATATCGACGGACAACGTTCTACCTCGAAGGACTCCTCCCATCGTATCGCCGATTCATGCATCGCCGAGGGCCTACCAATCAACAATGGGGAAGAATACCTCCCACCGGGATGAACACACCGCAACGAAGTAATGCAAGAGCGACGCCAACCAACGCCGTCGACGGGATTCACCGATCAGCGGTTCGGATCCATCAAGAATTCCCCGATCAACGGAGGAACCTCGATGGTCAATCGGAAGACAATCCACCGACACGAAGTCAACAAAGAATGAACTCAATTAGCTACAGTTTGAAATTCGACAACGGTCAAGCAATAAATGCAAAGACCGCAACACCCCGTGTATCCTACAAAGCACCGGAGAACCCGAGAGAATTGGAGGAATCAAATATCGAGCCAATCTCAAAAGAAATTTATCTACCGACTTCGGTCAAGATCTCGACGACGGTCGACAAAAAATGCAAGATTCATAATGCCTTCAGAATCCTACAAAGCACCGAAAGATCAAGGGAATGGAGAGATCAAACGCCAGGTCATTCACAAGTCCTATCACGCCAATTAAAGAGTGAAGGGTTTCATCATGTCCAAAGCATCCCGCACTCATCAAGAATCGAGACCGAGACGCTTTGGAGGGGTATCCAGAGGCTAAAAATTGCTTATCAAGCATCTCAACAAGACTCAAACGGTGGGTTGATAATCGACGATCCATCCGACGGCGCCAATCTAACGCCGCCGATGTGATTACCGAAAACGCCAGAAAGCAGTCAACGAACCCATGAAGTGAGTCGGCGAGGCGCACGTAACCAGCGAAACGACGCCGCGGGAGAAAACCCGACGACGGCTCAACGAGGCGAAGTTGGCTAAATTCAAACGCTGACGAGACGGAATCAACCGCACTTAGTCCGTCGATGCAAACGAACCGCTTGAGCTCCAAAGTTAATCGGACACGACTCAACACAATGGCGACATCACCGAGCCAAACTAAGCCCTAAGACCGAAGAATCGACGAAGAATCGACGAAAAACGACGAGACCATCGAGCCATGACGCCAAGGCTCGCCAAGGGCCAAGGTGGCTCGGCCACTTTGGCCGAGCCACTCGCCAACTTGGCCGAGGAGGCTCGGCCACTTTGGCCGAGCCACTCGCCAACTTGGCCGAGGTGGCTCGCCAAGTGGCCAGCCACCGTCGGTCACAGCAACCCCCTTGGTTTTGTATAAATAGGGGGTCTTGCTCATTCAGGGGATTTCGGATTTTGGGGATTTTTGGATTTTGGCGTGCCGAAGAGCCCTCGTGAGATCTACGACGACGGTTCCGGAAAGCACCGCATGAGCTCAAGTCCATCGACGCCGATCTATAGGCGGAAGGTAAACAAACTCGGTCGAACTACGATACCCTCTAGGTTAAGCTTCGCCTTAATCTCGTGGATAGCCGTGATTTCTCCTTGTAGATCTCACCCGCCCGCGATCCTCTCCTTCGCGGAGTGTGATCCCCGCAGCGATCCTCTCCTTCGTGAGTGTGATCCTCAGCGCTTCGCTTCCTTCGCGGAACGAGCCCCTCTACGCCTCAGAAGTTCCGCAACCCGGCTTACACTAGGATCGAATTGCGCGGTAGTCCACGGACGAACAAAAGTCCCCAAGACAGCAAAGAACTCCACGCAAGCGGTGATCCCGAAAATAGAGATCCTCGTGTTTGTTCACAAAAGGAAGAAAGTTGTAAATTTCGTTTTCATTGTAAGCCTGAAATATAAAGGCATTTCTTTTGTTTGAAATTTTGTTGTAGGCCAACGAAGCTGTACACGAGTTCAAACGAGCAATGAATAACAAACCAACTTTCCCCGCGAACAGTGGGTGCCAAACTGTTGATGTCAGATATCAAACAGGGAGATTTAGTATAGATTATGTAGGGTTTTAGGGTTCCTCAATCTTTTTTGATGGTTGATTATTGAGCAGAGGATTCGATCCTGCACACAAACAACACGTAAGAGGATCGGAGTTGAGTTCTCTGGGGGTTCCTCCAACGGTCAAGTCAATAGTGATCTTAAGTGGAGGAGAAAAGTACGATTGCAGTGTGTTCTATTGTAAAAAATCACGTACCTCCATACAGTAGGCAATGCACCTATTTATAGCAGATCCAGGAGGGCAATTGTGTAACTTCGGCTGAGTTCAAGTAGTCAGCTTATTCGGCTGATACTTTACAGGTGTCGGATGCGGATGGTATGAATCACATTTGTGATTAATGCGAGGGTGACAAGGGAAGTAAGTTGCTGACGAGGTTCGATCAGTCATTAAGACTTTTGGGGTCGATGTAATAATGACTCCGACCGTGCATTTAATGTGATGGTGATCGGCTATCGGTGGGGGGGGGGGAGAATGACTGCCTTTCGTCTCAGCCTTGCGAGAGGGTTGATAAAATATGCCTTTTGATTCGGCCATTTTGGATTGAGAGCTTCTCGACTCGGTCTTACAAAATGAAGCGGCGTGGAGTCGATCTTAATAGCAGGGTCCGAGTGAGGACGCCTTTCGACTCGGCCCTTCTTGGGAAGGGTCAAATGATGATGTCATTTGAGTCGTCCTACATAGGGCCGAGTCGATGTGATGCATAGTTAACCCGAAACATGTGTCAACACCTGGAGTGGGATTAACACTTGGTCATTTATGATACTATATATATATATATATATATATATATATATATATATATATATATATATATATATATATATATATATATATATATATATATATATAATATGGTGAGATGAAACCTTATGGTGAGATGGACTAATTGGACCATGAAATTCATGATCCGTACCATACATCTTGCTCAGAACATCATTAAATGTATATGGTCAAATTTTCACATAATTTGGAATCTTCTAGAATATGAATCAAACTAGTTTAATATGTTAATTTTTGAACGACTTAATAACCGTTCCTTTTGAACATAGCTAAAATAATAATTAGAAATTTTAAAATGATAAAAAAGTTTCTACATATAGATCATGATGAGTGCAAATCACGATTGGCGTCTTGATCATCGTTTGAGTAGCCTATTGGGCCATCTCACGATAAGAATCTCATCTCACCATATCACCCCTACTTTATATATATATATATATATATATATATATATATATATATATATATATATATATATATATATATATATATATATATATATATATATATATATATATATATATATATATGCTATAATAGAGATTCTCATATACAATGACATAAGACAATTCTCCACCAAGTGCACTAAGTGCTATATATATGATATATAGATTCTCTCTCCTACTTTATTAACTTTGGAGATTGCACACATCATCAGATATGAGGATCCACTCAATGACATATATATCCATTATTTCATATATATATATATATATATATATATATATATATATATATATATATATATATATATATATATATATGATGTGGCGATGAATTTTGCTAAATGGTATCGAGAATAACCATGTGGTGAGGCCACTTTGCTTTAGTCACATCAAAAGTTGTGGACCTCACCTCCATCTCTATTGAAGCCATTGCAAAAATATGCCTACATCTCATTATTCGATATATATATATATATATATATATATATATATATATATATATATATATATATATATATATATATATATATATATATATATATATATATATGAGGTTTCTATGAACCTCTTAAGTGGATAAGAAAAGTTATCCACGATGTTTTATCCATCCATCTACTCTTGAGATGTGTGATGCAGAACAAATAAAAATTGCATTCATATGTTGCATGGATCCCAAGGGAAAATGGAGGGATAAGAAGGTGGGTGAACAACTTCTCATATCCACTTAAGTGGATCAAAGTTCATCACTATATATATATATATATATATATATAGAAAAAAGAAATATGAGGTGGCTCATTTAGTAAAATGAGCTACCCAATTAATATATATATATATATACCCACCTATGTCACATCCATTGAGTAAAAGTGGTATCAGGTAAAGGAGTGGTAGCTCACTTTACTAAATGAGGTTCTAGCTCATATTCCTTAATCCTATATATATGTAAGTGAGTGGTAGCTCACTTTACTAAATGAGGTTCTAGCTCATATTCCTTAATCATATATATATATATATATATATATATATATATATATATATATATATATATATATATATATATATATATATATATATATATATATATATATATATATATATATATATATATATATATATATATATATATATATATATATATATACAATTTCGAACCTCAAAGGAACATTGGAGCCGTGACTAATTATCTATGAAAAGTTCCCCAAAAATCTACAATCATCGAAAGACCACCAAAATAATCTCCTCTGGAATTAAAACCAACAACAAATATTCTCTATAATCCAAAGTCGATATTAATCCAAATTAACTTGAGATAATAAATATTCCTCAACTTGAAATAAAAGTCAACCTAAAGGAAAATATTCCATTATTACAAAACTCTCAAATAACAACTAAACATCAAAGACTTTATTCAACCTTCACCTAGAAGAAAAGTAGCAATCTGCAATTTTATTCCTTATTCCCTTCTAATAATTTAGGAATCACCAACTCCACCTAATCTCGAATCTCTGAAAAGAATGAATATAACACAATGAGTTCACAATTCAATAAGTGGATAAATTTATACATTAAACACTGGTTTTGCAAAACTAAAATAATTTGACTTGATAAGCAAATTATTAAAATGATAAAAAAAACATCAATGAGCTCACAAATTTGATACTATATCTTTCAAATAAAGATTTCATGAGATGGAGAATAAGTAGGTCACGTCTCAATGCGGTCAACACTTCATACCCCAGTTAACTCGGTAAACCCCACAAGTATTAAGCCCGTGGTTCCGGGACGGTGAGACCCAAATTTGGGCTCTTAGCGCTAAAATAAAACCTCATAGAGGCACATTGAGCCCTGTTTAGATGACTTACTTATCTCCGACATATACCGATATATTGACTTGAGATGCATATGCTTTAAGCAAAATGAACAAAGTTCATATAACCAAATACTTTATAAATAATTGCCATAGGCCAACCAATAGTAAAATTAATCAACCACATATGCATCTCAACTTACTACTATATGAAAAGACATGATTGTCAACAAAGAAACTAAGCATACGATTATACCAACATATCCATGTGCATCAGGTCCAATCAACAAATGCAAATAAATCACACAAAAGGATATAAGCCATCAGGAACAAATCCGCATATACTTAATATAATTTTATACGAAAAGTACGCAGTGTAAATGGATAAATTCACCACTTACCACAAATCCGAAGATAATCCAACTACCCCTTATAATACCTCCTCGGAGTTATTTGGAACCCCTAAATAATACATACAAAATAATCATCAATACAGTCATCCCACTAATTATAATTCATAACATATATCAAATCATTTAATACGACCATAGTATAACAACAATTTAGTACCTCAGCTGTTATAGCTTTAACATGAAAAAGAAATAAATTTTTTTTTTTAAAAACTGGATCGGATCATGACTGATCCACACAAAGAGACAAAAAGATAGCAATTAAGATTGCTCATCATGTGCATCGTGTAAGTATGTTGATAAAATTGATTCGTGATGCTAAGATGGGGATTATATAATAGTTAAACCTGATTTGTTTTGTCCCTTTCCTCCCAGGTACGCACTTCTCTTCTCTGCTTCGTTTTCTTTTTTTTTTTTTTTTTTTTGTTTGCGGCGGAAAAGTGACGGGAGAAAAAGATTTAGTCGGCAGAGATATGGGTAGGGTTTTCATTCCTTTATAATAATAGATTAATTTGCAACTAACCCCTTTATTATTATGTAATTGCTCATGCTATTGTACTAACTATTAACATATACATAAAAGCCCTCAAATAATTAATATTTACAAACTAAATAAAATTAACTCAATAACTTTAATAATTGCTCAAATAATTTATACTCCGCTATATTTTGTTATCAATAGAAAAATTAGGGTTATTACAATATATATATATATATATATATATATATATATATATATATATATATATATATATATATATATATATATATATATATATATATATATATATATATATATATATATGAAAAAAAGGAATATGAGCAAATCTCATTTAGTAAAATGAGCTACCCACTAATGTGTATAGTGTTTAGGCCTACTTATTGGTCATCAATTGAGTGTGGGGTATGATGTTTGTGAGTGGGAGCTCATTTTACTAAATGAGCCATATCATATTCTTATTCCCATATATGGGAATATGATTCTAAGCCACCTTAGATTGAATCTAAGGATGCACCTTTAAAATTATGTTATATGCAATCAATTTACTTGATCCACTCTATTCATTTTGATCTATATATTTTGGATGTTGTATAAATAAAAAATTAGGCATATTGAGTTGTAGTTACTCATGCATCAAGTGATTGTAAAATTAACGGTTTTACGACAATACAACTAAAGTGACAATGAAAAATATGTGTTAGAAGTATTGAAACATCATGATTTTTATTTTATAGATATTTTAAGATATTTAGATCATGATGAATGGAGCGGATCGTCTATTGAAATAGCCCAATCCATGCATCGAGAGGTGCATCCTTAGATTCAATCTAAGGTGGCTCCTTAGAATCATATTTCCCTATATATATAAAGAGATAGCTTCTTAAAATGAGAGGGGAAGATCTAGGAACTTATATGAATGAGAAATCACAACATAGAGCACAAGATATATGAGGTGGTTCGCCCTTTAGCTAGCCTACGTCCACCTACCTAGCGCCTCAACAAGGATTTGACAAATCCACTGCACTTGAACTTCCTCCAAAAGTTTTTGGAGTACAACATACCTTCCTACCACACTTGACAACCTCAAAATGGTAGCTTCTCATCACTCTTTACCCTGAAGAGTTCACTCATTTGCGAAGGGATAATCAAGGGTTCTCTCAACACAATATTTGAGAACAAGTATTCACTCATACAACAGCAAGCACTCTTGATTTTACAACTTGAGGCTCCAATAGCTTGCTAATGTTAAAGTAGGATGATTTAGTGGCATTAAGGAATTTTGATTGGGAAGAGAGTATATTTAATATGAGAAAATTGATTGCAATAACTCTTTGAAATGTAGGTGGTTGGAATGAATTGAATGAGAAAGGTGTTAGAACATTTATAGCTTGATGGATCAGCGGTTATAGACAATGTCGTTGGAGGGAAAAAATAATTTACAACTAAAAATTTGAACGGAGGGGAGAGCAGGCGTGTATGGACGGCTGCTGGCTAGAGCAAACTATGAAAAAGCTCACTGCCATGGCCGTACCTTATAAAAAAGTTTAATTGTGAAAAAGATATTCATGAAGATAGCACATAAACATTAAACAATTGTTTACATGGAACAATTCCACATGGGAAAGGATTGAAGAAATCAAAGAGAGAGAAAAATAGTTGCTGGTTTAAACAATTCCCTTGAGTAAAATAATTAAGAGAAAGTGAGCTACTTGGGATGAAAGGCTCTCGTTCTTCTTCATGAATAAGATAATGCAAAAGAGATCTAGAAGGATATCGGTTAGAGCTACTTGAGTCAAATAGGGTGATGTCTTAAAAATAATTTATTCAAGGCTTTTTGAGTTTGATATCTGCGAGAGATGGCTTTTTTGAGTTAAAAAGGAATAAACAAAGTAAAGGAATACTCATCATTTTTATCCTTAGATAAAGAGTTGATGGGATAGGACAAGAGTGGTTTTTCTTTGCATTGAGGTAAAAGATTGCTTAGGAGACATATTAGATTCAGTTGCAAAAGCAACTATCAGGTTAGTTTTAATAAAGAAGAGGCCATGTCGGCTTGTTGCCCTTAATAAAATAAGATTGGGTTACCAGAGACAAAGATAATATGTCATTTATAGAATATAGGGCAAGATAGATCTATCCATAGGAAGTTGCACATGAATATGGATAGAGGCCCTACGAAAAGATCTAGGGAAGTTGTATGGAAAGATCTAATAATAGGAATTGTGCCATTAATATTGTCTTACTTAAATAGCAAACTTCACAAATTATTCTAAAACTCATGATCCATAGAGACTTCATTTCTTTAATTCCAGTCGAGATTCTAAAAGCACCATGCAAGTCCTCTTGGTCTTGAACTTAGACATCTCTTTGCCTATTTGCTTGTTAGCTTGTCATGCTATTTAGCTTGTTTTGTTTATTTGATTTATTTGTTGATTATGCATTATAGAGCTTATGAGCATTCTTTTGTCATCCATGTATTACCTGAGACATTCAACACTTAAATAAGATATTAGTACATATTAATTTAGTTTTCATTAGTCAAAATACATGGTTCACATAATAGCTAAAGCGTCAAAGCCGATCTTGGAGCTTTAGACCTAGCTAATGTGCTCCACACATGCCTCCATGAGCTTCTTTTAGAGCCACCTCGGCTTCTAATCTAGATAAGCATTGGAGAAGTATGCCATTGAATGATCGACAATAGAAGACTTTCGTGGCCGCATCATAGAAGAATCAAGCCGATCGGTGTAACGATCCCAGCCCGCTACCAAGGTGGGGCCTAGGAGAAATATAAATATTGGGCATGACCTAGCATATCATAAAGGATCAACCTGCTGAAACTTTATACATGCACCTTTATCAGAAGATGAGACACCACTGACACTATTTAACACCACTGGCACGATTTGACCTCTCCCTCAAAATTCTAATCGCAACTGACGTCCATTTAATGCACTAACTTTAGCAAGTTGGCAATACACATAAACCGAGGCGCACGGTCTTGAAGCAATGCATCACCAAACCCAACGCATCATTCAAACTACTCACGTTGGGCTGGGTGGTCACAATATATTGTATTGATTGGACGAAAGTAATGATGACGATGACTTATCACCGACTGCACGAGGATGGAGGGCCATGCCGCATTTTAACGCGAGATGACTAAAGAGACAGCAACCATAATAATGAACAGGACCCATATAATCTCACACCCAGAATGCGTTTAATGAAAATCTGGCAAAGTGATGGATGTGATGATTGGCAGTGTGGACCTAACTGCACATAGATGAACTCCATGCGCAGCTCAACACGAACCCTATAAATACCCCTTTTCATTTAATCTAGAAAATGGGAGGAATTCTAAGCATTGATTGTCCTTCACTCTCGTTCACCTATTCCTCAATCACCCGAAGCTCGAACCCACCACAACAAGTTTATTCTTCATCTTCAAGATCCTTCGAAGCAACTTATTTCGATCTCACGGAATTTTCCAAAGAAGGGTACTATTTAAATTGTATGGTCCATGGAGCCAACACCTAGTCTCTACTAGCACAACTTCCTAAAATTTCAATTGGAACTAAAGACATTGTAATATTATTTATTATTTTCTAAGAGATTAATAAACGAGAATGACTATTTTATCAACCCAAATCTTTGTAAATCTTTTGACCAAAAATAAATGGTAACTCTGCTGGGGAGTGACTTCTCCTCCAATGAGAAAGTCGTGTCACATTATGATAACATAGCACCCGGGATGATGGTCAAATCAATCACCAATGAGATCAACTATGCCACATACAAGGCATACTTAAAGAGCACCCAAGGAAGCCCCAAACAAGTGCCAAGGAATTTCACTATTCCGACAGAGCGCTCATAACGAGCTACAGCCAAGGACCACACTGACACCGAGACGATCAAGTCTCTATCGAAGGCTAAGTGGAAGTCTCCCGGAAGGGTTGAGAACTTGACCTTTGAACATGACAGAACCGTATGCTGCCTAGCCTAATGCTTGAAGCCAAAGTTGGTACCTACAAACTCCGACTGTCTCACAGATACCCAACTTGGCAAGGACACATAACCAGTCCCTGCAGAATATTAAGCTAAACCGAAGCAAGTTCCACTCTGGTCGTCATCAAAACCGAGGGCAAGTTCCACTCTCGTCTGAGCTTCAATATGAAGAATGGCATGTTGTAACTTCATGATGTGCGAGAAGGAGGGCCCGTCAGAGGCCTAAAATGAATGAACAAACGAAGGTGACGCCTACACCGTTTAGAATCAAAGTCTATGTGTGGTTAGGACTGAGGGCAAGAGGATCACCCGTCTCGGAAGTGGTGAAGAGCTCGGAGTTGATCACTGGTCTTCGGAGCTACTTGAGAATGAAGCTCCTTGCTCTCCGCCTAATGGACTGGAAGTTACTAGTTCACCTCCAATCATCAAGGGCACAATGACTGCTATTCCATAACACTGCCTATATCATGTCATAACTGTTGGACATGTCCAATGTTGCACTATATGCTCCCGTGCTAAGGGTCCGATCAAGTCTCATGCACGCCAATTGGTGAAAACTTAGTCCCTGAGAGCATCAATATTTCAGTGGTTATCCGAGGGCCTCACTTGGACCCAACTCAGGAGAAGATGATACCGTAGGAGACGTGCTGCTTGAATCATTAATGAATATGAGGCTCAGTTTGTCCATGCCTATACGCATGCATCGAGGCACAAAGTCGCTCCTTCAAAAGGTAGGCATCAAGATGAGGATTCGGATGAGTTTCCACAATACTTCTAAGGACCCACATTAGGGTTAAAAAGAGTTACGTGTTTTGAACAAAACCCTAGATCATTAATTTTCTCAATGTTTGATCCTAGGAACATGGTAGAAACATATTAAAAACATGTATATATATTTCCTATCATTGTTTGTAAGAGTCACGAGAAGGTTCGAGGCGAAATGACAAATGAATGAGGTGATTTGGATCAAGAACACGATGATCAGACATCTTGTGGCAACATCAGACATCTGATCTGAGATAAGACACATCGATGCTCCAATGCCAAACATCTAAAATAAGTTCGGACATCCGAATTGGTGGAGGAGACACCTGATTTCAATTGACTGAAATAGTAAAATCTAATTTTTATACAGAGATGTCTATTTTTTTCAGACATTAGATTTTTGGTTCAGACGTCTGGTCTAATATTTCAGACATCATAATTGGTTTAGTTTCATATTAACTCTCTAATAATATAATTAGTGGTCTAAATAGACAAATTTGCTATTTTAGCTTATTTAATGAGAGTTTATGATCATTTGATGATGTAGAAGTAGTCCTATGAGATACTTACACATATATGTAGTGTTTTGATCACTTGGGTTTCAACTTAGCACATGATAAACACATATATAACTCGCAAATGAATGGCTTAATAAAATCGTTATGAATATGTTGATGTCAAAGTTCTCAACAGCAGGATTTGAGGCTGATCTTGAAGAGCTTAGGGTCCCTTCGGTGATTCCTCTGACGATCAAGTCAGAATTGAGCTTGAGTGGAGAAGAAGTATGGAGATAGTGTATTTTTTTAGCAAGAGATTGCTTACCTTTGTGCTGCAGACAGTGCCTCTAGTAGGCCCAGAGGGGCAATTTTGTAATTTTGGTCGAGTCCAAATAGACAGCCTTTAGTCGCCAGCTACTTTACATGTCTACTGGTGGTGGTACCTACAAACTCCGATCGTCTCACGATACCCAACTTGGCAAGGACACATAACCAGTCCCTGCAGAATATTAAGCTAAACCGAAGCAAGTTCCACTCTGGTCGTCATCAAAACCGAGGGCAAGTTCCACTCTCGTCTGAGCTTCAATATGAAGAATGGCATGTTGTAACTTCATGATGTGCGAGAAGGAGGGCCCGTCAGAGGCCTAAAATGAATGAACAAACGAAGGTGACGCCTACACCGTTTAGAATCAAAGTCTATGTGTGGTTAGGACTGAGGGCAAGAGGATCACCCGTCTCGGAAGTGGTGAAGAGCTCGGAGTTGATCACTGGTCTTCGGAGCTACTTGAGAATGAAGCTCCTTGCTCTCCGCCTAATGGACTGGAAGTTACTAGTTCACCTCCAATCATCAAGGGCACAATGACTGCTATTCCATAACACTGCCTATATCATGTCATAACTGTTGGACATGTCCAATGTTGCACTATATGCTCCCGTGCTAAGGGTCCGATCAAGTCTCATGCACGCCAATTGGTGAAAACTTAGTCCCTGAGAGCATCAATATTTCAGTGGTTATCCGAGGGCCTCACTTGGACCCAACTCAGGAGAAGATGATACCGTAGGAGACGTGCTGCTTGAATCATTAATGAATATGAGGCTCAGTTTGTCCATGCCTATACGACAGACTGGAGGCACAAAGCTGCTCCTTCAAAAGGTAGGCATCAAGATGAGGATTCGGATGAGTTTCCACAATACTTCTAAGGACCCACATTAGGGTTAAAAAAGAGTTACAGGTTTTGAACAAAACCCTAGATCATTTAATTTTCTCAATGTTTGATCCTAGGAACATGGTAGAAACATATTAAAAACATGTATATATATTTCCTATCATTGTTTGTAAGAGTCACGAGAAGGTTCGAGGCGAAATGACAAATGAATGAGGTGATTTGGATCAAGAACACGATGATCAGACATCTTGTGGCAACATCAGACATCTGATCTGAGATAAGACACATCTGATGCTCCAATGCCAAACATCTAAAATAAGTTCAGACATCTGAATTGGTGGAGGAGACACCTGATTTCAATTGACAGAAATAGTAAAATCTAATTTTTATACAGAGATGTCTATTTTTTTCAGACATTAGATTTTTGGTTCAGACGTCTGGTCTAATATTTCAGACATCATAATTGGTTTAGTTTCATATTAACTCTCTAATAATATAATTAGTGGTCTAAATAGACAAATTTGCTATTTTAGCTTATTTAATGAGAGTTTATGATCATTTGATGATGTAGAAGTAGTCCTATGAGATACTTACACATATATGTAGTGTTTTGATCACTTGGGTTTCAACTTAGCACATGATAAACACATATATAACTTCATAAATGAATGGCTTAATAAAATCGTTATGAATATGTTGATGTCAAAGTTCTCAACAGCAGGATTTGAGGCTGATCTTGAAGAGCTTAGGGTCCCTTCGGTGATTCCTCTGACGATCAAGTCAGAATTGAGCTTGAGTGGAGAAGAAGTATGGAGATAGTGTATTTTTTTAGCAAGAGATTGCTTACCTTTGTGCTGCAGACAGTGCCTCTAGTAGGCCCAGAGGGGCAATTTTGTAATTTTGGTCGAGTCCAAATAGACAGCTTAGTCAGCAGTTACTTTACATGTGTCGGCTGTGGGTGGTATGAGTCACCCTTATGATTAATACATTGGTGACAGAGGATGCATGGTGCTGACGGAGTCTGATGAGTCATAAAAACTTTTGGGTCTGGAGCAATGATGATTTCTGACCGTGCATTTAATGTGATGGTGACTGGCTGTCGGTGAGGGGTTCGAGAATGATCGCCTTTCATCTCAACATGGCAAGAAGGGATGACTCCTGGTGAGAAGGGACGACTCGGTCTGGTGAGAAGGGACGCCAGACGAACAATCTTCAAGCACTTGGTAAAATACTCACTGATAAAGAAATGTCGCTAATGTTCTGTGATCCCTTCCCAAGGAGTGGAATAGCATCATAAATCCTATTGAGCTATCCAAGGGTGCTACCAAACTCAAATTTCAAGAACTTACGGTATTCTGAAAAGTAACGAAAGCAAAATGAATATCCAAAAGAGAATGGAAGAAGAAGATCAAGCTTTTAGGAAAAGAAGAATCTTGCTCTGAAAGGAAGAAGATCAAGCATATAGGAAAAGAAGAATCTTGCTCTGAAAAGAATCTTGCAGAAAGGCCCTATATGCTGGATGTGAAGAGTTTGAACTAAGTCATAACTGAAGATGGAGGAACTTCCCAACAAGAAGCCAAATTGAGTTTGGTGAACCAAAATGTCTACTTGATGGCCAAAGATAAAGGGTAATTTTTGACTTAGAAAATATTGATATTTTTACTGCAGAAGATGCTGAAGTTGCTTTTATTAAAATTAGCATTGAATTAAAAAAAACTTTTAAAGAAGTACAAAGATCTTAAAAATGAATGTGTTTCATATAAACTTATTCATGAAACTGTCCATCAAGAAAGCTCAGAATTACAAGATAAAGTAAAAACACAACAAGAGCTTATTGATGAATTGCAAAAAGAAAAAAAAAAATATTTTAAGGCAAAGCTAATATTTCTGTTGAAGGAACTTCCGGCAGATCCCCTAAATCTTTCTAGGGAATGCATCATAATACTTTGTCTAGACATTTCTAAGGAACTCCTAGTAAGGTTCTTGGTATTCCTAAAAAGTATTGTGGAACTTCCCAAGGACATTACTAGGGTCTAGGGTTTCTTTAAATAGAATTATTATAAGGGATATTTCAAAAACATGGATCAAGTGGTTCTAAATATAATTCTAGAGTCACTTGCACCTTCTATATGAAAAGAGGGCATATTAGTACAAAATATTTTATTAGAGAAAACCCTCAAAGATACCCATATCTTAAATGGGTACCAAAAGGGAGTGCTAACATTCAAGGACCCAACTACAACTGGGTATCTAAATGTGTATCACAACCCTTCTCTTGCAGGTATGCAATCTCTCCTAACGTAGCACAAAATGGTACCTTGATAGTGGTTGCTCAAGACATATGACATGAGACTCAACCTTATTGGCAACCCCATCAAGTTATGAAGGTGGCAAAGTCCACCTTTAAAGATAATGGTGAAGGTAACATCATTGGTATTAAAATTACTGGTAAAAATCCCTCACCTATGCTTAAAAATGTTCTATTAGTTGATGGACTTAAGGCTAACTTGATTAGCATAAGTCAACTTTGTGATAATAATCTTTCAGTTAAATATCTATCAAACAAATGCTATATTTATAATGCCAATAGAAATTTGGTGTTTGAAGCTTATAGAGATGTAAATGTTTACACATTTAATTTTAATGATCTAATAAAGCCAACAAGTAAAGTGTTTGGCAGCCATAGATGATGACTCATCTCTATGGCACAAACGGCTTGGGCATGCAAACTATGATCTAATTAGCAAAGTTCAAGGAAAGGTTTAGTAAGAGGAATTCCTATGCTTATAGCTCCAAAGCACAATCCTTGTGATGAATATCAACAAAACAAATAAGTTAAAAGTTTCTGTCATGCCAAGAACATGTAACCACCTGCAAACCCCACCCCTCAAACTTATTCATATGAATCTATTTGGTCTTTTAAATATTGCTAGTATGAATGGTAAATCATATTGTCTTTGTTTTAGTTGATGATTATTCAAGGTTTACTTGGGTTTTGTTTCTCACTCATAAACATTAAGTGCTTCAGATGTTTTCTCACTTTTGTAAAAGAGTTGAAAAAGAATGTAGCAACCATATTATTAGCATCAAAAGTGATCATAGTAGGGAACTTGAAAATGAGAAGCTCAACAACTTTTGCCTAAAAGTAGGCATCAAACACACTTTTGTAGCCCCTAGGACACCACAACAAAATAGTGTGGTTGAAAGAAAGAAGATGGCTCTCTAGGAAATGGCCAGACAATTCTCAATTCTTCATCCTTGTCTACGTATTTTTAGGCTAAAGGTGTCAACATAGCTTTCCACATCCTGAACAGAGCCCTTATTAGACCTTTACTGAAGAAGGATACTTATGAACCCTATTATGGTAAAACTCAAAACATAAGCTACTTCAAAGTGTTTAGATGCAAATGCTTTATTCTCAACACAAATGATAATTTGGGTAAGTTTGATCAGAAGTCTTCTGAAGGTATATTTCTTAGCTACTCATCTTCTAGCAAAGCTTACAGAATTTTTAATAAAAATACTCTCACTATGGATGAATCTATTCATGCGAGTTTTAAAGAAATTAATTGTATTTCTCCAAGTATTATTGCAGATGGAAATACTACCAAAAGATCCCTGAAACTTCCCCAAGACAACAATAGAACTTCTAATGGGACTTCCCAAGGGAACTTATGGGGAACTTCCCAGAGCACAGGGAACTTCTAAGAAAGAATCAGATGTTAAGTCTCACTATATGAATCAACAAAAGGAGCCACACATCATTCATAACCTTCCCAAAAATTTGAAGGACAAAAAAGATCATCCAAAAGAGCATGTGATAGGTGATATCTCCTCTGGTATCTTGACCAGATCTCAAGCATATCATCATTGTGCATCCATATTATTTCTTTCACACATTGAACACAAAAATATTTTTGAGGCTCTACAAGATGAATCATGGTTCCTTGCTATGCAAGATGAGTTTGGTAACTTTGAAAAAAATAAAGTTTAGGAACTTATCAAGCCTCTCATGGATTGTTCTATCATTGGTACCAAAAGGCTTTTTAAATATAAGTTAGATGAGTCTGACATTGTCACAAGAAACAAAGCCAGATTAGTTTCCTAAGAGCCTATTTGGCAAATGAATAAAATGTGTTTTAAGTGGAATAAATTTGGCCCAAGTATTTACCTCTAGTTTGGCAACCAACAAACTTAGACTAAACTAGTTCTCCTTTGGCCTATTTTTGCCTCATAACTGGGCCAGAGTTAAACCAATAACTCCTTGGTATGAAAAAGAACCAGATAACTCTGGCCTAAAATCAAGAAAAAAAAGAAGGAAAAATAAGTAAACTATCAAAGTTACTATCTTGCATATATTATGTGTTTACCAAAAAAGAAATAGTTCTAAACTAGTTTTCTTTAAAAGTTAGCCAAACTTGGACCTCAAAACTAGTATGCATAAAAACTAGTTTAGCCAAATCAAGCCTATGTGAAACCGGATCAAAACTAAACTTGGTTAGTTTCTAAGTTGCCAAACACACCCTAAGAATATAACCAAGAAGAAGACATAGATTTTGATGAGACCTTTGCTCTTGTTGCTAGACTAGAAGCCATTAGGATGCTTCTTACATTTGCATGTCACAAAAAATATTGAACTTTTTCAAATAGATGTCAAGAGTGTACTTTTGAATGGTTTTCTAACAGAAGAAGTTTATGCTGCAACCCCCACGGTTTACATCTCATGAGTTTTTAAATCATGTTTATAAGTTGCATAAAGGTCTTTGTGGCTTAAAGCAAGTCCTTAGAGCTTGGTATGAAAGGCTATCTAAGTTTCTCTTAGGTCATGGTTTTATAAAAGGCATGGTAGATAGTACTCTATTCATCAAGCATGATAAATCTGGTATTCTTTTTGTTCAAGTATATGTTGATGATAACATAATTGGTGCTACTTATGCAAATCTATGCAAAAAAATTTCTAAGATCATGCAGGATGAGTTTGAGATGAGAAATATGGAAGAACTAAATTTCTTTCTTAGGTTGCAAATCAAACAAGAAAGTGATGGTATCTTTATTTGTCAAGAAAAATATGCAAGGGCACTTGTTAAAAAGTTACACATGGAAGATTCCAAGACACTTCCTATACCAAGACACTTCCTACTCCCATGAGCACCGCTACAAAGCTTGATAAAGATGAGAATAGTAAGATGGTTGATGAAAAAAGAGGCATGATTGGTATCTTGCTGTATCTTACTGCAAGCAGACCTGATATTATATTTAGTGTTGGCCTATGTGCTAGATATCAATCATGTCCAAAAGAATAACATCTTCATGCTGTAAAAATGATTATTAGATATATTGAAGGTACTTGTGGTTATGATTTATATTATCCAAAGTCTAATTCATTTGACCTTATTAGTTATAATGATGCAGACTTTGTAGAGAGTAGAACTGACGAAAAGATTACAAGTGGAACTGGTCAATTACTTGGATATTCTCTTGTCTCCTGGTTCAGTAAGAAATAAAATTGTGTTGCTTTATCCACTATAGGAGCAAAATATATTGTTGTTGAACTATGTTGTGCACAGATTTTATGGATGAAATAAACAATGAAAGATTTCAATATCATATTTGACAAGACTCTCATACTTTGTGATAATACAAGTATAATTAATCTATCCAAAAATTATATTTTATACTCTAGAACTAAGCACTTTGATGCTAGGCATCATTTTCTCCTTAGTTCTCTCTATCTCTCTTTTACAGCATGCAACTCTCTTTGCCCTTCCTATGGCTTGATTTACAATGAACCTCTCCAGAGATATTTAATGAGCTCTCCCCTCTCTTGAATTCATGTAGGACTCATTCTTTGACTTAAATTATTAATTCTAATTCTCTTCCAATTAGAATTTAATTCTAATTGAACTTGATTCTTTCCAACTAAATTCAATCCATAATTCAAGTCCAAGTAGGATTTCGTAAAATACAAGACTATTTCCTAACAATCTCCACCTTAGGCTTGTATAAAGCTATTTTTAGAAATATTGATCCTTCCTTGTAACATTCCATTGTAAACATGTAAAACTATAGAAAACGAACACTTTTGAGAAATCACCTCAAGACCCCTCTCCAAAAGGAGACCAGCAAATACTGCTCGCTCATTGATGTCAAGCCTCTTGATGACTTGACACTAACTTTCATCGCTGTACTCTCCAATCTTGGCTGTTGACTTGTAGCAGACCTCGTCTTGACTCCTCCACTTGGAGACAAAACCCCATTTTGGTTCTCCCTTAGAACCTAAGTTTGTTGTCAATTTTCTCTTCATTGTGGTCATACATACTCATGAGGACAAAGCTCCAACTTAAACATTAGTTCCTTAACACTATGCATAATTAGAAAATTCTAATAATAAAATATTTTGTAATCCTTATCAGATTATAACTATCTATAATTAAAAAAATCTCGTAATCATATATTTAAATATAGAAATTAAAGAAAGAAACTCATATAGATGACCTCTTTACGTAAAACCATGAGTTTAATTTAGAAATCCCTATCAACTATATTAACTTGAGAAAATTCCCCTCAAGTTTGAGCATATTATAGATAACCTCCTTTAACTATGAAAATTTGAGATAAACCTCCCTCCCAAACTTTTCTCACTTAACCCTCCTCAAATATGGAGTGTGTCTCAAGAAAAAAACCTCATAAACAATTTTAATAAGAGAACTACACCCCCCCGTCTTCATCAAGTTCAGTCTATTGTAGATAACCCTCAAGTTTGAAAAGTCGAGGAACCCCCATGAAATCTTCTCACCTTATACCCTGAAAGCTAAGACCGTTAGGATTAGCACGTCATATGACCAGTAGATGACTGAGAAAAGACCAAATACCCCTCAAACATAAAAAATTACTCTGATTTTTTTTAGGATAAGAGAAAGTGAGGGCAAGGAGGGTAAAAAATAATGTAAATTGATCAAGATCTTTTTTTTACCTGTTGGGAGTTTCTTTCTAACTGAACGGGTTAATTTTCAAAAGGATATTTCAGTTGTTTTACATTTTGAAATGATGCAAATGAGTATGATGAGAAAAGAGTGAAAGGTTGGCACCGGGGTGGGGGTGTGAGACACCCATAGTTGAGGGGTGTTTTCTCTTATTTTCAAAGATGAGTGGGGTTATCTATATCCAAACTTAATTGATGTGGTTTCTCTAATTAAAATAGTTGAGGGGGATTTTCTGAGACATCTACCATAGTTAAGGGGGTTTTCTAAAATTAAGCCAAAAATCATATATGCAAAAACTATATATGTGTCAAATTATATTTAAAATCGGCAATTAGTCTTTCTCTTAAAGTATTATATATATGAAGAATTGGTCAAATTTTTTAACTATTTATTGATTTGATATTATGTCTTTACTGATTTTTATAAAAGTAATTATTTGTTTTGCTTGTATCTCTCTTTAAAACATATAATTGAGCACAAGACATTATAAAAATATATAACATACAACGTTCTATAAAAGTAAAAATTTTCTATTACAAAAATATTCTCTACCATCTGCAAAAATAAACAAATTATTTACATAAATACATAAAATATTATCTCAATTCTCCATACTTTATCGATTTTTCTATAATTAGATTAAAATTCTAATGGATTTTCAAGATTATTTTAGGAATAAATATTTGGATTCGTAAGATTATTTTATGGATATTTTAAAATCATATACTTTTCTAATTAAGTTGAAATTCTAATGCAAGCATCACAAGATTGAGGTTTTAGCGTGAGATTGTTTTAGATTAAATTAATATGTGAAGGCCTTATATCTCATATAACTATGATATTTTATTTGATTGTTTCATGTGCGGGACTTAACTCAATGTACTCTTTAGATCATACAAAATTTCAAATGTTTTTAAAATAAAACTTCAACGTAAGATAACCTTGTCACCGACGAAATCTTCACAATTCCTACATCGAGGTGTTGTGATCACATAAGGAGCTTCAAATTTTTTATATCCTTTTTAGTTTTAAATATTATAAAAGAAGGGATATTACAAAGGAGAATTTTATAGTTAAACTATCTAATTTTAAATTAAAAATTTAAAATAAAAATTATTTAGGTGCTCATTCGACAAGCTAACTTTTTATTTTTCTCTTTTACCTTAGAACATTATAAATAAAGAGGAATATTATAAAGGAGAGGTGGTGGTTAAACTATCTAATTCTAGATTTTAAATTTTGAAATAAAAGTCATCCACCCTCTTATTTTAAATTTCTTTTAAGTTTCAAACTATTTAAAGAAAAAGCTCCAGCTCCATTTCAGATTATCTAATTTTCAATAATCCGTATGCTATAAGTCATTGGTATAAGTCATTTGTATGCTCATAACCATAAAAAAGCAGTACATATAAGAATAGAAAAGAAGAAATAGCAATTCAAAAAAAGAATTACGTTCAATTCTATTTAGAAGCACATGCATATGATTAAAGAAGAAACCTGTAGAGACCAAAATAATCAGATATAAAAAAATAGCTTTCCAAGCTAATGATGTGAGTTTAATTCCCGCTACCTGCTCCATATTACTTATTTAACATGTAAGACTCACACGTGCGAGCACGGACAAAATACTTGTGGAATTTGAAACCCCTCTTATAAGTTCTAACATGCAAGTGTTCAAAGATATAGCTCCAGGGATGGATCCAGAATTTTTTTGCTATGGGGGCACATATTTACTATGCATATTGAGGGCAGAGAAATATAGGATTTTTTAGCTTTTTATCCTAGTCCTTTAAATTTTTCATACTTCGAAATTAGTCCTTCAAATCATTATAATTGCCAGTAGATCCCTCAAATTCTTAAGTTATTTTGAAATTATTCCTTAAATCATCAAAATTGATATTAGGTCCCTTAATTTTTAAGTTTGATAAAATTAGTAATTAGAGATTAATTTGAAATAACTTATGGGAATTTGGGAACCTGCTAGCAATTTCAAGTAGCTTCCCAAATTCTCATAAGTTGTTTCAAATTAATCTCTCTAATTACTAATTTCAAAAAAATTAAGAACTACAGGACCTAATATTAATTTTGATGATTTGAGGGACTAATTTACCTAATTGCTACTTCTTACACTTGATTTGAGGGATTAAATTCATATTAACTTAAAAAGTAGGGAACCCAACAACACTTTTAATTATTTGTGTGACTAATATTAATATAACCTATGAATTAAGAGACCTTACAGAAATTGTCGTAATTTGAGGGTTCAATTCGAAATATAAAAGATATAAGGGACTAATATCTAAAACTTGCTTTTTTGACTTGTTAGAATTTCTAGTCCATCGCCATATGAAGGAAAAGAACAAGACCATGGGGAAATAATTGAGTATGAGCTTTAATAGGTGGTTTGAGCCTTTGGGGTGCGTTTGGGTCTATTTAAGCCTTTGGATGGGGCACCCATTAGAATCTTATGGGGGCACCTCTTCATAAATTAAACAAACCTCTAAATTTTTTATTACATGGGTGGGGACTTGTGCCCCCACACTAAATCCGTCCTTGTATATCTCCATACTAAGAACGAATAAATGAGGTGGTTCTTTACCTAAAAATAATATCTTATTTTCTTTTTCCATATTCGTAACGCTTAACTCTGAATAACGTATGTAAATTTTCCTTTCTTTTTCATTGCCTTGTTTTTGGATTTGAATCCTCTCTGCTATTAAAAAATAGTGGATGGATCACTGCTTTTATTATAATAACGATTTGTTTAGTGGGTGGTTGTGGTTCATTCTAAATCTAACACTCATACACCCTACGAGTTGCATTCATTTCTAATTTACACTTAAAGATAAATTAGAATCACCCACTTAATAAATCAACAGCTATTATAAAAAATAGCGGTCCATCAATTAAATTTTGGCAGTGGAGATGATCCGACTTCCTTTTTTTCCATACTTCTACATTTAAATTTAAATCAAAATCTTCCAACTAGTCGTGTTTGGGTAGAATGTATTGTTAAAATAAATGTAGTTGATCCACATATAGTTGCAACTCAAGTTGTTGCATACACATGTAGTTACAGCATTATGTTGTTCCAACTCATGGTGTTGAAACACTATTGAATTTGAGTGTTGTTCCAACGGATTCGGGTCCTCTCCACCAAAAAAAAAATAGCGGAGAGATCATTATTATATCACCATCGTTAGTTTATTTACTGGATGATTGTGATTTGCATGTGAGTGTAAACTAGGAAACGAGTGCAAATCATAGGGGTATATTGAGTTTTAGATTTGGAATAAACCATAACTGCCTACTAAACAAATCAACAGTTATGATTAATGTAGTGGTCTCTCCACTACTTTTTTGTAATAGAGAGGATCCAAATTATGTTCCAACACCTTATTTTTGGCTTACTTCGTTGTTGCAACAACTAATTGGTGTCGCAACAAGATCTAATTAAACAAGACTTTTTAATATAATGTAGTTGGAACAGCATGTGTTCCAACTACACCAAACCGAACACAAAGATTTGACTCACCAAGTGGTATCAAATACCTTGAGCTATGGTGTAATGACACACGTGATCCTACAGTCTGCATATATGTACGAGTGGCCTTAATTGAAATTACTAATTATAATTACATAGGTGATCTTAGAGTCTCTTTATTTGTAACCTCAGAACATTAATCGTTTAGATAAGTTGACTTCAGTCTCACTATAATTACACCATAATTTAGGCACCTTAATGTAATTAATCCAAAATTAAGGTTATGTGCTCTCACTGTCGCAACTCTTCCCTCAACCTCCAGAGAGTGAGAAATGGAGAAAGGAACAATAGTCATGTTCCCAGTGATGGGCATAGGACATCTAACTCCAATGCTAGAGCTCGCCAACCTCCTCGCCCCCCTCAACTTCTCCGTCATCATCCTCATCGTCAAAACCCCGTCGTCCTCGCTGTCCTCCCCGGTCACCTCCTCCTTCCTCTCCCGCATCTCCTCCTCCCTCCACCCCTCCATCTCCTTCCACCACCTCCCCACCCTCCCCTCCCTTCCCCTCCCCACCTTCCAACTCCTCCCCCTCTCAAACCCCCTCCTCTCCGACTTCCTCAAACCCCTGATCCCCAACATCCGAGCCCTCGTGCTCGACATGTTCTGCACCGCCGCCTTCGACGTCGCCGACGACCTCGACATCCCCGCCTACCTCTTCTACCCCAGCCCCGCCTCCGCTCTCTCCGCCTTCATCTCCGTCCCCCCTCTCATCTCCCAGATGACCGAAAGCTTCAAAGACCTCGGCGATAGACTCCTCCACTTCCCCGGCCTCCCTCCCATCCCCGCCTCTCACCTGCCGACTTATCTGATGGACCGCGACGGAGAGAGCTGCAAGGGCTTGGTTTACCATTTCGAGCGGTTCACGAGAGCCAACGGGATCATAATCAACACGTTTGAGAGGCTGGAGCCGCGAGCTGTCAAGGCTCTTCTTGATGATTGTCCTCCGATCTACTGCATAGGCCCGTTGATCCGGGAAAGAACCGTAGCCGTAGGATCAGAAGAAGAGGAGGAGGAGAAGCACGCGTGTCTCGCTTGGCTCGACGCGCAGCCCAAGGGGAGCGTGGTGTTCTTGTGCTTCGGTAGCATCGGCGGCCGCTGCTTCTCGAGGCAGCAGCTCAAGGAGATAGCCGACGGGTTGGAGAGGAGCCGGCAAAGGTTCCTGTGGGCGGTTGGTGACGACGTGGACTTCTTTGACAAGACGCCGAAGGTGTTAATGGCGGAGGGGAGAGGGATGGCGTTGAGGTCGTGGGCCCCGCAGAAGGCAGTGCTGCGGCACGAGTCGGCGGGAGGGTTTGTCAGTCACTGTGGGTGGAACTCGGTCCTCGAGGCGGTGAGCGCCGCCGTGCCGATGATCGCGTGGCCGTTGTATGCAGAGCAGAGGCTGAATAAGGTGTTCTTGGTGGAGGAGGCTAGGATCGCGGTGGAGATGAAGGGGTACGATGAGGAGATGGTGAGGGCTGAGGAGGTGGAGACGAAGGTGAGGTGGCTGATGGAGTCTGAGGGAGGGAGGGAGCTCAGGGATCGGGCGAAGGCGATGAAGGAGAGCGCGGCGGGGGCGAGGAGGGATGGTGGGTCGTCGGATAAGGCGTGGAGGGAGTTTGCGAAAGCTATGATGATGAGTGATGGCCGGCGTTGAGTTTGGTCTGTGTTGTAGTCTGTATATTATCGGTGGAGTTTGATATAAATAATTGGATTTCTGATTTTATCTAGTTGATCACAAAATTATATTCACAAACTATATATTATTAAGGGCAAATTACAATAAACCCCAGGAACTTTCTTTCAGGGTTTTGCGGTAAATTCCCAGTAAGTTTAAAAATCACCCTAAATCCTCAATAACTTTTAGCGCTTTGTAGTAAATTCCCAATCACGCTAAATCTCCAATAACTTTCAGTGTTTTGTAGTGAATCTCCAATAACTTTTAGCGTTTTATGTAATTTCTTAAAGTTATTAGAAAGAACAGGGATAACTGTACTATAGGAGATATTTATAAGAGTTTGATACTCAGACATGGCAACAATTTATCAGAAGATAAAATTAGATTTCTCTGTGGTTTCAATTTGATCTCTGTTAGTTGGAATTATTGAAAAACAAAGTTTATTTGTTGTCATGAGCAAACGGTCAAAACTAGGAGATAAAGAACTAATGAAAAGATGCAGAATAAAAACGATGAAGAGAACATGAGGAAAAAGACAAACAGAGGATGGAAAAGGAGAAAGAAAATCAAAGAGCTTTAACTTTAGAATAGCAAATCTAAAGAAAATCAAAGAGCTTTAACTTTAGAATAGCAAATCTAAAGAAAATCAAAGAGCTTTAACTTTAGAATAGCAAATCTACCTTTAATTGCTTTTTCCTTTGTCTAGACCGGAATAAGAAAAACATCAAATTATTTGTTTCCATGTCAATTGTCCCATTATCCTTTCTTATCTGCTTGAGTCATGGAGCAATTACTCATAGTATTCGGTAGACCTATGCGGTTTGTTTGAGAATATTAATCCTATTAAAACCACCTCTATAGGAATAAATAAAATATCTATAATTTCTAAACTAATCCATTAATCATCTATGAATGATATAGACCATCATATTCTATAGGAATCTATTTGTCAGAGCAGCAGGATAAAGTAAGAAGAAATGGAGTTTGGAAGAAGACACAACTTTGCTTTTTTTTACAATCTTGGTTCGAAACAGTTATAAATTTGTTTCTCAAAAATCCTTTTAACAAGAAAAATATCCGGACTATAGAGAGCGACTAGGAACTATTTACAAAGTTGCCAGTTGTACTCCAAAATTGGATTTTAGAGTACCGAAACTGCTGCCATATACTAAGGGTAAATTACACTACACCCCAGGAATTTTGCAGTGAATTCCCATTAACTTTCAAAATCACACTAAATCTCCAATAACTTTTAGCGCTTTGTAGTAAATTCCCAATCACACTAAATCCCCAATAACTTTCAACGTTTTATAGTAAACCTCCAATAACTTTCAGATTTCTATGTAATTTCTTAAAGTTATTAGAAAGAACAGGGATAACTGTACTATAGGAGATATTTATCAGAGTTTGATACTCAGACGTGGCAACAATTTATCAGAAGATAAAATTAGATTTCTCTGCGGTTTCAAATATTTGATCTCCGTTAGTTGGAATTATTGAAAAACAAAGTTTATTTGTTGTCATGAGCAAACGGTCAAAACTAGGAGATAAAGAACTAATGAAAAGATGCAGAATAAAAACGATGAAGAGAACATGAGGAAAAAGACAAACAGAGGATGGAAAAGGAGAAAGAAAATCAAAGAGCTTTAACTTTAGAATAGCAAATCTAAAGAAAATCAAAGAGCTTTAACTTTAGAATAGCAAATCTAAAGAAAATCAAAGAGCTTTAACTTTAGAATAGCAAATCTAAAGAAAATCAAAGAGCTTTAACTTTAGAATAGCAAATCTAAAGAAAATCAAAGAGCTTTAACTTTAGAATAGCAAATCTAAAGAAAATCAAAGAGCTTTAACTTTAGAATAGCAAATCTAAAGAAAATCAAAGAGCTTTAACTTTAGAATAGCAAATCTAAAGAAAATCAAAGAGCTTTAACTTTAGAATAGCAAATCTAAAGAAAATCAAAGAGCTTTAACTTTAGAATAGCAAATCTACCTTTAATTGCTTTTTCCTTTGTCTAGACCGGAATAAGAAAAACATCAAATTATTTGTTTCCATGTCAATTGTCCCATTATCCTTTCTTATCTGCTTGAGTCATGGAGCAATTACTCATAGTATTCGGTAGACCTATGCGGTTTGTTTGAGAATATTAATCCTATTAAAACCACCTCTATAGGAATAAATAAAATATCTATAATTTCTAAACTAATCCATTAATCATCTATGAATGATATAGACCATCATATTCTATAGGAATCTATTTGTCAGAGCAGCAGGATAAAGTAAGAAGAAATGGAGTTTGGAAGAAGACACAACTTTGCTTTTTTTTTTACAATCTTGGTTCGAAACAGTTATAAATTTGTTTCTCAGAAAAATCCTTTTAACAAGAAAAATATCCGGACTATAGAGAGCGACTAGGAACTATTTACAAAAGTTGCCAGTTGTACTCCAAAATTGGATTTTAGAGTACCGAAATTGCTGCCATATACTAAGGGTAAATTACACTACACCCCAGGAATTTTGCAGTGAATTCCCATTAACTTTCAAAATCACACTAAATCCCCAATAACTTTCAACGTTTTATAGTAAACCTCCAATAACTTTCAGATTTCTATGTAATTTCTTGGAGTTATTTGAAAGAATAGTGATAATTGTACTATAGAAGATATTTCTCAGAGTTTGCTACTGATCACACATTGCAACAATCAATCAGAAAATAAAATTAGATTTCTCTGCGGTTTCAAATATTTGATCTCCGTTAGTTGGAATTATTGAAAAAACAAAGTTTATTTGTTGTCATGAGCAAACGGTCAATTAAAGGTAGGAGATAAAGTACTACAGAAAAGATGGAGAATAAGAATGATGAATAGAACAAGAGGAAAAAGACAAAGAGAAGATGGAAAAGGAGAAAGAAAATCAAAGAGCTTTAAACTTAGGTTATATATATACGTTAGTTGTCCTATTCACCTATACGTGCTCCATGAGTATTATACCATACCAATAGAAAAAGGTTACCAGTCACAATTTACTTGTAACACACCCTCCTCTTATTGGTGTGGTGTATGCTTATGGAGCACCTAAGAATTTCTTGTGCTTGAGTCAAGGAGCAATTACTCATAAATACTATTAGGTTGATGTATGTGGTTTTTTGAGAGTATGAATCCTATTAGAACATCCCTATAGGAATGGTATGGTCTACACCATAAATAGAATATCTATAATTTCTAAACTAACCCTCTAATCATCCATAAATAGTATAGACCATCATATTCTATGGGGATGTTTTGATATAATCTTTACTCATTTTTTTATATAAGTGTCCAAGTTCTTCAATATGTTTTAAAATAAGCCGCACCAAAAAACATGTATATTTTTAAAGGTCGTCTAAGGATGTGTTTGACGATCATCTTACAATTGGAACAAGACTAATTCTAGTTCTATTTTAAACCGAGCTAGCTTTGTTTTGGTGTAGAGAGACGGTGGTTCAAAATTAAACCAATTTTACACAAACATATTTTTCCTAAAATTGGACCGAAATCATATCTATCCTAATATTGAGGTGTTGTTAAAGACATGGGTCAGTTTAGCAATCTTTTCAAAACTAGACCAGGGTCAATCATCTCAAAAAATTCTTAGGTGCTCCATGAATCCTATTAATAATATATCAATTTAAATGGTCTTTTTTGGCCTGGGAAAAACTAGGCTAACTCTAGCTCAATTTTTTTTTGAATCTCTAGGTTTCAACTGAAAATGGGACCAAGTTCAAACTTAGCCCATTTTTAAAGGTTGCCAAACACATCAAGTCTCTTAAGTTATTTCAAATATCTCGCAGAGCTTCGTGCAATCTTAAATCCTAATAAATTTAATTAATATTGTTGATTTTTTTTCTGTTTCTATGGTTTATATGCTGTTGTCCTGGTGGTTTGTCAGTAAAGAGTAGAGAGTTCAGAGTCATTTAAACTTTTACAATTACAATTTTAGAATTGGGACTGTAGTTATTATTTGTAACAACGTTTTTGAATAATAGAGAGGCTGAGAGTGAGGGATCTATACGAGACCCCATCCATTTTCTAACAAAATATATAATAATAATAATAATAATAATAATAATAATAATTTTTAATACTCTTGTCTTCTTTAACTATGAATCTGGAAGATTGGACACAAAGGAAATTTAACCAAAAGTTTTCTAACTAGCAGAGGGATCAATGTTTCTACTTATTGCCCAAGGTGTATGGCAACTTAACTCATTTACTTATCACTTGACCTAAGTCTAAAATGTTTGATATTTTCTTTGAATTACACTTTAGCAAAGTTGTATTACAAAAAGGCTAAATAGCACTTAAATACCTTAGGCTTCATTTGGATATCATGATATCTTCCTTGTTAGGTTTTTAGAAAAACACTACGGTGAGTGTTTTTCTAAACACTAGTTTGACCCTTTATAACATTAGTATTAAATATATTATTGATATATTAAATATTAATTATAACAGAATATATGATAATTAAAATGTTATAACACAATATATTACATATAATGCATTATAATATTATATTATACTTTTAATATATTATGTTGTATTATATTGTTTTGGTATATCAATTTGTTATTGTTATATACTACATAACATTATTAAAACATATTATTTTATTATTAATATAATATCACACTATTATTAATAATATTATATTATTACTAGTGTATTATTAATAAATTAACATATTATTAATACTTTAACATTGTATAACATTATATAGTTTTAACATATTGGAATTTATTAATAATACTTTAATAATATATTAATAATTTATTATATAAATAAAATATTATTAAATTATGAATATATTATTGTTACATTAACATTTGTTACCAATATATTATTTTATTATTGAAAATTATTTTTCTATGTAAAATACTATATTATTTTATTATATAATATATTAATATTTTTTACATATTATATAAATAATATCTATTATATAGTATATTATTATTCTACTATTGTTTATTATTAAATATATTTCTATTATATAATATTTTTAAAAATATTAATATATTATTTTATTATTATTATATTAGAATTATATTATTATATTAGAATTATATTATTATATGATATAATAATAGTTTATTTTACAATTTGTTATTATATAATTATTTATTATTTTATTAAATATTAATATATTATTTTATTATTAATAAATTACTTCATATATTTATATTTTATTATTAATATAATATAATGTTATTAATAATATTATATTATTTTATTATATATAATATATTATATTATTTTATTATATAATATATTAATAATTTATTATATAATATATTATTATATTATTTTATTATTGAAAAATTATTTTTCTATGTAAAATACTATATTATTTTATTATATAATATATTAATATTTTTTACATATTATATAAATAATATCTATTATATAGTATATTATTATTCTACTATTGTTTATTATTAAATATATTTCTATTATATAATATTTTTAAAAATATTAATATATTATTTATTATTATTATATTAGAATTATATTATTATATTAGAATTATATTATTATATGATATAATAATAGTTTATTTTACAATTTGTTATTATATAATTATTTATTATTTTATTAAAATATTAATATATTATTTATTATTAATAAATTACATATATGATTTTATTTTAATATATTATGTTGTATTATATTGTTTTGGTATATCAATTTGTTATTGTTATATACTACATAACATTATTAAAACATATTATTTATTATTAATATAATATCACACTATTATTAATAATATTATATTATTACTAGTGTATTATTAATAAATTAACATATTATTAATACTTTAACATTGTATAACATTATATAGTTTTAACATATTGGAATTTATTAATAATACTTTAATAATATATTAATAATTTATTATATAAATAAAATATTATTAAATTATGAATATATTATTGTTACATTAACATTTGTTACCAATATATTATTTATTATTGAAAAATTATTTTTCTATGTAAAATACTATATTATTTATTATATAATATATTAATATTTTTTACATATTATATAAATAATATCTATTATATAGTATATTATTATTCTACTATTGTTTATTATTAAATATATTTCTATTATATAATATTTTTAAAAATATTAATATATTATTTATTATTTTATTAAAATATTAATAGGATTAAATAATTATATAATATAATATTTATTTTATTGTATAATATATTATTATATTAGAATTATATTATTAATAAATTACTGCATATATTTATATTTTATTATTATTATTATTATATTATTTTAATTATATTATTATATGATACATTATCAACATATTAAATAGTGTTATTTAATATGTTATTATATTTTAATATACAAGATATTTTAATTATAATTATTTATTATTTCATTTACTAAGTAGTACTAATATATTAAATTAAATATAATATAATGTGCATGTTGATAATGAATTATATTAATTATTTTAATATATATTATATAACATTATGAAAATAATTTATTTTATTCTTAATATAAAATGATACTATTATTAATATAATATAATATAATGTTATTAATAATATTATATTATATTATTACTTGTATATTAATCAATAAATTAATACATTATTAATACTTTAGCAGCATATAACATGTATAGTTTTGATAGATAGATTAGAAGTTTACTAATAATACTTTAATAGTATATTAATAATTTATGATATAAATACGTATTATTATACTATGAACATATTATTGTTATATTAACATTTGTTACAAATATATTATTTATTATTGATAAATATTTTTCTATATAATATATTATATTATTTATTATATATAATATATTAATATTTTATATTTATTATATTACATTTATTTTATAATACATGTTATATAATATATTATTATTATGTTATTATTCTAATATTGTTTTATTATCAAATATAGTACTATTACATAACATTTTATAATTATTAATAGATTATATATTATTTTATTAAAACACTAATAGTTTATAATTATTATATGATATAATAATAGTTTATTTTACAATTTGTTATTATATAATTATTTATTATTAATAAATTACATATATGATTTTATTTTAATATATTATGTCAGATATTATATTAACACCCTTTCAAACTCAAAACCGAACACCAAACTCAAAACATCTAAAAGGTGTTTTGAAAAAGTGTTGTGTTTTTTATTTGAGGATGTTTTAGCTCAAAATCACCATGATTTTCAAATGCATGGTGTTTTATTTTTGGCAAAAACACCATGGAAACATGAAAAACAATATGGTATCCAAGCTACCTTTTACGGTTTAACTCATTAGCACTTTTACCCTCAGTTGTTTTTAGCAATTATATACCTTAAGTTGTTTAAAATTAGCACATTAGTACCCTCTATTATGCAAGCGTGAAAATTTTCACTCGAAAGTTCCTATACATACAACATTAACATGTTAACTTTATAGCTTTTAAACCATTAATATTTGTTAAATTTACTGTTAATTCTACCCAACTTCTAACTTAAATGCATCCCAATTCTATTTTAAAAATAGAATTTGGATAGATTAATAGTAAATTCAACAAACTTAATAGTTAAAAGTTATAAAATTAGCATATGAACGTTATATGAGAACTTTAAGATGAAATGTTTCACATTTGCGTAACATACTGATTTTAAACAACTTACGGTGTATAAATGCTACGAAAAACAACTCAAGATATATAAGTGTTAAGTGAGTAAAACTATAAGGTATTTAAGTGCATTTAAAAAAGGTCCGAGAAAGTTGTATTACAAAGTTAAGCATCTCGCAACATAGAAATTCAATTCGGTGGGCAATTTTCTAGCTACCTCGGATATATCACGATGGTTTCATAATATTTGCATTCATATCATTTCGCGAAAAATTCACCAAGGCGTATATGTGGATTGGCAGATGCCTGAATTTGGAACCACCAAGGTTAATTTCAATGTGATCAAGCTTGCTAACTATCAACCGGCAGATGTCGGTTTTCTGAGCAGGAACCATTATGTAGATTAATTCTTGATGAGTCCAAGAATGTGCTTGTGAACTAATGCAAGTTTATACAAATTGCATGATAAAAGTACCATAATTCATTGAAGAGTGAATTTCATCCAATGATTACATTTTCAAGAAGGAATACAGACTATATGGTCATACAGAGAAATCAGATTACTCTACAAGATGCATTTAGGTTTTCTCAAAAGCAAGTGCGAGAACAAATACTAGTTTCATAAACATAAAAACCTCAGATATACCAAAAAATTCTATTCCCTCCTATTATGGATATCCTAATTTATTGATAATTCTATTCATCTTAATTAATATTTTTATCCTCAATCAAGGGCGGAGCTATGTATATAGCTCTGGGGTGCCTTGCCCCAACCCAAAGTTTTTTGATTATGATATTAACCTCCTGTAGTTAGCAACTTCCCATAGACAGCCCATGGATCAAATTGGATGGGCCTCACTTGCAAAAGGCTCTATGAATCATTTTTGCCTACATTATCTTATTAGACTGGCCCCCATTTGCAACACATAAAATCACTCCTACAAAGAAGAAGTTACGTTCTGCTTGCACTTTTCGAAAAATTGCAATAAGCTTTGAATTTGTTCAGTTAATTTCTTTACAAGTGACCGGAGCAAATAGATTCCCTGGAAACCCTACAGTAGAGAGAGAGAGAGAGAGAGAGAGAGAGAGAGAGAGAGATTTCTTTACAAGTGACCGGAGCAAATAGATTCCCTAGAGAGAGAGAGAGAAAGAGAGAGAGAGAGATTTCTTTACAAGTGACCGGAGCAAATAGATTCCCTAGAGAGAGAGAGAGAGAGAGAGAGAGAGAGAGATGCTATGGGTAGTATAATACTCGAATTTTGTCGATTATCCTGTTAAGTGTATGTTGCCACATTCTTCACAAGTATTTGAGATTGTCTGTGAGACGCATCCTAGAGAGAGAGAGAGAGAGATGCTATGGGTAGTATAATACTCGAATTTTATCGATTATCCTGTTCAGTGTATGCTGCCAGATTCTTCACAAGTATTAGAGATTGTCTGTGAGACGCATCCTAGAGAGAGAGAGATGCTATGGGTAGTATAATACTCGAATTTTATCGATTATCCTGTTCAGTGTATGCTGCCAGATTCTTCACAAGTATTAGAGATTGTCTGTGAGACGCATCCTAGAGTTGTACGTAGTAGATAACTTCATTTTTTAAATCAATTGACTTATCATTAAATGAAAAAACACACAACTTTAATTTTAAATTATTGTTTTTTTTATTCGACGAAGTAAATAAGGGAGAACATATGTATCTTGAATTTTTGGCCCCCTAAGATAAAGATTCTAGCTCCGCCACTGCCTACCATAGGAAATATACTGCATGTTTCATATGAATGGTAAATTGAAAAAAAGTCGAGCACGTCAAAATTACTAAGGATAGCATGTAGTTAATATAGATGCTTTATATATTGAAAAACTGTACACTGTAATATGGTAAACAATAAAATTACACTCAAACTTCTTTTATTCAACTAAAACAAATAGATCACTTCGACTTTCCCTATCGGAAACTCTATTCCGTGAGAACCCTTATACTTACAAAATTAATACAACGAAATGTTCTCTGTTGTTCCTTCAGCTTCGAAAGAGGCTCAGATTTACGCAACAAAACCCTTGTTTTTTCTTGTTTCTCAATTTCACATCACGATTATTGTCCATTTGATGCAAACCATTTGATCTTAGGCTCTCTTCAACGCACACCTTCCTCATGCTTTCTGAAACTGGAGGTTGGGTCAAAGTTGTAATCTCTGCTGTCGACTTCTCGCCCGAAGCTAAAATCCTCTCTTTCGATAATGTCAGATGGCTTTGATCGTCATGCTTAGCTGCTCTCGGAGCAGAATTCCTTCTGCAATGCACCAGAATGTGAACAAGAAATACAAGATATTACACAATATATCAGTCTTTTACTATCAATCAGTGGTGTCACAGGACACCTCTGGGTTGCTAATTTTACTTGTATTTACTACTTAAGACGCCATTAGAACAGAGGGTAGAACACCACCAAGGAGGATAGTCAAAGATACTTTCATGAACTAATAAGTCATTTGGGATCTATTGGGACAAAATCCCTGATCCCTGCACAACATGTAGATCACCTCAAAAGGAAAAAGTAATATATACACATATAGAGATATAAGACATACATATGGAGGACCGGTGCATGTCACACATCTAACCTCCTATAGCCCATATAATCTATACATCCAGATTATAGTGAGAGCCTGGATATGCGACAAGTCAGCATCACAAGTTGGAGTGATACACAAACCCCAATTACCCCACGTATGAGGATGTGTATGTATATACATCAGCATATGTACCTCATCCAAATATCACCTGATGAATTCACCGACTTAAAATTCTAACTACAATCAAACACTCTAAAATTGTACAAATTTGCATTAATACAGCTAACACAATCATCGAAGAAGGTAATCTAGGTCAACACTAGTAAACCTTTTTTTAATCGACAAATAACGAAGCAATTAAAAAAGGTTAATTGGGGATAGACCCCCTGATATCATTGTTTTGAACTTATTATCCCTCTAATTTTGTTGTTGCAGATGGACCCGAGTAAAATTTCTTTCTTTCTATTTTTTTTTTAAAATAACCCTGAGGAAGTCTATTTATCAAAGAAACAGCAATGTGCCGATACTATAGAGGTTGTAAGTTCAAAACAACAATACTACAGTGGATCCGCAGTTAAGCCTTAAAAAAAACTACTACTTCAACCTTGACATAGAATTTCTAAAATGCTAATAAATTTTAAGTATATTACTATGTTAATAACTTCTAAGTGGAGACAGATTTTATTCATCGAAAGTCAATATTTGTATACTTGCACTGACCTGAAATCTCCAGCATCTGCAGTGACTTGTGCCCCAGGCAAACTTCGATTGTTGATACTGTTTTCAGTTGCGTCTTCTTTGATATTAGGAGAAGAATTTACGACATCAGAAGGTGGAATCTCCTGATTAATAGAGAAGCAATCACTTTGATTGCTTCCAGAGAGCCCTCGTTCTCGTAGAACAGCAATTGCCAGGTCAACTGTTCTTAGAGCATGTTCAACCTCTGGGCTGACAAAAATTTTTCCTTTGCTCACAATTGCATCACCCGATAGTATTGTATCAGTTGAGGAATCTTCTTTGCTCACATGTGCCTCATTAGAGATTACCTCATTCTGCTCAGTTTCCTCTTCCACAATCTCACTGACTGCTTCAACTTCTGTAGATGATGCATCAGAGTGTCCCTTTACTTCAGGAGCAAGGGCCTCATGTTTCTCCTCATCTGAAATTACCGAGTATGTCTTGATTTTGTTGGTGGCATCCAGGGCTTCACGAATCCGAGCATACATTGGTCCTTGCAGAGCTGGACGGTAATCCTCGTCAGTTGTGGCCACAGAACGCACTGCCTGCCATATGCCATCCATTTCTAATTGTTATAACGGCTAAGTTATTCATGAAAGGTGTTAAGAAAATGATAATTGAGTTTGAAGGAAATGATTTGGATTTCAACAGTTGGAAAAAGAGGTGTTGATCATTATTAGTTCAAATTGATTCGGAGATCATTTAAGAGAAACTAAATAATTTTAGTAAACAAATATTAAACAAATCAAATATGAGCATTTGTATATTCAATTAGCATTCTTTTGATTCCTTATAACTGTTTAAATTACTCCCATGATATTATATTTTGATCCTCACATTTTTAGTTTAGATTATATGCTAATTTTGGAGACTTAAAGAGTCCAAAACCGATTTTTTAACGAAATATTTATATTACAGATTACACATCATAGTTATAAAGGAATAATTTTCACTTACAAATTTAATTCTATGTAGAAAATTAAATTCATTATCTAAATGAAAGTATCTCTCAACCAAATTTAAATATCTTCTTAGTTAAATAGCTTAATTTTCATAAACTATATTAAACTAACAAATAGATTTAGTTTTAGTATTCGATAAATATTCAAAGAATATTTGTTTTCGATTTCAAATTCAAGAAAATTCCTAGAAGGAAATTTGAATTTGGTTTCATTCATTTTCAGCCTGAGAAATGGTTCAAGGGTACAAAAACGATATGTGACTTCTTATATATTCCTACCTATCACAGGTTAGACTCAACCTCTGGCTTCAATTGTTATAGGAAGATTAACATAACTTCCTCTCTTAGGAATAGAATGTAATATCACAAGATAATAGATGCAAACATAAAAATCATCATTTCACTGTTAACATGGTGTGATAAGTCAAAAATAAACCTTTGAATATAGTTTGTGTCCACTGCCAATGAGCTGCCTCGATACGAAATTGATTAGTGTTGGAGGCACAAAATCCAGCTTGATATCCATGTTGGCTATAGCCCTAAAAAGTTGGAAAATAATACTATTTAAGTAGAAGGATCAAGAGAAATAAAGTTGTGTATAAACTGTAATTAGAAGTACAGGCTAAAGTTGGTGAAGTAATATTTTTAGAGCCCCCTGTAGCATATTCAATAGATGTTTGTTCATTTCTTTCTTTCTCTCCAATTCAACTATTTAAAACTTATAAGTACATTTTACCTGCAGAATGACCCAGAAACTTCTACTTTTGCCGAAGGAAACTTATCTGTTGTACTAATTAATTTTGTTAGCATGAGGAAGATGCCATCGCTTAACTAAAGCCTCTAATGGCGTCATACAAAATCTTTGATACCTCATGTAGAATGACAACTTTTATTAGATTCCAATGAAGCACACAAAATACAGAATTATTAGAATGTTAACAAAACTAAATAAAATATTAAAACACATGATTACATTATCAATCAAATATTTTCAGTAACTGAAAAAACTACTATATTGTCGTGAAAGGAATATACAAGGTATTTCAAGTTGAACATTAATAGGAGGATTCATATTGTGGAATTGATAAAACAAAAACAAAAACAAAAACAAAAACAAAAAGGAATTTCATGATTTTTCTGATTCATTTCGTTCACTTGGGTTGCTGAAATCTATTGACTTGGATAACTATGTTTTATAAGAGGTCTTAATTTTCTCTATTGATGTAATTGTTGACAATATCACCATCTCCTCACCAGAAGGTGGGATTAGCTTTAAAATGATGAGTTTAAAAATAACAAATATCTGGACACTGTACTTACCATTAGAAAATCCATATAGACTTTATTTGAAAAATGATTATTTTAATCCCCATACAACTTTTAATCTGATCAGATTTAGTAGTAATGGTGACGCCTTTTTCTCCTTTCTATTCCTTTATCTTTATCTTTTGCTTTTTCTTTTGTGAGGGGCGGGGATATGGGTCGATTAAATGTCCAAAATATTAGGGATATTATTAGTGATGATCCCTTTACTTTTGAAAGTCAAGGAGTCATCATATGTTTCGAGCCTACATGATATCATGTTAAACCGCACTTCCTTTGACAATGAATTCAACATCATCAACTTTTATGGAGAAGTGGTGAAGTCAAATTTGAGATGGAATTGGGCGAAATGCTAAAGTTTAGAGATATCGAATTTCAATTACCTATAGGCAAACTAAATTAATAAAATAAAACATGATGAAGTCATAAATTGTCTATGAGCTGCATGTTGTGGAAGTTGTAGGAACTTTACAACTTTGTTAAGGATTATTGCCGGTATATCAAAAAATCTCAAACTAGTGTGAAAACATAACTTTCAAATAATTGTAGGACAGCTTTCTGTTAAAACTCACCGAAAGTAGCTTTTGTTGGAACCAACTTTTTGTAAAACAAAACCTCCCACCAAATCGACCCGTACTGTTTCTTTTGCTTCAGGAATTCCATCGCTGCTGAATCCATGAGTATTTACATCAATATTCTCTGTGTCTGAAATCTAATCAAAATTAAAAAAATAGTTATTACCAACACCATGCAAAAGTAAAACACTAGATTTTCATGAGTTAAGAGGATCAAGAAACGATTATACAAACCGTGTTAAGAAGTACAATGATGAGATCTTCTTTGAAGTATTCAATTTCAAAGAAGTGCAGTAGAACTTCCCTATCTGAAACTGGCCATGCAACCTTCACCCTTTCTTCCAAATAGTTAAAAATTAACGTTAACATCTCAAAGTAAAAGAAAAAACAAAATCATAAAATTAAAGAAAATGAAGTCATTAAATTACCAACGTCTTGTTAACATGAAAGAGAAAAAAGAGTACCTCATCAATGAGATTTCTTCCCCAATACAAACTTTTTTCAGACGGGCGGAGCTCGTAATTTTAAAAGTAGGAATGTTGTATTGTGGCCACCTGAGAAAGAGATAATTGGTTAACACATGGACTAAGAATAAGTTATCTTATGTCTAGATATTAATATATTACCAGGTTTAGTGTGTTGTAGATGATATATTGTATCTGGCATGTGAGCATGCATATATACATATATAATACAAATGGACTGGAAACACATGAACATGGTACCTTGCAAATTATGGTATGTGAGCATGCATATATACATATATAATACAAATGGACTGGAAACACATGAACATGGTACCTTGCAAATTATGGTATGTGAGCATGCATATATACATATATAATACAAATGGACTGGAAACACATGAACATGGTACCTTGCAAATTATGGTGCAATCCTTGTAATATATTTGTATATCGATCCGAGCCCTCATCAAGAAACATTTTACTCATGGTATCCCCTTTATACCAAAAGTTATAAACCTTTTAATAAGATACATTTTTGAAAGAAGCTGACCACAGATGAATAGCCTAATGCAACTATTGTAAGAGAAAAATCCAAATGCATATGAAAATAAATCGAGAACGTGATAATACTATAATACATAAGAAAACACATCTGAGATTAGAATACTAATGGAAGTCAAATGCATCTTAAGTTTAATACACTCACCACTTCTTGTACAAAGTTGTCTCCCATGAGACGCACAAACCTAAGGAAATGAAGAGAATCATGTTAAATTTACTTGTCTTAAAATCGTTAAGTAGGAATCATATATCAATACCAAGACTTTTGAGTTTCTAACTCACAGACATCAATTGGTCCATCTGCGTATCCTTCAGCGAGTAAAGTATGAAAAGGAGTTCCATGGGGGCCTTCACGATACATCACACGGAGTTGGTCAGTATCTTGTTTGACCTACAAAAGTGCACAAGATAAATTAATAGTCTGGTCTGAATTGCAATGAGAAAAGGTATCACATTCATAAAAGAACAAGAATCTGACTACAATGACGAAGACATGAATTGGACCTGTGCAGTAAATTCAACAATCCAAGTCTGCACAATTCTACTTAAACACTGCAATATTTATAATTCTAGTTGGCATATTGTGTTTCTTTGGGATAAAGGCTTAGTTGTTGTTGTATCTATGGTGTTTCTTTTACCCATGCTCCTTCCGCAGTAGAGTTTTGTTTACAGAGTCTAAGCCAAGATCGACTATGCAAACCATGAAAAGGCCAATACAACTTACAGGAAGAGATCCCCCACCCCCACCCCCAACCCACCCAAAAAAAAAAGGATTACCTTCCACTCTTTCTGTGATGCATCATGGACTTTAACTGCCTTCTGATCCTTCGAAGCACTTCTCAGCATCTCAAGAAAATTAGCAACTTCCATTGCACGTTTCTCTATAACATTTCCCATGTTTCCTAAGAAAAAGAAAAGGAAGTTAGAAGCATCCAATGAGATAATATCCTGCGATAACAAAGAAAACTAGATCCTTGAGCAACCAAGTCTATCATCCTAAAAGGAAAGTTTCACATGGATAGGGATGATGTAACCTGCATTATCATCATTTATATTTAAGGCTTTTCCTTACAGATTGGGATCAATACAGAGAGTGATGCAAAATCAAGAAATCACCACAACACAATCAACTAAATCTTTAGAATTGGCTATGGAACTGATGATAATCTAATAGAGTTGGTGCCAAATATCAGATATAAGCACGAGAGAGCCATACAGTAGGACATTGGCAGTCGTTTGGTAGGTAAAAGAATATATATTTGTTTACTTATGCAGTTTATGCACAACCAAGGAGCAAGCGCCCATTGGGGCTAAAGGTCTAGTTGTGGGTACCTACTGCTATTTACTGTAGGGTATCACCACTATCTTGAGGCAAACTATAAGTTAAAGAGCAAATGGAGTCTCCTTTCAGAGGGATGAGGTAACTTGCTTTGATTTACTAAGGTAAAAGGAAATTCAATGATAATAGTTAATTATAGTCTGCAAAATTTAGTTCACTCCAGCCCATTTTTAAGCCCTTCGCAGAAAATGCTCATTTTCAAGCAAGAAGCAATCCTTCAAATTATGAGGAAAGTACAAGACCATATACATTTAGTCTCACAAATTCCTTAAGAATCTCCCAGAATGGCAAAAGTATATGTAAATTCTTATCATGCTTACACGAGAAAATAAGAGGATTTGGGCTTAATTACGGGTTGCAATCATTTCAAAAAGTCATGTTTATCAAATAAAGAAAATAACAGAGAAAATGTAAATATACCAATCATACAAATCAGATTTCTACATGGATATATCTTCGAAAAAGAGAATTACAGTGAAGATTGGAAAAGAACTAACCCTCTTCCCGAGAGGAGCATGAACGTAGGAGCTGATTTTTGACAAGAGACTTAATTGAATCTTCATTTACAAGATCAGGCAGAGCCAATGTGTTGTCTAATCTCTCTCGCGATTCCAATATCTTTTGTTTCTTCTCCATTCTTGCATCACCAAGGCTACCAAAGCACAACTTATAAACACGCTACACAGTGGAGGATCCAGGAAAACCTTCTTAGGGGAGCGGACAACAAGTATCTGTTTACCCAAAACTAAAAATATAACAGAATGAAACTATATCACTTGATGGGAATGCAACTCAGTACGCTTATTAAGCTTCATGCATCATATTTTGCCTGTAAGTGATAGATAAACAAAAGTGAGTATTTTCACTAATGATTTACTTCCACTCATGAATTAAAAAATGTATACTTTCTATTTAAAGTACTCTACAAATTCCAACATTGCAATTAGATTCTAACATATTTGTTATACAATTTAAACAAATACACATCAAATCAAACTCATAACACAAACACTAGGTATACACTAAGTTATTAATGGGCTGCTATTTGTTTAGTGATTATATAAGGGATTGTTTACATCTCGCTACCCTGTGGTATGGTGTAACTACATAGGATGACCCCATGGCCAGTGTATCTACACAGATAACTCTAAAATTACTGAGTGAGACTACAACGCCTCGTTTGGTACGTGGGAATGAGCATTCCATTCTCACATCAATTCCATTCCACTCCTACCTTCATCCCATTCTCACTTGACTCTATTCCCGCGTACCAAACGAGGCGCAAGGGTAACCCTGATGAAAGTTGTGACGCCCCTGGTTTCAACAAGGCTGCAGTCCAAGGTGAAACCAAGGATGTCAAATCTGCCATGCACCCACACAGTGCAATAACATGTTTCACTAATCATAGTAATATCCTCTAGTGGAGTCAAAAGAAGTGTAGGTACAAAACAGGCAAATTAAAGAAAATAAATACAATAGACATGAAGAAAGATATCTCATAAATGAAATCATGTCTCAACTTATTAAACCGAGATATAATAGATCTCTAAAATAAATGTTAAATATCTCGATATGAGTCAACTGGAAATGTAACTAAGGCTTCTTGCCTTTACAATATGAAAACAAAACTCTCTAATGTCGAATGAAAATACAAAACTACAGATGGAGCCTCAAATGGAAAAATCATGTGGCGGCGACTATGCTAGAACTCAGATCATCCTCGTCTCTCAGAAACTTTGAGTCACTGAAAAGAAATTTAAAATAAAAGAACAACAACAAGAGCGTCAGAGCGCTATAGCAAGATCACCTCCATCCGCCCCCAGGGAAAAGGCTGCTAGATGGAGTGCAGACTCTATCTATTAAGCATAGTCTACCTAGATCATTTTTCCCCATATCTAATGGAATTAATATTTAGACACCTACAATACGAGGCGTGAATGCGTCGGCGAAATAATCAAACAAGGAAACCCTCATGTATATACCATATGTCCCGAATCGTAAACATATAAACATTAATACCGATTTAAAGATAAATAATCTAAATAAAATCAACAATTAGAAATCCACAACACGAGACCGGTACATCGAGCGAAATAATCCAAACAAGGAAACCCTCATGTATATACCATATGTCTCAAATTGTGAACATGTAATCATTGATCCCAACCTAAGAAATAAAGAAAAGCAGTAAAAGAAAGTAAAGATATCAACATATCGTATTCATAATATCTTCGACTGTCACTGGGGAGATAGAATGAATACCGGCACAAATCCCGTGTACTTTCAAATGCAAAGTACTCTGGGTCATATATTACGTGATGAGTCAAAACATAGGCGGCATCCGCCAACAACTCGAGCATCATTTAACTATCTCGATGCAACTCCATGCAAGATTCTAATACTTAATCTTATCATGTGCAACGGACTACCCTATAAGTATCCTGATTAGTGTACATGGCTCATTAGTCTCATCGTGACCTCAGTGCGTAACATGAGTACGGGACGGCCAACCATATAGGTATCCTAGAAGTACGGCTCACAAGCCTCATCGCACCCTCGTCTGGACGGTTGCTAGATAAAGCATCCAAAGTCGACTCAATGGCACATGCGTATGGAATATCGACGCATTACCTCATGTAGTACTGAACTGAGCTCATCAACGATATCCAAACATGTGTGTAAAGTATGTACTAAACTCTTTATCAAAGTAACCGGGTTAAAATCCACCATAATTCCTTTCAGTATACCCATATATGTGCTACTACACCATTCATGAAATTAGCATAAAGAAGTGCGGCTCAAACCCGCAAACATATATTAATCATATGCAAAACACAAATTTAGGCAGCGACCTTAGTAGTCGACTACTAGGCTTAGTAGTCGACTACTAGGCTTAGTAGTCGACTACACCGAGTCCATCGGACTCTGTAATAACATATATCGATGTCGGTAGTCGACTATTAAGAATATTAGTCGATTACTCTGCAAACACACAATTTACGTCATACTCAGGCGGGCACAGTAGCGACTACTAAACTTAGTAGTCGACTACCTGTCAAGACATGTATTCCTTCGTGTACAAGCGATGCTTATGACAATTGTACATATCATGATGTTAAAATGAGATTTTATACTTGGCATATGCAACATGAATTATCCGAACCATTAAATTAAATTATTATATCTTCCAAATTAGGGTTTAACATCCTAATAAAATAATTTCTTTAATTTTCTCATATGTAAACAAAGTGACTATCAACACACGATAAAAACTACGCATGAACAGAGATAAAATTTATTTAAACATGTTTATCTTACTTAGATATCACAAACCTAGGGTTTAAGCATGATTAATTAACATGAAAACTCAAAGAAACCTTCACGTAATATATCAATTATTTCAAATCAGCATATCTGCAGTTTTCTGCAGAACACATTGTTAGTAAATTGAGTATATCTTTTTCTATACAAACTATATTTAAGAATAGTTTTCTGTTTTGAAAACTAGAGCCATATAGCTATTATTTGGCACTGTTTTGGTTCAATTTGGAGTTCATTTGTTATCTCAAATTTCCAGTTAAATATTATACATGTGCAACAGTTTTCTGCAGGATATATCATTAGTAAATTGAGTATATCTTTCTCTATACAAACTATTTTTAGAATGTCTTTCTGTTCTAGAAACTAGATTCACATAGCTTTCATTTGACACTAATTTGGTTAAATTTAGAGTTTATTTTCTATTTTAAAATCTCAGTTAAATATTATATAAGTGCAACAGTTTTCTGCAGAAAATATATATCACAACCTTAGGTTTTGCATGGTTAATTTACAAGAAGAACTCAAATAATCAAATAAACTAGGATTTTCACATGGTAAATCGAAATTTATATTAACCTAATGATCATGATCATATTTCTAACGTAAACATCAAGGAAAAATATTAGATCTAACAATTGTTTCTGACCAAACATCAAAAATCTAGTCTTTTAATACTCCGTGTTAAGATTTAGACATGTAAATGCAAATTAAACATCTAAACTAGTTATTTAACTATGGGGATGAGTTTGGATGCAAGTGATCTTGCCTTATCATGTGTGCAAGCCTCTGAAACTAATAGCAAGCAATCCAAAAGTGTAAACAACCCGTTTTCCTTGCCACCGTCGATGATCTCGCCCTCGTGTCGATATTTTACTTCACAAAGCTCTCAAAACTCATAAGAAAAAGATCTAGGGTTTTGAGGGGAGAGGGTGGTCGCTAGGGTTCGAGATATGATAAAAGAGAAACTTTTCGTGAAAACACCGGTATTTATAGAGGTAAACCCGAAACAAACCTGTTTGACCCGAACCAGAAACCTAGTCGACTAGGAAAAAGACCTTCGGTATTTTGGCTATAACTTTCTCATATGATCTCGAATAAGGTGATCTAAGACTTGTTGGAAAGTCGTTTAAGATACCTACAACTTTGGTCTTTTAAGTGTTTCCAGATTCTAAGCGTATCGATATGTAAAACCTATAAACTCTTAACTGGTTTTATTTCTAGATTTCTCTTAGTGCATGATTTGTGCATTTGCACTCATATATACACATATATATGTTGAATTGATCTCAAATCAATTCCTAGCATATTCAAACATTAATAAAATATATTTATTACCATATAACTCATTTATTATTATTTATCATAAAATATTCAAATTTTCTGGTTTTACATTCTTCCCCTTAAAAGAATTTAGTCCCGAAATTCGCATTCATATCGTGAGGTTAATAATATGAGAAAGGCACTAAGAGGGAATAATCGGACAAACCCTCCGTGCGTAACTCATACCATTAATCTCTAGATATAGAACATAGCAATATTTATGCTTAACGATCTAGAATGCCAATATTCCCACTCAACCCCTAACTAAACGGAACTAGTACGTCGGGCGAAAAATCCAAACAAGGAACCCCCCATATATATACCATGCATTCCGAATGATTAGGAGTTAAGTGTTAAAATCATCATTCTAGTGTTAAATATAAATATGATCATATAGAGAGTTATGAACATAAGCAAGTCCTAATAAAAATAATTTGCCTGCTCAAACAGGTGTGGGTAGTCGCGACGCACATCCTCCTCGAGCTCCCATGAAGCCTCCTCAGCTCCTCTCGGTTTCTTGAACTTTGACTAAGGGTATTTCACTATTTCTAAGCTTCTTGTTCTCCTTAGCAAGAATACATACAGGAGTCTCAATCATAGTCAGATCATCGTGAATCTCGACCTCTGGTGCATCCAACACTCGCTGTGCCTCCTCCTCGCGTAAATGATTCTTAAGCATCGAAACATGAAAAACATCATGTATGCCCGACATCGATGCCGGGAGAGCTAACCGATATGAAATGGCTCCAACGCGCTCCACAAATCAAGAACGGCCCAATGTACCTCGGAGCAAGCTTCCTTCGTCTACCAAATCGTTGGACTCCTTCATCGGCGATACCTTTAATAATACATATTCCCCGACTTGGAACTCTAAGGGTCGTCGCCTCTAATCGCATAACTCTTCGGCGGCTCTGTCTTTGCAAGAATGCGCTCTCAAATGGCTGCTACTTTCTCCGTGAGTCGGTCTCACAAGCTCCGGTCCAAGTAATAGGTTATCCTCCAGTTTACGCCCAACAAATAGGTGATCTACAGGGCCTCCCATACAATGCTTCATACAGTGCCATACCAATAGTCGTTTGATAACTGTTGTTATAGGTCAATTCAATCAATGGAATATGATCCTCCCAGCTACCCTGAAAATCCATAATGCATGCCCGCAACATGTCCTCCAATACTTGGTTGACCCTCTCCGTCTGTCCATCCGTCTGTGGGTGAAAAATATTAGAATATGACAATGTACTACCAAAAGAATTTTGGAAACTCTTCTAGAAATGTGAAGTAAAAACTGGGCCTCGATCTGATACAATCGTATCTGGTACTCCATGCAATCTCACGATCTCCTGGATAAATATCCTCGCATAAATCTCAGCTGTGTATGTCATTTTTTGCTGGTATAAAATGTGCTAACTTCGTCAACCAATCGACTATCGCCCAAACTAAATCGTTCCCTTTTTTCGATCTCGGTAATCCTACAATGAAGTCCATAGAGATATCTGCACACTTCCACTCCGGAATGGGTAAAGACTGTATGGTTCCTGCTGGCCTCTGATGTTCTGCCTTCACTTGTTGGCAGGTAACACACTTGGCCACATACTCAGCAATCTCCCTACGCATTCCGCTCCACCAAAAATGTCTCCTCAGGTCCTTCTACATCTTCGTTATGCCTGGATGTACTGCAATACCCTCTCTGGCGATGGCGTGGCCTAAAATCTAACCTCGTATAACCAAAACTCACACTTCTTTGAATTTGGCATATAGGCGATGCTCCGCAATGTTTGCAATGCTGGCGAAGATCTTTCGTGCTCTGCCTCAATCTCGAATAGATAAGGATATCGTCGATAAATACTATCACGAACCGATCCAAGTATGGACGAAAACCCGGTTCATCAAGCCCATGAATCTGCGGGTGCATTAGTCACCAAACGGCATGACAAGAAACTCGAAAGACCCATAACGAGTCGAAGGCGGTTTTGGGGATATCCATCTCCCTTTTCATAGCGATGATAGCGAGCGAAGATCAATCTTGAGAAGTCTTTGCGCTCCCTGCGGTGGTCGAACAAGTCATCAATCCTCGGTAGTGGATACTGTTCGGATAGTGACTTTATTCAACTCTCGATAATCTATACACAACGCATACTACCGTCCTTCTTCTTCACGAAGAGGACCGGTGCTCCATGAAGAATGACTCCGTGAATAAAGCCACGAGATAAAAGCTCGTCCGGCTAAGTCGTAGCTCCCTCATCTCGATGGGTGCCATACGATAGGAGCTCGAGATATCGGTCTTGTGCACGGCGCAACTCAATGCGAACTCAACCTCTCTCAGAGGTAACCCCGGTATGTCTGAAAGACATCACGAAAATCTGAGACCACTCTAGTCTCGCACAACTCAAGACTCGATCCCCGAGCATCACCTCCTCGATATAAGCGAAATGACTCATGGCCCGGTTGCCTGCGAGGTTGCTACAATCAACTCGGACCCATCGGACGCTCACAAGGTATTTGTTTTAGTAAAGCGATCGATCTTGACATGGTATGATGATAGTCAATCCATACCGAATGACGTTGAAATCAGACATCCACAACATGATAAGATCTATGAAAACTCGGACTCATCTAATCGATGACACATCTCCTACGATACTCTCTAATAGGGACACCTTCCTAAAGGAATAGAGACGGACAACGATATGTCTAAAGGAAGTGCTACAAGTCAAGCCTATCCACGAAGGCATGAAAGATAAAAGAATGTGAAATTCCGAATAAAACAAGGTCGAGTTAGAAAGGAAATCACGAAGAAAGCTCCGCCGCATCGTGCTCACGCAGACGGTTGCATAAACTTTCTGGGTAACTGGCTGCGCATTCTGGCTGCGGTGGTGGAACGTATGGGTCCATCTGACCTTGAGGAATATTCTGAATAGCGCAATTCTGGCCTATTGGCCCTTAAGTCCTCAAAATAATAGGTAGTACATCTATCCTCCACTGGCGGTTAAATGCTGCGTACAAGCTAGCGACCGACTTACGTCATGTTGGCCTTCTACTGATGTATTATAAAAATCTCTTTTTGTCCGATCTTGCCACAATTATAACATGTTCCCCGAATCCTACGCTGTTGTGGCGCTCTCGAATTATATTGTCCTTATTACTGGTGGTATAAATTCTTACCCATCTTGGAATTCTTGGATCCATAATAGGCCTCTTGTCCTTAACATTGTGACTATGCTAGTCTTGATTCCATAATTAATTACAGACATATCTTTTGCTTTAATCAGACTAGCTCTAATTGCTTGTCGAAAAAGTGTACAAAATTTCCTAAATAAGTGATATTCGCTATTCCAATGAATAATCTGAAGTCGGTGCCACCCTCAGGTGCTATCCACTGGTGATATCCTCTACGCTGAATACATCTAACTTCCGCTTTGGTGCTAGGTTGACGTGAAGATAATTTCATGCATTTCTCCCATTTATAGTCGCACATGAATCCGTATACGAAACTATGGTGCTCTTAGTGTCAGATGTCTTTCTTACTCGTGAGCCAAACCTCCTATTCTGCGGCTCAAATAGTGGTTGTGGTGATGGTGTGACCATTGTATTTCCCACGCAATTGGCGAGAAAAAAATTGTAATTTTTGAATATCATTATATATCGTCCTCACTCATTCTAGAAATTCCTAGCAGACTCTATACATGATTCCTAGGACACTCTATCCTAGCTCCACAATATGACACAGAATAATCCTAAGGATCACGGAACTAGAGCTCGATACCAAGCTGTGGCCCTGGTTTCAACAAGGTCGAGGTGAAACCAAGGATGTCAAATCGCCATGCACCCACACAAGGCAATAACATGTTTCACTAATCATAGTAATATCCTCTAGTGGAGTCAAAAGAAGTGTAGGTACAAAACAGGCAAATTAAAGAAAATAAATACAATAGACATGATGAAGAAAGATATCTCATAAATGAAATCATGTCTCAACTTATTAAACTGAGATATAATAGATCTCTAAAATAAATGTTAAATATCTCGATATGAGTCAACTGGAAATGTAACTAAGGCTTCTTGCCTTTACAATATGAAAACAAAACTCTCTAATATCCGAATGAAAATACAAAACTACTGATGGAGCCTCAAATGGTAAAATCATGTGGCTGACTATGCTAGAACTCCAGATCATCCTACGTCTCTCAGAAACTTTGAGTCACTGAAAAAGAAATTTAAAATAAAAGAACAACAACAAGAGCGCCGAGGCTATAGCAAGATCACCTCCATCCGCCCGGAAAAGGCTAGATGGAGTGTGCTCTATCTATTAAGCATAGTCTACCTAGATCATTTTTCCCCATATCTAATGGAATTAATATTTAGACACCTACAATACGAGGCGTGAATGCGTCGGCGAAATAATCCAAACAAGGAAACCCTCATGTATATACCATATGTCCCTAATCGTAAACATATAAACATTAATACCGATTTAAAGATAAATAATCTAAATAAAATCAACAATTAGAAATCCACAACACGAGACCGGTACATCGAGCGAAATAATCCAAACAAGGAAACCCTCATGTATATACCATATGTCTCAAATTGTGAACAGGTAATCATTGATCCCCACCTAAGAAATAAAGAAAAGCAGTAAAAGAAAGTAAAGATATCAACATATCGTATTCATAATATCTTCGATCACACCGGGAGATAGAATGAATCTGGCACAAATCCGTGTACTTTCAAATGCAAAGTACTCGGGTCATATATTACAGTGAGTCAAAACATAGGCGGCATCCGCCAACAACTCAGGCATCATTTAACTATCTCGATGCAACTCCATGCAAGATTCTAATATTTAATCTTATCATGTGCAACGGACTACCCTATAGGTATCCTGATTAGTGTACATGGCTCATTAGTCTCATCGTGATCTCGGTCGTAACATGAGTACGGACGCCTACCATATAGGTATCCTAGAAGTACGGCTCACAAGCCTCATCGCACCCTCGTCTTGAATGACCGCTAGATAAAGCATCCAAAGTCGACTCAATGGCGTATGCGTATGGAATATCGACGCACTACCTCATGTAGTCTTGGCCGAGCTCATCAGCGATATCCAAACATGTGTGTAAAGTATGTACTAAACTCTTTGTCAAAGTAATCGGGTTAAAATCCACCATAATTCCTTCGGTATACCCATATATGTGCTACTACACCATTCATGAAATTAGCATAAAGAAGTGCGGCTCAAACCCACAAACATATATTAATCGTATGCAAAACACAAATTTAGGCAGCGACCTTAGTAGTCGACTACTAGGCTTAGTAGTCGACTACACTGAGTCCATCCGGACTCTGTAATAACATATATCGATATCGGTAGTCGACTATTAAGAATAGTAGTCGATTACTCGCAAACACACAATTTCGTCATACTCAATCAAGACGAGTAGCCGACTACTAAACTTAGTAGTCGACTACCCTGTCAAGACATGTATTCCTTCGTGTACAAACAGTGCTTATGACAATTGTACATATCATGATGTTAAAATGAGATTTTATACTTGGCATATGCAACATGAATTATCGAACCATTAAATTAAATTATTATATCTTCCAAATTAGGGTTTAACATCCTAATAAAATAATTTCTTTAATTTTCTCATATGTAAACAAAGTGACTATCAACACACGATAAAAACTACATGAGCAGAGATAAAATTTATTTAAACATGTTTATCTTACTTAGATATCACAAACCTAGGGTTTAAGCATGATTAATTAACATGAAAACTCAAAGAAACCTTCACGTAATATATCAATTATTTCAAATCGGCATATCTGCAGTTTTCTGAGAACACATTGTTAGTAAATTGAGTATATCTTTTCTATACAAACTATATTTAAGAATAGTTTTCGTTTTGAAAACTAGAGCCATATAGCTATTATTTGGCCTTGTTTTGGTTCAATTTGGAGTTCATTTGTTATCTCAAATTTCGGTTAAATATTATACATGTGCAACAGTTTTCTGAGGATATATCATTAGTAAATTGAGTATATCTTTCTCTATACAAACTATTTTTAGAATGTCTTTCTGTTCTAGAAACTAGATTCACATAGCTTTCATTTGACACTAATTTGGTTAAATTTAGAGTTTATTTTCTATTTTAAAATCTCAGTTAAATATTATATAAGTGCAACAGTTTTCTGAGAAAATATATATCACAACCTTAGGTTTTGCATGGTTAATTTACAAGAAGAACTCAAATAATCAAATAAACTAGGATTTTCACATGGTAAATCGAAATTTATATTAACCTAATGATCATGATCATATTTCTAACGTAAACATCAAGGAAAAATATTAGATCTAACAATTGTTTCTGACCAAACATCAAAAATCTAGTCTTTTAATACTCCAGGTTAAGATTTAGACATGTAAAATGCAAATTAAACATCTAAACTAGTTATTTAACTATGGGGATGAGTTTGGATGCAAGTGATCTTGCCTTATCATGTGTGCAAGCCTCTGAAACTAATAGCAAGCAATCCAAAAGTGTAAACAACCCGTTTTTCCTTGCCACACGTCGATGATCTCGCCCTCGTGTCGATATTTTACTTCACAAAGCTCTCAAAACTCATAAGAAAAAGATCTAGGGTTTTGAGGGGAGAGGGTGGTCGCTAGGGTTCGAGATATGATAAAAGAGAGAAACTTTTCGTGAAAACACCGGTATTTATAGAGGTAAACCGAAACAAACATGTTTGACCCGAACCAGAAACCTAGTCGACTAGGAAAAAGACCTTGGTATTTTGGCTATAACTTTCTCATATGATCTCGGAATGAGGTGATCTAAGACTTGTTGGAAAGGCTGTTTAAGATACCTACAACTTTGGTCTTTTAAGTGTTTCGATTCTAAGCGTATCGATTGTAAAACCTATAAACTCTTAACGGTCATTATTTCGATTTCTCTTAGTGCATGATTTGTGCATTTGCACTCATATATACACATATATATGTTGAATTGATCTCAAATCAATTCCTAGCATATTCAAACATTAATAAAATATATTTATTACCATATAACTCATTTATTATTATTTATCATAAAATATTCAAATTTTCGGGTTTTACAAAAGTATAATCTTAAGGTTATTTAGGGTTACTCATGTAGTCTTAGTCAGTAATATCAGGGCTATCAGTGTAAATACATAAAGGTTGCAAAATCAAGTCAAAGATCTGTCCGGAGGAAAAACAGAAAACCCATTTTAGAAAATCATTGAGACATCATGTCTTGTAAGCTCATAAAACCAACCAACCAACCGAAAAAAATCTGTACATATTAGGTATCTCTTTATTGTAATATATAACTAAGTTCTTTATAGGTAGGTTTCAGCTCACGATTCAGCGATATAAGTTGTGAATAAAAGAAAACAAGGTAAGGTGCAACATTGAAAATCATAGTGAAACTGGTGGGTTCATCCTTTTGGAAAGATGAATATTTGGAGCAGACATCTCTGGGTATTCTTTATGCTCATAAGAAAGGTACAAAAGAATATTGCACATCATCAGGACGTATCCACATCTAAAAACAACTGACATAAGCAATGCAGGAAGAAATGGAAACAGAAAAACATAGATATCTGATTATTAAGAACCCATATCTCAATCGAGAGACTTCTCAGTCTCTTGTTTTGAAACCCATATCTCAATCGAGAGACTTCTCAGTCCCTTGTTTTGAAAACATCAAAACCACAATGAATAATGTCTAAGTATACTTAACCAGTCTCTTGTTTTGAAAACATTAAAACCACAATGAATAATGTCTATGTAGACTTAACCATTTTACAAATCGAAGAAAATTTTATGCAATGTTCCTCTACTTTTATACATAGGTAGAAATCAAAAGGGAAAAAAAGAAAAAGAAATATGGAAATATGGAGAAAAAAAGAAGCAGAAGGAAAAAAAAAACATTTAACATCTAGAGTAGTTTTGTCTTTGTTATGAAGAAACTGACAGTTTTAAGTTGTATCAACTAACAGCTACCAAACTGTCTTCTTTCTTTCTTTTTTCTTTTTTCTTTTAGGTAAAGGTTAGGCAATGATTAATACTCTTCCTCACATGTTGTAAATAATTGATTTCCAGAAGAAGCTATTGATAACCTCATATATGATCAGCATAGCCGTTACTAGAACTACCCTCAAATCCAATTATCCCATGAAACATACATAATTGATTGAAAATAATTGCATAAATGCTCTAAACTACAATCCGATGCCGAATGCAAATCTAGTTGCACCACTAAAGAAATATAGTCAAATTCAATTCTCAGTTGAGTTTATTATTGTGATTTTGGGGCAAAAAATAAAAAAGAAAAAAAAACAGCGAATATAGAAAGACGAGCATTTTTTTTAATCTGAAACTTAACTGGCAACATCATTCAGAAAATCCAAGCTCCCGAAGCAAAATGAAATAACTCTGCATATGGGAATTTCAAATCCTAAACAGACACCCTCTCTTTTCTCCTTCACATGGCATCAACAATATAACTAAACCAAATTCTAAACATAGCATACAATGAACAGATAACTGCACCCAAAATCAAATTCTACCGAATCACATCAATAGCACTGAGACATATATCTTTACAAACTAATCAGTTTTCTTTGTGCTCCATAAAAACTACACTCATATTTTAAACATAAAATTAAAACTGCATCAAAAAATTCTCTTTTTTAAGAGTAATACCTATCATGAGATTCCCCAATAATTCTCCCATGAATTCACCAGCTAAAACACCAAAACACAAACTAACCCATAGCAAAAATTTATACAGCTCTCAATCAAATAAGACAATCAGAGCCATAATTAGCCCTAAAACCTTGAACCCAGATCCAAGATATACAGAACTGACTCCTATTTCACCAACAAAAATCAATCATGAAACCAGCTCATGTCCCCTAAATACTCACACAAAACTCTAGGGATCAACAGAGACCCACATGCCAATTTCATCGAAATACTTGAAACAATTTAAGAGAGAGAGAGAGGGAGAAGAGAAAATCACCTGAAGGAGAGAAAGATTCCAACTTTTCCTGCTCTCCTCTATTTTTTTCTGTATAGATAGATAGATTCTCTCTTGATTGAATGAAGTTGTTGGAGTTGGTTGGCATATGAGTAATCTTGGGTAGTTGGTGGGTGGAAGAACCAAAATTTAATTTTGCTTTTTTTTTTTTTCCAAAGAAAACGTCGGGCGATAATTTTGCTTTTTATTCGATAGAATATTATGAAAAGTTAAAAAAGAAAAGGGAGAGTGTGAATCTGTGATAGAGTCCACAGCATTTGCGGCCAAAATAAGTAAATATGGTTGGGATTCGTGATGGGATTTAAAGAGGCGACAAAACTAGGAACAGCTGTTGGGTGTTAACAACAAGCAAGCGACATCTAGATACAGATATTGGACATGGATTCACATACAGATATCTTTTTCAATATTTCAACAATATTATGAATATAAGTATGTATACAAATAAAATATTTTTATTCGTATCTTAATAGGTAATGATGGATATGAGGTGGCGGCTCATTTTACTAAATAAGCTATCAAGAGATAGATTGGTGAAGTTCATACCTTTTAATGTGATTAGTAAGGTGGAAATTCTGCGTAGGTATCTCTTGTTAAAACTATTGCTGAATCAGTCTTCATATATATATTATTTCCATCTTAATATGTGTATTGTTTAGACGATTGGAATTATTTTGATTTTAAATTAATTTTTTCAATATGTTGAATATATTGATGGACTTTAATATGTATAGATGTATATTGTTCAGATGATTGGAATTATTTTGATTTGAAATTAATTTTTTCAATATGTTGAATATATTGATGGACTCTGACTTGAGCTTTTGTTTTATTTAAGTAGCTTTATATTACATGATATGCATACCTTTTGGTTTTATTTGTTCCTAGTATATGCTTTTAGGTGGGCAATTATTTTCCGCTTGTCCAATCTGTGGTCTATTCTATGTCGACTAATACAGATTATGACTTTTCCTTACAAAATAAGTTCGTAGTTGTATATGTTTTGTGAATAATAATGAAGAAAAATAAGATATTTACCATAATTCTGATTATATCTCGTCCATTTAGAAATCATTCATTTACTTTCGATATTTGTTCGTTTCTTAATTATTAATTTTTTTCACTTGACAGATTAATTGTGCAGGTAGATTGGGAGAAAATCATCCTATGTTTTTGCAGTCACATTTATGTTTCAATTTTTACTCTTAGATGATCTGTTTGGAAAATAAAATTAGCAAAAGATTGAGATTTGAAATTCATAATGGATTCTGATTTTATTACACAATGCTAAACATGTAAGTTGGAACTTGGATAATTTAAAATTTCAATAATTCAAGAATTGACATTTATTTGGTGACATTTACTATCATGGATCCGAGTACTCTTGCTACTTTTTTATTCATACCCTCTCTTTCTCCCTTCTCCTTATCCCTTGCTCTTAGGGCAATGGTTAGCAAAACTCTAACTCAATTCCTTTTCTCTTATGATCATTGACCTTTCTAGATAGAACTACAAAACAAGATTTGACTATACTAATATCTAAAAGTCCATACGACCACCAATTAAAATTGATGGGTTCCAAATTCTAATTCTAATTACCCCCAAGAACCATATATGTTAATATATCATTTCCTTATGAGTTATGAGGCTGTTTGGTTGGCCAGGTTGGGTGAATGGAGCTACAAAAATATAAATATTACTTTCAAATTTACCATATTTGGTTTACGATATTGTTATTAGAAAATGTGAATGCATGTACAATTTGCATAAAAAATTACAAGAAGTATTGTAACGGATTTGATAGGAGGAAAAGATGCAGCTTCCCAAAAGGAAAATAAAAAATAAAAAAATAAAAATGCCAGCTCATCAAATAACTACATTCTAATTTAAATCTAGAAAAAATCATGTAGTTTATACACTAATTGTTGTCAGTCAAACGCTGGATTTGCAATGTAAATACATTTTTCACAATAAAATTGTAAATAATTCAAATAACAAACTTTAAGTTGATTTCCAGCAACAAATGTTGCATGAAACGGTTGATGCCGCAACATTTGATGCAATTCATTTTTTCGGCAAACCAGACGGCCCCATATAGATTAGTCACGGGATGGTATGTGGAAATTTCTTGCCTACCAATGTGTGATCATTCAGCCACTGTTGAGCAATAAATCTATGTGATAAAACAACTGAAAAATTATATGTATTTTAGATATAATTTACCCTTAACATGGGTAGAGATCTTCTATATCCTTAGTTCTAGAGATCCTCTACACTTCACCAATCAAAACTTCACTCAACAGACTCCATGAATGATATTAATTATCTAAATAATATAAAAATATTTTTAATTATGGGACCTACTGAGATAAGCCAATAGTATTAATCTACCTAACTAATTGAAGCATTCTCTACAATCAAGGTTGTAGAGAATTCGGACCCAACACTATTTGTTTAAGATTTGTAGAGAAGCATGTTAGGACTTCTGTTTCAGCTGTTTGATCTGTATGAGATTGAGTTGCATTTATTATTATTATTATCAATTATCTAATTATTGATGCATGATTAATTGATTATCATTCCACATATTAACTTCTTCATATAATTAACCAAACTTCTGCTAATGAATGTGACAATACAGATGATGGATGGTGGTCTAGATTATGTTGTGTCTTTAATGAGACAGGCAACCGGCAAGTTGCTACAATAACTACAGCTAAAATTTATTAAGGTCGTTCGGGCTGGTACCAGTCCCTGTCATTATTTCATACTTAGAACGTGGAGATTGTCCCAAAAATGTAGTATGTGTTAACTGGATATGCTTGTCATTGTATATAAATTTTATGCTTATGACAGACAAACATAGGTGAAGCAGTACATTCTTCTTTTGAGAATCATCATTCAGCCCGTCGTACCTATAACTATGTAAATATCAATTACATGTGGTCACAATTTAACGCAGCACAGAAGTGATAAACCTCAGAATCTATCAAGGATTATTCTCTGACTCCATAAAGAATGATCTTCGAATCCACGAAGAAAATATAATAAAGAAAATTTTATTGATAAAAGTGATCTAATAATTTTGGGATTACATGTCTCTTCTTAAATAGAAAAATAAGCTAGATTCTTAATAAGATTAGAATTACAAAGAAATAGAAAATATTAAATCCTACTCTAAAAAGACTCCCTATAATAGATGAAACAAATCAATCCAACATGAATCAAAATTGAATTTGTTTACTAATCTAATTTGACTCCATTATTGAATTTATTTTCTAATCTAAATTGACTCCAACTTTATTAATAAAAATAAATAAAAGCCGATTATTTTCGGATTTTTGCTAAAAATCGGTGATACTGATGCAAATTCAGAAATCTGTCAATCTAGATGGCTTTGTCTCGTCGAGATAGGCGATTTTCATATATAATATGTTAGAATTCGCCTTCCGGATTGGGAGATATGGCCGTTTCTTTACGGATAAGTAATAATTCATCCGTATCTGATTTGACTCATGAAGATCACACTTCTCCATAAATTTTTCGTTATGCGTCATACATCAGTTTCCCCTTGTTGAAAGAAGCTCGATCCCGAGTTTATATTTGCTTGAATAGTAGCTTCATCGATAAATATTTTTCTTCTCCTGCGTTGATTAGCATCCGCCTTGTATTTAGCATTAACCTTTTCCGATTGTTCTTTTATCTCCTCGACTAGGGCTCCTTCTTAATCAAACTTGTGTATGAATCTTTCCCATACCATGTTTATGACTGACGGCATGTGGATTTACAGATGACTTAAAAAACTCCTCTAAATATTTTCCTTGTTGCTTTTCATATTCTTATGCCTGAAGTTTCATCTAAATCTTATCATTGACGCTCTTTATTTCAAAAGAAGAATTTCTCTTGCACTCCATCTCCTTTGTTTTGGGCCCTCCACTAAGCAGTTCACACATATCATCAATTGTCTCACTCTTTACTTTATCATTTTCCTCCATCGGGACAACATCACTATGTGCAATATCGCTCACAACCTCTTTGGGAATGTCATGCATAATATCCATCTTCACTATCATATCACCATCAACATCATGAATCTCATGCATAACGAGTGTATGCACCTTAGAAGGAATTTCAACAGGCAGGTTCTTCTTTTCTAATTACAACCAAGTCATAGACATCTTCAAATTGCTTCAAATCTTTTGCTAAAGCCTCGTTATCTACCACCAAAAATTTCTTCTTCTCAGTAGTCTTTATCATGGATGACTCCTTTTCTGGAAGAGGCATGAGTGCAATTCAACGTTCATCCTTCTTAAAGATACAAGTATTGCCTCTGCTCCTGTGGGTGGCACCAACATCGAACTATCATGGCCTACCTAAAAGCATATGACAAGTATTCATCTCGACCACATCACACAACACCTCATCGACATAGTTGCGGCCGATAGAAAAAGGAACCCGACACACCTCATCGATCTGCACATCATTGCCCTTGCAAATCCAATCAATCTTGTAGGGAAATGGGTATTTCTCTATCTTCAAACCTAACTTATCCACCATACACCGAGAGACAAAATTCTTGCTACTGCCATTGTCAATGATAATATCACAAATCTTCTGCATCACAGTGCATCTCATGTAGAAGATATTGTGCTCTGGAAGTGGTTCTTCTTTCTTTATTGCTTCTTCAGTGCTCTTTCCAACTTCAAGGTCTTGCTTAGGGTCAAATTAGGGCTGCTTAATCCTTCCATGACCATAGTTAGAGTGTGAACTCGGATGTCGATTGAACACATAATAATAGATAGGAAGAAAATAAGCTTTCAACAATTCCTTCATCTTCACCCATGATCGGATTTTTCGCTTCTGCTAACGAGCTCGATCCTCGCATAATGATTGCCACCAAAAAATTATTTTACCCTTTAGTCGGTAGGCTACTCGCTTAACCTTCTGACCTTCTACCATTCTCAAGTACCCGAAAAATCTCTCTACCTTATCAATCCAATCAAGAAAATCTTCTACATCGAGTTTCCCATTAATAGACGGTAAATCAATCCTCATGTTTTCAGTATCATAGATATCCCATCTTGAGTAGTCTCTATGACCATGATTTTGACACGAGGCTTCAGAGTCGTAGTTGTTGATGCTGTATTCATACTGTTGAGTTGGATCATGTCTTTGGCGACCATCTATACGATCCCGAACTCGTCCAGGGTTCAGACGCTTCGCTACCAATGCAAGTCGGTCTACGCGAGTCTTAATCTGAGCTAGGGTAATAGGGGCTTCATTGCTTGCCATCGGATCAGAGAAACATGGCTCTGATATCAATTAACGCAGCGCGGAAGTGATAAAACTCGGAATCCACCAAAGGTTGTTCTCTAAATCCACAAAGAATGACCTTCAAATCCACGAAGAACTTGAATCCACGGAAAAAATATAATAAAGAGGAAATTTTATTGATAAAAGTGATCTAATAATTTTGGGGTTACATATTTCTTCTTAAATAGAAAAACAAACTAGACTCCTAATAAGACTAGAATTATAAAAAAAATAGAAAGTATCAAATCCTACTCTAAAAAGACTCCCTATAATAGAGGAAACAAATCAGTCAATATGAATCAAAATTGAATTTATTTTCTAATCTAATTTGACTCTAACATTGAATTTATTTCCTAATCTAAATTGACTCCAACTTTATTACTAAAAATAAATAAAAGCCGATTATTTTCGGATTTTTGTCAAAAATCGATGATACTGATGCAAATTCAGAAATCTGTCAATCTAGATGACTTCCTCTCGTCGAGATAGCCGATTTTCATGTATAATATGTTAGAATCCGCCTTCCGGATTGGGAGATATGGTTGTTTCTTTGCAAATAAGTCAATAATTCATCCTTATTTGCATTTGACTCGTGAAGATCACACTTCTCCATGAATTTGCTCGTTATGCGTCCTACATCACAATTATTGTAATAGTAACAGTTATGAATTGCAGTTGCCACTACGATTATATTTGCAAAATTTTGAAATTTGTATTTGCAATTCTTGTGTCAGATGTTTGTTTCAGGGGATCAGATGTTATAGATTTTGTATGGGGATTGATTATAACCGGAGTCGCATTCTAAGGCTTCATTTACAGCTTGGAAAAATTTTGAGCTGCAGCTTATCACAAATTATCTGTGTAAGCAATCAATAGCTCTAGGAGGTATTTTACTTTGTAACTCTAACTTGCAATGAAACAAACAGCAAACAGCTGCAACCGAGCCTTTTAACAAACAGCTACAACTGCGCCAAAAAGAAAAGACCAGTCACAACCACTGCAGTTGTAGATAGAGAAAGAGCTCTCAATGCTAACATGATACAATGGTTTTATGCTCACATATAACACAGGGGTTTGATAGCAGACCATGATAATATTGAAGGAGTTTCTGTATATATAAAAAAATAACTTAGGTCACATCTAAATACATGGTTAGAAATGGTTTCAAGAATTACATCACATCTAAATGCATGGATTCCTAAGAATTGCGTCCCAAGAATTTTTGCAGTCAAGCTCTCAAACGATAGCAAAGGACTCTCTGCAGAAACTTCATAACATTCAACACTACAATATTACTGAGCGTACGCTCCAAATGAACCATATATGTAAGATAAATTTACCTAGCCTTGTCCAAGGCGAAAAAAGGAAAACTCCAACCCCCTTTCTTTTTATTAGATCTTCAATCTGTCATCTGACTCATTTCCATTTATTCAACTGAAATAACCTACTCAACGTGGCACTTAAAAGTACAAAGAATTTTGGTAATTTCACAACAACAAAAAAGGTTACAAACACCTGTATTTTACAACGTCAAATACTAGTATCAATATTTATGGATACAGATCTTCATACTCGATCCAAATGTATCTTCAATAGCGTTTGAAATCTTGGTGAGTCATGCTAATCAGGCAACGATTTTTTATACTTCTCTTAGACTACAAGATATAAAAATGTGGGATCCTTATAGACTCGTGATTGCTAATAGCAATTCATGAGGAAAGACACCAGATTTGTCTCTTATAGTACAGAAAAGAGTATAAAACTTATAGCCCAGTTAGCATTATTCATGTTTTATAAACCGCAATAAATGGCATAAGCACCGAACCTAACCAGAGCTCGCCATCCTTTTCCTCTACTTCACTCACAGCTCGAACAACCTTACCTTGTCTATCCTCAAGCACTTGCATCAACTCCCCATTTGGGCTAAACTTGATAATAATACCATGAAGCCTCCCTCCAATTTGCATCAAATAGTGGTACTTGGCTTTGATTGGAAGTGAGAGGAAAAACTTCCTCAATCGGGGATAAAGGCTCAACACGTGCGCATAAATTGTGCGTCGACAATGGATGGCCACCCAAAACTCGCCCTTCTCGTTTGTTCTCACGTTATCGGGAAATCCAGGAAGTTGAGCAAAAAGCTCTGATGTTCCAGCCTTTTCACCCTTTAGCCAGTATCTACTTAACCTGTATAGAAAAAAGTATATAATTGTTTATACAGTGAGAATTTAAAAACAGAAAAGGATTTTCTTTTATGATCGCTTAGATGGACCATAATGGGTAGGGGTAGGTTATAACCCTCAACTCTCACCACAATTTTGGAGGTTTGGTATAGTGGCAGGGTTTTATGGTATTAGAGCAACTGAGGTTCAAATCACATTGGCCACGCATTTAATGGATCTAAGGAAAAAAAATACACCGCCATGTGACTATGTGAGTCCAGGTTTCAGCCCTTCAAGAAGGAACTCAACTTTCTGGCCCAAGTTAGACACAAAATCATAAGGTTAATTGCGGAAAGAACCCCTGTACTATTGCCCAATTGCAAATAGACCCTTTGTAGTTCTATAGGTGTGGATAGACCCCCTAAGTAATCTTTCCTACTCTTGATAGAGTCAAAAGAGTTCACTCAGGGAATCAATCTGCACAAATAGAACCATAGGGGGTCTATCCGCACTTGGGCTATACTATAGTACTGGGGGTCTAGCTGCAATTAACCAAAAATTATAACCCTCAAACCTCACCACAACTTCATAGTTTTGCTGTAGTGGCAGGGTCCTTTGACAATGATATTTTGGACTTATAGGTTTTTTGGTTCAGTTGGAGATTTCGAGAGAATGAAAGTGTACACCAACCTGCCACGCGGTCCTTCACAGAACACAAAGAATGATCCATCCTTGTTTAGAGATACGCCATTGGGGAACTGGAGGTTTCGAAGAAGGACAGTGGTTTCCTTTGTCACAGGGTTGAATTTCAGAAGTCGGCCTGAAGGTTCTGCAGTGAAAACCAGTTGCATGAAGTTCCTGAAAGAAGTATGATTAATTATTTGATGTATCTCGGGTATACATATATTGGAACCTATAGAACATTTTACTTTATGAGGAATAGCTTTCGAAGCCATAAGGTTGGCTGATTGATTGGAGGAAAACAAAATCCTTATCTAATTAATCTACAGAAGTTGTAGTTCGTCATATTGCTTCACAAAAAATAAAAATTTTATACATTTGTGCACAATAGATTGAGACGTCTATTATGCAGGGTTGTCATGAAAACTGTATACATCTGTGTACCACTGATTGAGATATACATCATTCTGTTAGGCACACAGTACATGAATAGCATGGCAATTAGATGGTCAAACAAACTGATAATTCTTTCCCTAATCAAACTAATCCAACCTAAAAGAAAACATGTAAACATGGACCGCAAACTAGTTATCTGGAAATTGTGCAAGCAGGTATGAGGAAAACAAGCATTTATAGTTAGGGTTAATTGCACATAGACCCTCTGCAGTATCATTGCTTGAAGTTTGAACTTAATACCCCTACCATTTCATTGCTGCAGATAGACCCCCTAGATTTTTTATTTTTATTTTTATTTTTGACTCTTTTACCATTAGATAGATTCACTAATATCACATAGGGGCAAATATGCCAAAATGTCATAAGGACAGAAGAGTCAGAAAATTTAACCCAGGGGGTCTATCTGTAACAATGAAATTACAGGGATAGTAAGTTCAAAACAATGATACTACAGGGGGTCTATGTGCAATTAACCCTTATATTTCTGCTTGACCATTACAATAGACATAATAACAAGTTTCAGGTAGACTGCATACTCATGTAATGCTAGAACCAGGCAATGTACAAGGGCTAAAGGGTGGCCCAGTGCACGAGGCTCCCACCACTGTGGGCTCTGGGGAGGGTCAGATGTACGTAGCCTTACCCCCACTTTGCAGAGAGGCTATTTCCGAGATTTGAACCCGTGACCTCCAGGTCACAAGGCAGCAACCTTACCGTTGGGCCAAGGCTCACCCTCAGGCAATGTACTAGGGCTAATAGTTTTAATCATGGTCCCACTAACTGAAAATTTTAAAGAAACAGCTATGAGTAAACCACAACAGAGATCTCTAGAGAAGATGACACAGCAGACAAGTGTAGATAAGGAAATCTGACTATCAGAGGTATGGGTCAAGGGCATGGATCAGGCAGTAATAAGCAGATAATGTGCCAGGTATGATGTAAATGACAAATGTCAGTTTCATACATTACTACTGAGTGATATAAATAACAAACTATGTTTCGAATTTTATAAAGTGATAATAATAACTGATAAAAAATACGCAAATATTGACCACACAATTGTGAGTATAGTTGGTACCATTCATGACAATAGGAGCATCGAGTACTACTAACAGAGGATAACACTGAGTTTTCTGTTAGATGTATGCAAATTCAAATTTGTAAACAAATATCTCGGATGAGAACCATGGCTAGACTTACCTTATTCAGGATTAAAAGTGGAGACATATTCGAAGGCAATTTTTATGTGTGATGTGATTTGGCCTCAGAAAAGGATAGTCAATTTTGTTCAAATATATTGTCACTCCGGAAAATTTTCTTCCAATATGATTTACATTATAGCGGCAAAGAGATAATACTTTACCAATTGTAAATAGGGGAACATATGACAATGTGATTCCATAACTTGGTTACACATTTGGCAGGACTGACTGTGGAAAGATTACAATAAGAGTTCTGTATATGAAAATCAAAATGACAATGTATAGTTCATATTTTCATTATAGAACCTTGACCAATGAAAAGTGAAAACCATGGGAATCAAATCAGAGAACACCCGGTTATAGCAATTACGAACCAGCCATATTCAAGTTCATATTATTTATCAATTAGAAGAAAAAAGATTGTTCAGCTTATTTTCCCTTTCTTTTTCTTTTTTTATTTATTTTGCGGTCCACATATTTTTGAAGTGCAAATAATATCATAACCTTTTAACCATCATGAAATTTTAGAACAGTGTAACATCACTTAAAAGTATAAAGTGTTAAGATCAACAAATTTCTGCTAATAATTTAACCTGAGAACTACATACCTCCTTTGGAAATTGGTGCTGCTGTCAGTAAAATAGATATTCCCTTCTTCATCAATATCCAAATCATTTGTGAAATTTAAAGGGACCCCTTCTGCCTCTGTAGTTAACTGGGTAGCTAAACCACCTTCAGGTCCTACCTTCAACAGTCCAAAATATGCATCAGCAATGTATAAGTCTCCTGTTTTCTTGTGGAATCGGAGACCCAGTGGGCGTCCACAAATATGCTCATTCTTCAAATAGTCCAAAGGTGAAGACTTAGGGTTACAGATCTCTGACCTTTATTAAACACACATTCATTTCATGGTTAGTATAGTGGATATCGATAAGTAACTGAGAGATATAGACTGCATTGAGCAACTGCAACAAGAACATGTATGTTCATTCTTACAATGTTGAGGTAGTGTATCCAATGCAAAGCTTTAAAAAAAACAAAAACAAAAATAAAATTCACTAGATCAGAGGCATGCGCATTATGCACGTGCTAAAAAAATAAATTTAGCGCAATTAATTCAATATTGATAATGACATTCTTTTGTGTGTAGCGGACATTCTTTTGTGTGTAGCTTAAAGAAAATTATTGCTTAAAATTTTATATGTTTGTTCGTGGAAATTAATTCAATGAAAGGAGTAAAGTTTTATTTAACAGAAGCGATTGAAATATATATATATATATATATATATATATATATATATATATATATATATATATATATATATATATATATTTTATTTTTTGTGTTTGTTTTTTTTTTGACATGAATAGTGCAGAGATTTGAATTCATGACTATCTATAATCCACCTCAAATCATTTACCATTTGAACCATATTTTACGGCTATAATCCTTCTTAAATTTTAGTTCTGATTCATTATTTTTTATTTGTACCTTGATTTGATTAATTAAACTTTATATAATAATATAGACTTTTGTTTATAAAAAATTATATAGACTTTATCTATGTTTTATGGAAAAATATTGATTAAAATGGTTTAGAAACAACAAAGAGAAAAGTGAATATTCAATTGTATAGGCTTTATCTATGTTTACGGTAAAATATGGACAGAATGTTCTAGAATAAAGGGACAAAATCTCTTTTATTAAATTACCTTTTTACCCTTTCAATTATAGTAGGAAAGAGGGCATGTTCACCACTCATCCATTTTTTGGATTGCCCTCACTTGGATCATTATATAGTAGTATAGATATGGTCATCTATCAGTTGAGTCATTATAACAAATTGGAAAGAAACAGAGAGTATACTTTAATACTAAAATCTTAAATATATAATGACATTGCCCCTTACTATTGACACTAAGTAAATCTCCAATCATAAGCAAAAGTTATGGAGTTGTTACACATTAACCTCAGCATTCACATGTTCATCTCACAGCAACCATATAATATAACCTTTTTTCTCTGATTCTTAGAAGAACATAGCGATCTCAACAAAAAGTTAAAAGTAATTTTCCAGCAGTTATATTGAATAGTTTTCTAAATAAAGCTAAATGCTTATCCAAACATTTGTTGAGCCAAAGCTTATTGTATGTGCTAAAACAACTTACTTGAAGTTCAAATTTCCATTTGTCTTCAATCTCACCGAAAAGAAAAACATAAGTTATACAAATACTGTAACAAATTACCGAAACAATTATTCTGTCTATAGACTCTATACTATAGATATTGCACTCTTTCTCCTTGTTTAAGTTATTCCACTTTCTGCTTTTCCTTTTTATATCACAGTCTAATGTTTAGTTTTAAGGTCAAATATCCAGTTGAGAATTAAATGGCTATACTGGTTCTTTATTCTAAACCCATTCTTCTACCCTGAATTATTTTAAATTCATCAACTTTCAAAATCATTCATATGCTAAAAAGCCCAACCTGATTTATTTTTAAACCCATATTTGGTGTTTGGCCCTTTATTATGGTAGTTTAACAAGTATTATAGCAGTTATATCATATTATAGCACTTTATCGTAATTCACATCAGATTAACACAGATTTTGGGTTTAAAATAAAACAGGTTGGATGTTAGCTTGGATGTTTTGGGTGTATGTATGAATGATTTTGGAAGTGCGTGAGCTCAAAATAAATCCGGGTAAAAAATGGGTTTAAAACAAAACCACAGCTTATATCTCAAACAAAAAAAAAAAAAAAAAAAAAAATTCTAAATATCACCAAAATATAGTTCCTTTAACTGAAGAAATTCTTTTCCTGTAAATTCTTCAGAGATATGAAAGAAAACATAGAATTCTCAAGTCCTAACTTCACTAATAAATAAATAAATAATGCTAAAACCATGATTTTTCTGTAACTGAAGAGATTCTTTTCCTGTAAATTCTTCAGAGATATGAAAGAAAACATAGAATTCTCAAGTCCTAACTTCACTAATAAATAAATAAATAATGCTAAAACCATGATTTTTCTGAACTTTAAGCTCAATTCTTCAACAACTCCGCAAAAATAAAATAAAATAAAATAAAATAAATCCAATCTTTACCAAAAAAAAAAAACTAATCTCTCACCTAACTGGCGAAGTGTAGGCAAAATCAGACCAAGACTCGCCATTCCAGAACAAAACCCTACCATCAGCAACACCAGTGTAGGGCCCACGCCCCTGAGGGTCAAAAGCGACGCTCTCCGGCCCCTGAACCTGACCCAAAAACCTAACCTCCGCCCTCTGCAGAGAATCCTCGGCGTCCCTCGCGGTCGGGATCTCCGCCGCCGGCGGTAACTCGACCGCGTAGGTCTCGAACCCCGGGAACTCCGCCATCGAGCTGTGGTTGAGGGGGTCGGTGCCGCAGTAGAGAGCTAAGAGGAGGAAAGCTCCGGCGAGGAGTTTTGTCGCCGGCGACATTTTTTGGGGGTTAGTTTGGTAATTATCTGATCGTTTTGGTTTTTTTTATTATTATTCTTGTTGCTGGGTTGGAGATTTTATGGAGGGAGTGAAGTAGGTAGAAGGTGAGGTAGTTGACTGCTGGCGGAGTTGATGTTTGTTTTCTGGACACATTTTCATTTTAGCCCGTTTCAGACTTTTATTTTTAAAAAGAGACCCCCTTCATACTTATTTGCAAGTTCCGACCAGTTTACCAGGTAAGAAACTGGTATGGCTAATTGAACGAGAAAAATTTTCCGAAACTACACGGGAATTCATTTCCCGTGTAGTTTCGTGGCGGAACTAAAAACTAATGGGAGTTTTTGTTGTGTGAAAACTACACGGGAAATCATTTCTCGTGGAGTTTAGTTCGACTAAACTTCACGGAAATGATTTCCGTGTAGTTTTGGAAAAATTCGCAAGTTTGACCCGATTCCACCACAACTGGCGAATCGAAACTTGCAAATAAGTATGAATAGGATCATTTTTTAAAAATAAAAGTCTAAAATGGGCTAAAATGCAAATTTGTCCTTGTTTTCTGCATAATTGTGCAATGTTTCACGAGACGTTTTACACTTTAGTGCCTGACTTTTCATATATTGACATTTCTTTTCTTTTTTGGTTTTAGATCTGTAAATCAGGCTTTGCTTTAGAATTTGATTTTTTTCAATAGCGGATACATAAGTAATTAAAAAGATTTACAATTGATCTTGGCATGGTGGCTTTTTGCGCAATTTGGATGGATGTACGATCCAAAAAGTAGAGTCGTAGGGGATAGTCTTGGGACTCACTCTTGCGTGGGGGGAGGGCTAAGGCAAGCAATTATGGAACGTGATGCAAAGGGTGGTAAATGCTCTCAAGTCTGAGAATGCTAATCAAATGCATATTGCATTACCGGAGCAACCATAGGTTCTTATGAGTTGGGATTGGATGGTAGAGGTTACTCATATCTATCGAGAAGGAAATCGGGTTTCGAATTATTTGGCGGGACGCGCTTTGGAGATTTAAGTGGGTTCAAGGATTATTCACGATCTTCCAGTTGATACTCAGGTTCTTTTAGATAGGGATTGCTCTGGGTTCCTATGAACCGTGCTTGTGCTAAGTAATTTTTTCTTCACGGGCTCTTTTGAGCCCCCTAGCCTGCCAATAAAAGAGTTTACAATTGTCCACGGTGAGTTTCCATATTATGAAAAGGTATATAATCGTATCATTAGCAATACTATTAAGTACATATTTCTTAATATTTATTATTGTTGAACTCTCATTGAGCCAAATATCACTCATTTTATTTCACAACTTGCTTTTTATCAACTTTTTTTAAAAAAAAAACGAAAAAAGAAAGAAAAAAAAGAAACTTTTTTCATAGTTGTCGTGGCTACAGGTGAAATCAACATCATCTTTAAAAACAAATATACTAAAGGATAGATCTCACTACCAGTTATAGGGGTTGAACTTGGATTTTTTTAAAAACTAGATATGACAAGGATCGGTTGGGTTCTTTAGGTGAAACTATCACTCGACATCATAACACTCAATTTCTTTACGTTGCATTTTGGAATCCAATTATTTTGTTATAAATTATAAAGGAATAAATGTAGAGGAGGAACATGTCATGAGGGGGTTTTATAATGGAGTCAGGTTGGGTTTCTTTGGCGAAATAGTGTCACGTGACACCACTTTGCTAAGAGTGGATCTGCCCTTGACTTTATTCATATAAATTAGCACAATTAATTTAGATCCCTTGACTTTATTCATTCATATAAATTAGTGCAATTAATTTAGATCCCTTGACTTTATTCATATAAATTAGTACATTTAATTCGGTGTACATTGCAAATAGTCCTTCTCACCTATAAACCTTTAGTACTCTTTTTGCACTATTTTAGTAGCTTTCACGAGAAAGTTAAAAGCCTCCACTCTGGGCGCCATCGCTGCCTATGCTATAGCGCCTTATTCATTTAAAGGAAAAAAAATATGAACAAATGTATATGACTAAAGATAACAATTAAATTAACTAAGACAAACTCAGTGCGGGTTGCTGAGATTATGTCTTTGATTTTGTATAACATTATAATAATTAAATATCGAGGTCTATCATAGTTAGGAGATTTGGTCTCATCATAATAGGAGTTTGTATCAAATTATGTTAGGAAGTTAGGTGATCATTACATTTCATTGCACTTTTATACCCTAATTATCTATTTTATTAAATAAACATATTTGCTAATAATATTTTTTATCTTAATCTGAGGTAATGAAGAATTATCGAATAAAAACTTAAAAGAATATATTTTCCTCATTTTTCAAGCCCATATTGAAGCCTAGAAGAAGCTCAAAAGATAAAAGTCCATGAAGAAATCGAATCAACAAGTCAACAGAAATCTGTTACGAACTAATCGATGCACTAATCAATTAGCTACGTATCAATGATTGATTTTGATTTCTTAGAGTCCATGTTTGATCCAAGGGCTATCGTTGATTGCTATAGGCTATAAATAGCGGCCGGGGAGGGGAGGGGAGGAATAGAGTGAGGGCGTTTGAAGTGTGTAAAATTTTATAAACTCCTTTTTGGAGAGAAGAGTCAATCTTGATTGAGAACACCTTCCAAAGTTATAAAGATTTTATTTGCAATAAATAAAAAATTTCCTTTTAATTTTTGTTCTTCTTGTCTTTTGATAATGAAGATGAATATTTGTTTCACAAGGGCTAACGCCTTATAATGTAAGTTTTATTTTTCTCTTTTATTTTTATTTTAGAATTGCATATTTTAAGATTTTATTTCTTGTTTTTATTTCATATTTGGTAGATTAGATTTATTGGTTTGTAGTGTAGATTTATTTTCTTGCTCTTCTAATTGCTTCGTAGTGTAGATTTTCTTTCTTTCTTTATTTGATTTGTGGTTTAGATTTACTTTCTTATCTTTAATGCTTTCTAGTATAAATTTTCTTTCTTTATTTTTATTTGGTAATATGAGTAGCTAATTCTTGTAGAAAACCTAGGATTAGATGAACTAGTTCAATTTCTTTTTTTATTTTTGAATTACTCTCTTCGTGCTTAAAATGATCATGCTTAGGATAATTAACTAGAGAACTAATTGGTAGAAAAAGACCTTGATAGTCTATATTTTCTTTGAGTGGTTTGATAGGTTATGCTTATTCAATTCTAGTTATTTATTTCTTTTATGAATGGTGATATTGCTTGGATATGAATTTGATAAGTTATACTTATTTTGAGTAACTTGATAGTCTATGCTTAGGAATTCTAAAGAAATATGAGAATTAAAATAGAGTAGTTTTAATTCCAAATTGAAATTAACTAGTGGATTCAATCCTAGATTCCTAGTCTTCTATCTTGATTTCCTCCATCTTTTCAATTGTTTATTGTTTTGATTTCTTATTTTAAGTCTCCTCTTTGTTTCCTTTTTATTTGTCTTTTGTTCCCTCTTTCCTCCCTCTTATTTTAGCATTTCATTTTTGTGACAAAACTCTTTGTCCAAAATATACCACTCTCATTCTTTGTTCCTACACATTTTAAGAACCAATTTAGATTAGTCTTTCTAATACTCTTATTCCCCGTGGATCGATATCTTAAATACTATAACTTGATTGTTATGCACTTATAACTTAGCATATTTCTATCTGCATCAAGTTTTTGGCACCATTGCTGGGGAGGGTGCTTGTAATTAGGAGATCTCTATTTTAGTTTTTTGATTTATACGTTTCATTGTGAAGAATTGAACTAGTTGAAGATTAAAAATTGAAGAAGAAGATTTACTTCAAGAGGAGCTAACACCTTAAAAATGTGAGTTCTCTTTCTTGTGATTTTCAATTCAACCCTCTAGTTAGGATTTTCACGTTAGAGAAAATTGGGAACTAATAATAAAAATAAAACTTTCTCCTTTTGACCATAATAAAATCACCCTTCACTCGAATAACTACTAAATAAGATAATAAATTCAAACAAGAGCTCTCTTTCTCACGTTTATTTATTTGGTGACCTAATTAAAAAATATTTTATTTTTGCATCCTCTTGTCGTTATTTTTAATTCTTAGGGTTGCATTGCATGTAGCTAGTAGGAATTCACTAAAGTGATTTGACCATTTTGATTTGAGCACTCACTTGAAAATACTCTTTAGGGCAAAAATCTCTAATTAATATAAGATGAGGGATTTCATCACCTTTTTCTTAACCTACAAATCACTAATTCCTCATTATACAAACCCAAGCCTTCTAAAACTCATTAGACCCTGACCCCTAAGGATTTAAGCTCATTAAGGTATAAGAAATTTTTTTAAGTGAACCGGTTAAAGTTTATTTGACTCTATTGGTGTCTAATGTAAGGTTTAGGGGTTGCATAAGGCACTCCATAAGGAAAGAGGTGTTTAATTGGTCATTGACCTCCCCCTAGTACTATCCTTACATGACTAACTGATCAAGTTAACTTGGATATTTTCACTAAAGAAATTTTTGGTTAGGAGCTGGTCTAGTGGAGTTTATGCTTAACCCCAAAATTAATGGTGATTGTTCAAGTGGTTGTCTTTTGATTTGTTTAGTTAGGTTTTTCTTTTATCTATCCTTCTTTTTCTTTTTCAAAAATCTTTTAGATCTTTTAGTTTTGTTTCCTTCTTAAAAACAAAAAGAAAATTTGTTTTAGATCTTTTTCTTAGGTTTTATAAAAATAAATTCAAAAAGATCTTTAATTAGTGTATGCAAATTTGGATTATGGATAATACAAATCGCTTAATTCGTGTTGAATCTAATTTTGAAACTAAAAACATGATAAATCCTAATCCACCCGTTCTTCAAGATATGTGTTATCTTACTAGGAATGCAATCACATCTTGCATTAAACTTTCTAAAATTAATAGTGATAATTATGAGCTTAGACCTCACTTTATAAACATGCTTTCAAAATTCTTAGCAAATTAATCCGAAGATGCATACATTTTTATATCTGAATTTAAAAAAGTGTGTCTTATGATTAAGATCGGAGAGTTATTTGAGGATGCAATTAAGCTCAGATTTATCCCCTTTGCTCTCAAGGACAAAGTCAAGAAATGACTGTATAGCTTGCCCACAAATTCTCTCTCGATTTGGGATGAATTTTTTTACTATTTTTCTAAAAAAATTTATTCCAATCCACAAAATGGTAAAGCTTAAAATCACCATTCAGTCTTACAAAATAATTCCAAAGGAGTCATTCTGGAAGTATTTTGATAGGTTCAAGGATCTTCTCATCTAATGTCCTCATCATGGCCTAGTAAAATGGTGTTTATGCCAAATTATCTATGAAGAATTAGATTATTCTGCAAAGACATCCTTAGAATCTATGTGTTAAGGGGATTTTATGAAGAAAAATGCTGACGAAGCCTGAGAATTCTTGGAGAATTTATCTAAAAAAACCATGCAGTGAGAACACTGTAAATAAAGAGTTTCTCCCCCAACCGAAACCAGTAGTCTTTTTATAGAGTCTAACATAGCTTCTGAAGCAAAAATGACTACAATCCTGCATATGTTAGAAGCTCTAGAAACTAAAGAACGAGCCCCAGCTCAAATCAATCAAATCTCTACCTCAGGATGTCATAACTGCCTATCTCAAGCCTATATTTCAGAGGAATGTCCTCTTTTAGGAAATAATTAATCCCTAGAGCAGATGAACGCTACATTTTAGCATCTCAAAAATGATCCATTTTCTTCAACCTACAATCAGAGTTGGAGAAATCATCCAAAATTTACATGGAATTAGAAAATTTTCTCCGGAAATTAAAATTTCATACTGATCATCACATTTTATTACATTTGTATACCCTCATTATCTATCTTACTTGAATAAATATGTCACTAATAACATGTTTTATCTTAATTTGTAGGCTAATGAAGAGTTAATGAATAAAAGCTCAAAAAAGCTAAATTCTCTGATTTTTTGCCATTTATTGAAGCCCAATATGAAGACAAAAGAAGGACAAAAAAAGCTTAAGGATCCATGAAGAAATCGGGTCAAGAAATCAACAAGAACTAAAATTTGGTTACAAACTGATAGGATTTTAATGATATCCTAGAGTTGCAAGCATACAACCTTCAAGTTATAGTATAAAAAGTTATCAATCCCACGATGAACGGGTTTTGTAAGAGTTTGTTCAAGTTTTGGTTCTCAAATTATACGCGACAATTAGGAGTTTATTCAAATAAAATGAAAGTGAGAGGTTAAAGAGTGGATGTGGATTATGCGCAAATGAAAGAAAAACGAGAAAGAAAATGTATATGGAGAGATTAAGAGTGTGATTGTGACAAAGTGTAAATAAATCAAAATGGAAGTGAGAATGGAGAGATGGAGAGTGAGAGAAAATAAGTGCAAAGAAAATAAAACAAAATTGAGATGAGGGAGAGATGAAAAGGACAATCAAAATCAAAGAAACAAAATCAAGAACAAAGAGGCAAAATAAGAAAGCAAAAGACGGAGGATTCAATTAAAGATATTGAGGGATCTAGAATTGAATCCACTAGCTAATCCCACTTATAAGTTCATGAATCATTCTCTTTTATCACATTTCATTTTAGATTTATTAAGTATAGACTATCAAACCACTTAAGGAAAACATAACCTATCAAATTATCACCTAAATGAAATCAATACTGATGAGAAGAACATCAACAAGATATTAACCCTAGAGTTCATAAGCATAATCTACCAAACCACTTAAGAATAGACTATCAAATTCTTCTTCTATCAATTAGTTCTCTAGTTGATTATCCTAAACATGGTCATTTTAAGAGCAAGAGAGCAATTCAAGAATCATAAAAGAGATTAGACTAGTTTCATGAATTCTAGATTCCCTACAATGGTTTAGTTCCACATCTTTGAAAAATAAAAGAAATCAAGAGAGGGAGGAGGGAAAGAAAACTTAGTACAAAAAGGAAAATAAGAGCAAAGAAAATAAAGAGAAAGAAAAGAAAAGAAAATTGCAAAGAAAGTAAATCTAATCTATGAATTAAAGACAATGCATGAAAGTAAATTGCATGAAAGTAAATCTATTCCACAAAACAAAATAAAATGAACAAGAAAATAAGAAAAGATCAAACCCTCAATTCCACATCTTCTTCTTCTTCCTCCTATTGGTCCTTGGACAAGAGAAGATAGAAGAAAATTAAAGGGGTGAAAATTTTTATTTATTGTGTAACAAAAATTATAATTTTTGGAAGGTCTTCTCTATTAAGAGTAACCCTCCTCTCCAAATAGAGTTTTTACAAAATATTTCACACTCAAACCTCTCCCCCTCTACCCCTATTTATAGCCCAACGGAGTGAACATGAACCATTGGATCAAACTTGGCCACCAAGAAGTTGAAATCAGCCCTAATTCGGAATCAGTTGAAAACCAATCGGTCGGTTAATCGGTCGGCCAACCGATTGGCCAATCGGTCAGCCGATCGATTTGTCGACCGATTGGTTTCCAACCGATTTTGTCTTTTTCTTGATATTTTTGCACGAATTCTTCTTGGATTTCTTGGGTGTCTTGGGCCTTCATTTGTCTTCAGATTTGGGCTTTAAAAATTGGTAGAAATTCAGAGGATTTGAGTCATATAGGCTCTTATTCATTAATACTCCATTAGCCTGCAAATTAAGATAAAAATAGTTATTAGCAGGATATTTATTCATATAAAATAGGTAATGAGGGTATAAAATTATAATTGAACTGTGATTATCAAATACCCCCACACCTAAACTTTTGCTAGTCCTCTAGCAAAGAAAGAAAATGAAAGAAAATTCCTAACTCACTTTCGCAGGAATCGAGGTTGTATTTAGCGCATACAACAAGCCTTTAAACCCCTGAGTTACCCCAGTGGACGAGTTGTAGTCTCGTGAGGGTTTGCAGTGAATATACCCATAAAATTTAGTCAACTTGCCAATTTAAAAAAGTTAGTGAATAATAAATTTGCGTGATAAATTTAAACATTCTAATTAAAGGTAGTTGATACCTCAAGAAAATATTTTTATATATAACTCCAAAGTATATCTCTTTAGAAAATCTTTCATTATTGATGGGAAATAAATGATTACCTCCTAAGTTGCAAGTATACAACCTTGATCAAGTTATAGTATAAAAAGTTATCGATCCCACGAGGAACGGGTTTTGTAAGAGTTTGTTCAAGTTTTAGTTGTCAAATTATGCACGACAATTAGGAGTTTGTTCAAATAAAATGAAAACATGGTGAGAAAGTGGTTGTGAGAGATTAGAAAGTGGATGTGGATTATGTACAAAATAAATTAAACAAGGAAGAAAATATATTGTGGAGAGATTAAGAGTGTGATTGTGACAAAGTGTAAATAAAAGCAAAATGAAAGTGAGAGTGAGGAGATTAGAGAATGAAAGCGGATGTATGCAAATAAACCAAAATGAGAATGAGAGAGTGTGAGAAGTAAAAAGGAAATGAAATCAAGAAATCAAGAAGTCAAGAAATCAAAATCAAGAAAGCAAAAGATGAAGGATTCAATTAGAGATATGAAGGAATCTAGAATTGAATCTACTAGCTAATCTCACTTATAAGATATGAACCGTTCTCTTTTTATCATATTCCACTTTAGATTTATTAAGCATAGGATATCAAATCACTTAAGGAAAGCATAACCTATCAAACTATCACCTAAGCAAAATCAATACTCATGAGAAGAATAATAACAAGATAGTAATCCTAGAATTCATAAGCATAACCTATCAAACCACTTAAGGAAAGCATAGACTATCAAATTCTTCTTCTACCGATTAGTTCTCTAGTTGATTAACCTAAACATGATCATTTTAAGCATAAGAGAATGATTCACAAATATAAGAGAGAATTAGACTAGTTTCATGCAAAACTAGATCCCCACAAGAGGTTAGTTCCACATCTTTGAAAAATTAAAAGAAAGAAATAAAGAAAAGAAAAGAGAATGAGAAGAAAAGAAATAAAAACAATCTAACTAATTACAAGGAAATAAATCTATACTACAAATTAAAGACATGACATGAAAGTAAATTGCATGAAAGTAAATCTATTCTACAAAGCATATAAATAAACAAGAAATGAAAAAGAAATAAAAGAAAAATCAACAACTCCTGATCTTCATCTCATCCTCCTTTTGGTCCTTGGACAAGAAGAAGAGAAAGGAAATTGAAGAGGTGAAAAATTTTATTTATTGTGTAATAAAAGTTACAGTTTTTGGAAGGTCTTCTCAATTAAGAGTAACCCTCCTCTCCAAATAGCATTTTTACAAAATATTTCACACTCAAAGCTCTCTCCCTCTACCCCTATTTATAGCCCAACGGAGTGAACATGAACCATTGGATCAAACTTGGCCACCAAGGAGTTGAAATCAGCCCTTAATTCGGAATCAGTTGAAAACCAATCGGTTGGCCAATCGGTCGGCTGACCGACTGGGCGACCGATTGGTTTCCAACCGATTTTGTCTTTTCTTGATATTTTTACACGAATTCTTCTTGGATTCCTTGGGTGTCTTGGGCCTTCGTTTGTCTTCAGATTTGGGCTTCAAAAATTGATAGAAATTCAGAGGATTTGAGTCATATGGGCTCTTATTCATTAATACTCCATTAGCCTGCAAATTAAGATAAAAATAGTTATTAGCAGGATATTTATTCATATAAAATAGGTAATGAGGGTATAAAATTGTAATTAAATTGTGATTATCAAATACCCCCACACCTAAACTTTTGCTAGTCCTCTAGCAAAGAAAAAAAATGAAAGAAAATTCCTAACTCACTTTCGCAGGAATCGCGATTGTATTTAGCGCATATAACAAGCCTTTAAACCTCTGGGTTACCCCAGTGGACGAGTTGTAGTCTTATAAGGGTTTGCAGTGAATATACCCATAAAATTCAGTCAACTTGCCAATTTAAAGAAGTTAATGAAATAATTAATTCATTTGATATATTCAAACATTCCAATTGAAGTTGGTTAATACTCAAGAAAACGCTTTTATCATAACTCCAATGTAATTTTCTTAAGAAAATCCTTCCTTTATAGTTATACAAAACCAAGTTTAACTCAAAATTTTAATTTAAAAGTCTTGAAAAGAACATGCTAACTCTTTGTTTTAAACAAACTTCAAGTCTTTTAATCCATTTAATTCTTCAAGAACATATACAAATATAACTATATATAAAAACATGGTTAGTATGATGTTTTTTTAACTCTTTATTCCTTGGTGGTTTTGTTCTTTTTAATCGGGCTTTCTAAGTGACCATTTAGTGAGTTTTGGGCCAATGAATCCCAACCCAATTGGGCTTAGGTCATTAAGCATAAAAATACTCCTTGGGCTTAATTACTCAGTCAAGTTAGGCTTAGTAAAATAGAACCACCAATGATTTTAAGAGAAATTTATTTGGTGCCCATTTTTCGTACTCTTCTTTTTGTTAAGTTAGTATAATATATATATGTGTATATGTATATATATTCTGAAAAATGTTTGGATCAAGACAACTTGAAAAATTATTTTCAACTCTAAGCGAAGCATGCAAAAATTTCATTACTTTAATTAAAAATCCAAGTTAAAACTTAAGTGAAGTATGCTACTTTGAACATCAATTTCTCTGAAATTTATTTAGAGTTATCATAAAAGATAAACTTGATATAAAACTAACTAAAGATTAGAAGATTTAAAATCTATTAAATAAATCAATTATTAATCAACTCTATTAAGTCGGCAAGTGACAAAAAATGATTATTATTTTTATATAAAAAGAAAAGAAAAAATGGTGAGAAAAAGAGGGAAAATGGTTAAAACAAAGAGGAAAAAATGACTAAGCCCATCCCCACACCTAAATTTTGCATTGTCCTCAATGAAAATTCTATTATGCACAAGGTAAAGCATATAATAATTGAAGCACTTACAGCTTATTCAATGACTTGAATAATGATAAAAATTCTGCAATTACCTTTAATATGAGGGTGATGGAGTCAAAATTTTATTCTCTATTTTTTCACAAATTTTTAAAATTTTTACATATATATATATATATATATATATATATATATATATATATATATATATATATATATATATATATATATATATATATATATATATATATATATATATATATATATATTGGGTGAAACAAAGAAGAATAAGAAGCTCTCACATGAGAGAAGAATAAATTCTTTTATTATTATGAGACAAAAATAAAAATGTAGAATAAAAGATGAAACAGAGAAGCTCACATTCTACATTAAATCCTAGCTTATTCTTGAAAATTTTACCTCGAAATTTAAAGAATTCTAAAATAATATAATCACTGATGTGCTTAAATTCCAAAAATTTTAGGGTTTTTAGTGATGTTTGCAGCAATGGAAGGTAGGTATTAATGGTTGTATGCTTTTTGAACTTATATTCGTTATTAACAAAAATTTCATCAAAAATGAAATCTTGTTGTTTTCTATTTTCCAAAAAACTAAATTCATTAACAAAGGGTTCTTCAAATATTGGCTTCAAGATGCATGTATTCAATATAATTCTCTCGTTCTGAAGGTCTTGATTATTAACCTGGTTACCTGACTGTTGTGAATAGATTGCATTCACTTGAGCTTGAAAAGTTGAACTTGACCCCGTGTCCCTTGGGTTGGTCACGGGTTGAGTCAGAAATGATCTTTTCTCTCTCTCACTTATAGCGCTAGCTAGTTGACCAAACTGGATTTCTAATCTAGCTATGGCTTGAGTGTTGGAATTGAGAATTTATCCTGTTGATTGCATAAAGGAGTTCATCGTGCTAGATGTTTGAGTCAACAAGTTCGTGGTCTGTGTAGATGTTTTAATCAAGGCTTGCAAACCCTTTCCAAAATATTAAGACGTTTCTCAGCATTTGAAGGAATATGATTTGTAGATTGATGCTGAGGAAACTGATTTGGAAATGGCTGATTCGATTGTGGAAAATTGAGAGGAACTGTATTTCCCCTAGGAAATTGTTGGTTTGAAGAGGGAGTGAAATTTTAATTCCCGGAGTAGTTTTCCTGGTTCCATACAAAATTCGGATGATTTCTCCAACCTGGATTGTAGGTTGGAGAAAATAGATCATTCACCGGACGCTGGAATGCAGCGTTTACCTGATCTAGCGGTTGATTATTTCCTAAGAGAGGATATTCCTCTAAAGCATGAGATGGAGAAAGACAGTTGTGACAACCTAAGGCAGAAACTTGGTTGATTTGAGCTCGAGCTCGTTCTTTGACTTCTAAAGCTTCTAACCTACGCATGATTGTAGCCATCTTTGCTTCAGAGGCTATGTTCATTTCTAAGAAAAGACCACGGTTTTGGTTGGGAACCGATGAAACTTCGGTCATCACAATGTTCCCATCGCATGATTTTCTCGGATAAACTCTCTAAAAAGTCCCAAGCTTCATCGGCATTTTTCTTCATGAAATCCCCTTGACACATTGACTCTAAGGAAGTTTTTGAAGAATAATTCAATCCTTCATTAATGATTTGGCATAATCGCCACTTTTCAAGACCATGGTGAGGATATTGGATAAGAAGATCCTTAAATTTGTCAAAATACTTTCAAAAAGGTTCTCCCGGGATAATTTTAAAATTTTGAATGCTGTTGCTAAGCTTGACCGTTTTGTGGACAAGAAAGAATTTTTTCAAAAAAACTGTTACAAATTCACCCCAAGTTGAGATGAAATCTGTGGGTAAACTATACAGCCATTTTTTGGCTTTGTCCTTAAGGGCAAAAGAATAAATCGAAGCTTGATCGCATCCTCGGATAAGTCCCTCATCTTCATCATGCGGTAAACTTTTTAAATTCGGAGATAAAGATGTATGCGTCTTCGGTTTCAACTCCTAAGAATTTTGGAAGCATGTTTAAGAAATGCGGTTGAAGTTCAAAATTTGTTCCATTTACCTCGGGGAGCTTAATGCAAGATGGGATTGTATTCCTAGTTGGGTAACATATATCTTGAAGAACGGATGGATTAGGGTTGGTCGTTTCTTCAAATGTTTCAAAAGATGAATCAATACGGATTAAACGATTTGTATTATCCCTAATCCAAGCTTGCATACACCAAAGCAAATTCTTTTTATAATTTTTTTTAAAGAAAAAAGTAAAAGTTAGTTTTTTTTGTTTTAATGAAAAAGGAAAAGAGAAAAAGTTAAGAAGATGATGAGAAAAAGAAAAAGGAAAACTAACTAAAAATAAATTAAGGCAATCACTTTTCAATTACCCTAACTTCTAGGGTTAAGCCTAAACTCCACTAGACCAGCTCCTAACTAAAAATTCCTCAAGTGAAAAGATCAAAGTTTACTCAGGTAATTAGCCATGTAAGGATAGTACTAGAGGGAGATCAAAGATCAATTAAGTATCTCGTTCCTTGCAGAGCACTTTACGCAACCCACAAACCTTGTCTTAGACACCAATTAATCCAAATAAACTTGGACCGGTTCACTTAAGGAATTATTGTTCCTTAATGAGCTCGAATCCTTAGGGGCCAATGTCTAATCAGTTTTAAGAGGCTTGGGTATGTGTAGTGAGGAATTAGTTGTTTTTGGGCTAAGAAAAGGGTGATAAAATCCCTCACCTTATCTTGATTAATGGATTTTGCCTTAAAAATATTTTCAAGTGAGTGCCAAATCAAGATACTCAAATCACTTTGGTGAATTCCTACTATTATATGAAATGCAGCCCTAGAAATTAAAAGCAACTAAAAAGGATGCCAAAGTAAAAATCTTTTTTTTAATTATGGTTAACAACAAACAATGTGAGAGATGTGGAAATTATTTGAGTTTATTATCTTGTTAGTCAAAGTCCTAGTGGAGGATAGATTTTATTATGGTCAACAAGAAAGACTGTCTATATATTTTTTTCTTTTTTTATTAACCTAATTGTCTCTAGTTGTGATGAACTATCTAAAGGGTGGAATTGAGAATACTAGAAAGAAGAGTTACCCACATAAATGCAATCCAAAGCCTCGTTGGAGGCAAATCTTCAATCTCGAATCTTCAACTCTTAATCTTCAAGCTCCAAGTTCCTTCACAAATGAAAAACACACAAGTTAAAGAACTAAAATAGAAAAATTTCCTACTTAACACCGTTCCCCAGCAACGGCGCTAAAAACTTGATGGGAAATAAATGATTACCTCCTAAGTTGCAAGTATACAACCTTGATCAAGTTATAGTATAAAAAGTTATCGATCCCACGAGGAATGAGTTTTGTAAGAGTTTGTTCAAGTTTTAGTTCTCAAATTATGCGAGACAATTAGGAGTTTGTTCAAATAAAATGAAAACATGGTGAGAAAGTGGTTGTGAGAGATTACAGAGTGGATGTAGATTATGTGCAAAATAAATGAAACAAGGAAGAAAATGTGTTGTGGAGAGATTAAGAGTGTGATTGTGACAAAGTGTAAATAAAAGCAAAATGAAAGTGAAAGTGAGGAGATTAGAGAATGAAAACGGATGTATGCAAATAAACCAAAATGAGAATGAGAGAGTGTGAGAAGTAAAAGGAAATGAAATCAAGAAATCAAGAAGTCAAGAAATTAAAATCAAGAAAGCAAAAGATGGAGGATTCAATTAGAGATATGAAGGAATCTAGAATTGAATCTACTAGCTAATCTCACTTATAAGATATGAGCCGTTCTTTTTATCACATTCCATTTTAGATTTATTAAGCATAGGATATCAAACCACTTAAGGAAAGCATAACCTATCAAATTATCACCTAAGCAAAATCAATACTCATGAGAAGAATAATAACAAGATAGTAATCATAGAATTCATAAGCATAACCTATCAAACCACTTAAGGAAAACATAGACTATCAAATTCTTCTTCTACCGATTAGTTATCTAGTTGATTAACCTAAACATGATCATTTTAAGCATAAGAGAATGATTCACAAATATAAGAGAGAATTAGACTAGTTTCATGCAAAACTAGATCCCCACAAGAGGTTAGTTCCACATCTTTGAAAAATTAAAAGAAAGAAATAAAGAAAAGAAAAGAAAAGAGAATGAGAAGAAAAGAAATAAAAATAATCTAACTAATTGCCGGAAATAAATCTATACTACAAATTAAAGACAAGACATAAAAGTAAATTGCATGAAAGTAAATCTATTCTACAAAGCATATAAATAAACAAGAAATGAAAAAGAAATAAAAGAAAAACTAACAACTCGATCTTCATCTCATCCTCCTTTTGGTCCTTGGACAAGAAGAAGAGAAAGAAAATTGAAGGGGTGAAAATTTTTATTTATTGTGTAATAAAAGTTACAGCTTTTGAAAGGTCTTCTCAATTAAGAGTAACTCTCCTCTCCAAATAGAGTTTTACAAAATATTTCATACTCAAAGCTCTCCCCCTCTACCCTATTTATAGCCCAACGGAGTGAACATGAACCATTGGATCAAATTTGGCCACCAAGGAGTTGAAATCAGCCCTTAATTCAGAATCAGTTCAAAACTAACCGGTTGGTCGATTGGTAGATTGGCCAATCGGTCGACCCGACCAGATTGGCTGACCGATTAGTTTCCAACCGATTTTTTCTTTTCTTGATATTTTTGCACGAATTCTTCTTGAATTCCTTGGGTGTCTTGGGCCTTCGTTTGTCTTTAGATTTGGGCTTCAAAAATTTGTAGAAATTCAGAGGATTTGAGTCATATGGGCTCTTATTCATTAATACTCCATTAGCCTGCAAATTAGGATAAAAATAGTTATTAGCAGGATATTTATTCATATAAAATAGGTAATGAGGGTATAAAATTGTAATTAAATTGTGATTATAAATTATAGAAATACAACACCAAATCTTAACTTAGAAATTCAATTTAAAAGTTTTTGAAAAGAACATGCTAACTATTTGTTTTTAATAATTTTCAAGTCTCCAAATTTTTTTTAATTTTTTTAACTCTTTATCCCTTAGTGATTTTTTTCTTTATCGGGCTTTCTTAGTGACCATTTAATGAGTTTTGGGCCAATGAATCCCAACCCAATTGGGCTTAGGTCATTAAGCATAGAAATACTCATTGGACTTAATTACTCGGTCAACTTAGGCTTTATAAGATAAAATCACCTTGAGTTTTAAGAGAAATTTTTATTTTGGTGCCCAATTTTCGCACTCTTCTTTTGTAAAATTTTTTTGTATTTATTTTTATTTTTATTTTTTAAATTTTTATTTAAGACACTTGAAAAATTATTACAAACTCTAAGCTACGCATGCGAAAAATTTCATTACTTCAATTAAAAATCTAAGTTTGGACTTAAGTGAAGTATACTACTTTGAAAATTATTTCTTAAGACATTTATTTGGAGTTATCATAAAAGGTAAACTTGAGTATAAAACTAACTAAAGATTAGAAGATTCACAATTTATCAAATAGATCAATTACTAATTAACTCAAATAATTTGGCAAGTGACAATATTTCTATTTTTTCAATAAAGGAAAGGGTAAAATAAAGAGGAAAACATAATGAAAAGGTAAAATAAAGAGTGAAAATAACTAAGAACCCCACCCCCACACCTAAATTTTACATTGTCCTCAATGCAATTTCTATAATGCACAAAGTAAAGCAGATAAGATTTGAAATACTTACATTTGCTCGGTCGACTTGAACAATGATAATAAAAAATCTGCAATTACCTTTGGTGTGAGAGGGTGAAGGCAAATATATATATATATATATATATATATATATATATATATATATATATATATATATATATATATATATATATATATATATATATTATTATTATTATTATTATTATTGAAAAAAATGAACAAGAAACTCTCAAATGAGAGAAGAATAAATTCTTTTTATTTTTATTATGAGACAAAGAAGAGAAAAATGTAGAATAAAAGATTAAACATGAGAAGTTCATATTCTACATTAAATCCTATCTTATTCTTGAAAATTCTACCTCAGATTTTAAAGAAATTCAAAATGATATAATCAAAGATGTGCTTCAGTTTAGAATATTTCAAGGTTTTCAATGATTTTAGCAACAATGGAAGATAGGAAATAATGGTGTTATGCATTTTAAACTTAGATTTATTTACAAAAGTTGGTCCAACCAATTTTTCTATAAAATTTTTCTCAAACACAAGATCTATGTTTGATGGTTGCAATTTTAGTTGTTGTTTATTTTCCAGAAATCTAAGTTCATCAGAAAATAGTTCTTCAAAAGTTGAATCACAAATGCATTTATTTGACATAGTTTCCTCATTCTCAAAAATCAAACCTGAGGCTGCTAATATCTGTAGTTCCTCACCAAATATTTTTTCAAAACTCAGGTCAGATTCATTCTCTACTTTTGTTCAACTTTCTTGGATGTAATTGATTTCGAAAGGCTGATTTTCTAGATGGTTTTCTGCATTGAAGATATTGAGCTCAGCAGTCAAATTCTCAAAGGATAGTTTCATCTGACCAGTTCTACAATTAATGAGAGCATCAGAAGTGGCTAAGAATTGTCTACCTAAGATAACTGGGATTTGACTTTTGAGATTGGAAACGAGTTGCGTTTCCAAGACAATAAAATCAACAGGAAAAATAAACTCTCCAACCTTGATCAAAACATCCTCTACCTCTCCCATGGGAATTTTTACGGATCTATCTGCTAATTGTAGGGTATATTTTGTTAGTTTAAGTCCACCTACACCTAGCTATTGATACACTGAATAGGGAAGGAGGTTTACACTGGCTCCTAAGTCCAGAAGAGTGTTATCAATGCGAGTGTTGCCAATGACACAGGAAATAGTAGGACAACCAGGATCCTTGTATTTCAAAGGTATGGATTTTGAGAGCGCATCACTGATATTGGCAGCAAGAAAGACTTTGTTTGGAACATTTATTCTTCTCTTTTTCTTGCACAATTCTTTTAAAAATTTTGCATATGAAGGAACTTGTTCAATGACATCTAAGAGAGGAATATTGACTTTGACCTGCTTGAAAGTCTCTAGAATCTTTTCCTCCTGAGGGGAATATTTCCTAGGCCTGAGTCTATCTGGGAATGGAGCAACTACATTAAACCTATCAAAATTCGCCTGATTCGTGTTCGTGTTCTGTTCAGTTCGCCAGAATCGGGTGATCTGAATGGAGTTATCTGAAGGAGAGAGAATTTGTTCTGGCTCACGGGTTTGACTTGGAGGCATTCTAACTTGATTATTGTCTTTCTTTCCTGACCGGAGTGAATGGATTGTATTCACTTGAGCTTGGTAGGTAGAACTTGATTCCGTGTCCTTAGGGTTGGTCACGGGTTGACTTGGAAATGTTCCCTTCTCTCTCTCACTCACAACATTCGCTAGCTGGCCGAGTTGAGTTTCTAAACGAGCTATGGCTTGAGTGTTGGAGGTGAGAATTTGTCCGGTTGATTGCATGAAGGAATTTAAAGTGTTGGATGTTTGAGTCAACAAATTCGTGGTCTGTGTAGAAGTCTTAATCAACGTTTCTAATCCTTTTTTCAAGACGTTAAGACGTTTATCGTGTTCAACATTTGGAGGAGTGGAATTTAAGGACTGATGGTGAGGAGACTGAAATGGCAGATTCGATTGGTGAAAGTTGGGTTGAGAACAGATCGGAACCGTGTTTCCCCTAGGAAATTATTGATTTGAAGCTGGTGTGAAAGTTTGGTTACCGGAGAAGTTTTCCTCGTTCCATGCAAAGTTCGGGTGATTTCTCCAACCTGGATTGTAAGTTAGAGAAAATGGATCATTCTCGGGATGCTGGAATTCAGCGTTTACCTGACCTAGTGGTTGATTGTTTCCTAAGAAAGGACATTCCTCAGAAACATGAGATGGAGAATGACAGTTATAACAACCTGAGGCAGAAACATGATTGATTTGAGCTGGAGCTCGTTCGTTGACTTCTAAAGTTCCTAGCCTACGCATGATTGTAGTCATCTTAGCCTCAACGGCAATGTTTGACTCTAAGGAGGAACCACTGGTTTTGGGTTGGGGAACTGATGAAATTTGGTCATCACAGTGTTCCCACTGTATGGTTTTCTCGGATAAACTCTCTAAAAAGTCCCAAGCTTCGCCGGCATTTTTCTTCATGAAATCCCCTTGACACATGAATTCTAAGGAAGTTTTTGAAGAATAGTCCAATCCTTCATAGATGATTTGGCAAAGTCACCATTTCTCTAGACCATGGTGAGGACATTAGATAAGAAGGTCTTTAAATTTGTCAAAATACTTCCAGAATGGTTCTCCCGGGACAATTTTGAAATTTTGAATGCTGTTTCTAAGCTTAACCGTTTTATGGATAGGAAAGAATTTCTTCAGAAAAATGATAACAAATTCACCCCAAGTTGAGATAGAATTTATGGGTAAGCTATACAGCCATTTCTTGGCCTTGTCCTTAAGGGCAAAAGGAATAAATTGAAGTTTGATCGCATCCTCGGATAAGTCCCTCATCTTAATCATGAGACAAACTTCTTCAAATTCGGAGATGAAATATATGCATCTTCAGATTCTACTCCTAGGAATTTTGGAAGCATGTTTATGAAATGCGATCGAAGTTCGAAATTAGTTCCATTGACATCGGGAAATTTATGCAAGAAGGGATTGCATTCCTAGTTGGATAATAAATATCTTGAAGAACAGGTAGATTAGGATTAGTCATTTCTTCGAAAATTGGTTCAAAACGGATTAAACGATTGGTATTATCCCTAATCCAACCTTGCATACACCAAAGCAAATTCTTTTTATAATTTTTTTTAAAGAAAAAAATTAAAAGTTAGTTTTTTTAATGAAAAAGGAAAAGAGAAAAAGTTAAGAAGATGATGAGAAAAAGAAAAAGGAAAACTAACTAAAAATAAATCAAGGCAATCACTTTTCAATCACCCTAACTTCTAGGGTTAAGCCTAAACTCCACTAGACCAGCTCCTAACCAAAAATTCCCTTAGTGAAAAGATCAAAGTTTACTCAAGTAATTAGCCATGTAAGGATAGTACTAGAGGGAGATCAAAGATCAATTAAGTACCTCGTTCTTTGCGGAGCGCTTTACGCAACCCCTAAATCTTGCTGTAGACACCAATTAATCTAAATAAACTTGGACCGGTTCACTTAAGGAATTCTTGTTCCTTAATGAGCTAGAATCATTAGGGGCCAACGTCTAATCAGTTTTAAAAGGCTTGGGTATGTGTAGTGAGGAATTAGCGATTTTTAGGCTAAGAAAAGGGTGATGAAATCCCTCACCTTATCTTGATTAATGGGTTTTGCCCTTAAAAATATTTTCAAGTGAGTGCCAAATCAAGATGCTCAAATCACTTTGGTGAATTCCTACTATTATATGAAATGCAACTCTAGAAATTAAAAGCAACTAAAAAGGATGCCAAAGTAAAAATCTTTTTTTTTAAATTATGGTTAACAACAAACAATGTGAGAGAGAGGTGGAAATTGTTTGAGTTTATTACCTTGTTAGTCAAAGTTCAAGTGGAGGATAGATTTTATTATGGTCAACAAAAAGAATGTCTATATACTTTTTTCTTTTTTTTTCTTTTTTTATTAATCTAATTGTCTCTAGTTGTGATAAACTATCTAAAGGGTGAAATTGAGAATACTAGAAAGAAGAGTTACCCACGCAAAAATAATCCAAAGCCTCGTTGGAGGCAAATCTTCAATCTCGAATCTTCAACTCTTAATCTTCAAACTCTAAGTTCCTTCACAAAAGAAAAGCACACAAGTTAAAGAACTAAAATAGAAAAATTTCCTACTTAACACCTTTCCCCGACAACGGCGCCAAAAACTTGATGGGAAATAAATGATTACCTCCTAAGTTGCAAGTATACAACCTTGATCAAGTTATAGTATAAAAAGTTATCGATCCCACGAGGAATGGGTTTTGTAAGAGTTTGTTCAAGTTTTAGTTCTCAAATTATGCGCGACAATTAGGAGTTTGTTCAAATAAAATGAAAGTGAGAAAGTGGTTGTGAGAGGTTAAAGAGTGGATGTGGATTATGCGCAAAAAAAAGAAAAATGAGGAAGAAAATATTTGTGGAGAGATTAAGAGTGTGATTGTGACAAAGTGTAAAATAAATCAAAATGAAAGTGAGAATGGAGAGATGGAGAGTGAGAGAAAATTAGTGCAAAGAAAGTAAAACGAGATTGAGATGAGGGAGAGATAAAAAGGACAATCAAAATCAAAGAAACAAAATCAAGAACAAAGAAGCAAAATAAGAAAGCAAAAGACGGAAGATTCAATTAGAGATATTGAGGAATCTAGAATTGAATCCACTAGCTAATCCCACTTATAAGTTCATGAATCATTCTCTTTTATCACATTTCATTTTAGATTTATTAAGTATAGACTATCAAACCACTTAAGGAAAACATAACCTATCAAATTATCACCTAAATGAAATTAATACTCATGAGAAGAACATCAACAAGATAGTAACCCTAGAGTTCATAAGCATAATCTATCAAACCACTTAAGGAAAGCATAGACTATCAAATTCTTCTTCTATCAATTAGTTCTCTAGTTGATTATCCTAAACATGGTCATTTTAAGAGCAAGAGAACAATTCAAGAATCATAAAAGAGATTAGACTAGTTTCATGAATTCTAGATTCCTTACAATAGTTTAGTTCCACATCTTTGAAAAATAAAAGAAATCAAGAGAGGGAGGAGGGAAAGAAAACTAAGTACAAAAAGGAAAATAAGAGCAAAGAAATAAAGAGAATGACAAGAAAAGAAAATTGCAAAGAAAGTAAATCTAATCTATGAATTAAAGACAAGGCATGAAACTAAATTGCATGAAAGTAAATCTATTCTACAAAATAAAATAAAATGAACTAGAAAATAAGAAAAGATCAAACCAACAACTCATGATCTTCATCTCATCCTCCTTTTGGTCCTTGGACAAGAAGAAGAGAAAGGAAATTGAAGGGGTGAAAAATTTTATTTATTGTGTAACAAAAGTTATAATTTTTAGAAGGTTTTCTCAATTAAGAGTAACCCTACTCTCCAAATGGAGTTTTTACAAAATATTTCACACTCAAACCTCTCTCCCTCAACCCCAATTTGTAGCCCTACGCAGTGAATGAAGACCTTTGGATCAAACTTGAGCTCCAAGGATTTAATTTCAGCCATAGATCAAAGTTCATTCTTGACCAATCGGTTGGTCGACCGATTGGTCGACCGATTGGTCGACCGATTGGTCGACCGATTGGTCGACCGATTGGTCGACCGATTGGTCGACCGATTGGCCGACCGATTGGTTTACAATCGAATTTGTCTTTTTTTTTATTTTTCTCCACGAATTTTTTTTGGATCCGTGTGTAGCCTTGGGCCTTCTCTTGTCTTCGTATTTGGGCTTCAAAAATTGGTAGAAAATGGGAGAGTTGAGTCATTTAGGCTTTTATTCATAATTTCTTCATTTACTTGCAATTTAAGATAAAAATAAATATTAGTGATATCTTTATTCATATAAAATAGATAATGAGGGTATAAAATTGTATTTAAAATGTGATTATCAATCAACTTGGCTATTGATGCGTTGGTCGCTCTTCTTGAAAATAACTTCACCGGGCTAGCTTTTGGCATCAGAACATCGCCTGAGATGATGTTGCTTTGACCTACGACTGAGTGGTCAATTATGACTTCATCACAAGTCTGAACTTGTGATTGAGACTGAGAATCGCCATGGGCGATAATTTTCCATTTTGAGAATTTGATTGGAGGGTAACCCTATTTTTGGCTTCTTTTAAGGAAGCACGATGAGCATTACGCTATGTTTTAAAGCGAACCCCCATAAGGGTTGTGGAATGAAGTCCGAATTTGAGAGACATTTGAACGTCCTTACCTTCGCTCGGGGTGAGCGTCACTAAGATTTAGCTCGGGACAAAGCTCGTTTTGCCTCCAACGAAGCTAGGGCTATCTTCGGTGAGGCTCACCTTGCTGTGGGCGAAACTCAGGTCTAACCCAGTCTTGAATTTCATTGAATCTTACTATAGCTTTTGGTCATGGCCATAATTGTCTTCTCAGAGGAGATGCACTCCTCAAATTTTGCAATCAAATTTAATGGCCAATGATTCAGCAGTAGACCTTAAGGTCTTAGTGTCGGACTGTGACATGATCTTCTCTTCGGTTGAGAAGGAATTCCCCAGTGGAGTCGCCATCCTATTTCGGGTCTTAAAAATTAATAACAAAATAAGGTTTATAATTCTCAAGATTGTTAGAAACAGAAAAACTTATAAAACTTGGTTCTTTTATGTGTGTCGATGGAAGGTCATTCTTGTCTTCCATTGACGGTCCGAGCAATAGACAATAGGGCTTTTGCTGATTGACGATCTCTGAGTAAATAGATGACTATTTACCTCAAAGAGATACTAACAGATCTTTTTTCACAGGGACTGTTGATTAAGCTAGATGACTAGATGAAGAAAATAAATCCTTTTCACGAGGATCATTGATCGAGCTAAATGATTAGCTGATGAGAATGGTCTATGAAGATCAATGAGAATGGAGGAGGAACGGACTCTTATTGACGTAACCTCTGAATCTCTCTCTCTCTCTCTCTCTCTCTCTCTCTCTCTCTCTCCCTCTCCCTCTCCCCTCAAATGGCAAAAAATCTAGCCAAGAACAATGTCAGCCCTAAGATATTTTCTCCACCCCCTTTTCTTTATGTTGATCATGCCTATTTATAGGCTTGGGAGCATTAAATGGGTGAGTTAGGGGGCCTTAACTCCCTTAAATGAGTGAGTTAATGGTCATTAATTTTCCTTAAATGAGTGCGTTAGTGGGGTGGACCATTTTCTTAAAAGTAACTACTGAAAATGGCTATGGGCGAGGTTTGTCAATAATGACCATGGGTGAAGTTCACTAATAACGGCTATGGGCGAAGTTTGCCAGTAATGGCCATGGGCGAAGTTTGTTGAGTGAACTTCACTAGAATGTGGGTAGCCCATTTTCTTTGGAACATGGGTGACATGGCTCATGTAGGCTATTTGGCGAAGGTCGCTTGGGCGAGCTTCTTTGTGGCTTGTGCGAGCTTCACTATGGGCTTGTGCTTATGCTATTTTGATTTAATTCAATGTTTGGGCCATGGGCATCCACTTCTTTGGCTCAAGTATTAGACTTGTGCTATCAATCCAGGACTCTCATGACTCGAGAGATCAACTGTATATTGAAGGGGCCTGTATATTTTGACCGTCTACAAATAGAGTTTTGGTTTTTCTATATATAGTCTCTTATATTAGAGGAAAGCCAAGAAGAAGGAGGAGAGAGCTACTTCTTGTAATCTAGATCAGTAGACGGCATAAATCGAATTTAAGAATAGTGTGCGAGAAGAGACGGTTTCACAGTTTTTATCCGTGCAAAAGATTGTAAGGTTTGGATAGAGTTATTATAATCTTTGTCCGTACATAAAATTGTAAGTTTGGAGAGAATATGAAAGGTTGAAAGATTGCGAGACGAGAGTTGAGTGATTCCTCTTGTAGTTCTCCGTGATACATAGTGAATTTTCTTGTATTGTACCTCGTGGATGTAGGTTGAAGTTGGTCGATCGAACTACGTTAAATCTCGACATTCTTTCTTCTTGATTGTGAGTGTTTTCTATTTTGTTAATTGTGAATTGATTTTCGGGTCGCGGAGATTGTAGTAGGCAGGGAGGAGACTAAAATCCCCAACACAGGGTGACTCGGGCAGTTGGGAGATTTCAATATGGCTCTCATGGTCTTGGATTTATTTCCGGACTAGGTTATAAAAAAAATTAACTGAGACAATAGTTTTATTAATAAAAATAACATTTGATAAATAAAGATAAAAGTTTCTTTCAAAAATTAGTAAATAAAAATAATAGTTTATGAATAAAAGTTGCATTTTATAATGTAAAGTGAAGGAATTAGCGAAGCTAATGGTTTTAATAAAGATAACACATAGGGGTGGAGCTATATAGTGTCCAGTGGTGTCATAGGACACCATTGTCTAGTGGTGTCATAGGACACCACTGGATTGTCTATTTCATAGGCATTTTTACGTAATTTTATATGTATTTACTCATTGTGACACCACCGAGACTAGGACAGGACACCATTAGGGAGGATAACCCCTGAGAATTGCCTACTTCAATGAAGCCATAAGCTATATAATGACACCACTGGGACAAAATCCTGGCTTCACCACTGACAAAACATTATGAAAAGTTTCCCCATTATTATGTTATATTCCTCCCGTGAACTGAGAGTGTGAAGTTCTACTAAAATAATTAAACGTAAAAAGTATAACCGAGAGTATAGATGAGAACGGTTATACGCAGTTCACCTTTAATTTTTCTAGTTGTTCAAAATTATAATACATTGCAATGAGTTCTTTTCAAATCTCCATATGTACTTTGGATAATGGTGATGAAAAAGAGAGATCTTGAATAAAATGACCATAGGTAACTAGGACATTTTGGACACTAAAAGAAAAAGAAAAAAGAAAAAAGAAAAAAAATTCTATTAAAAAAAAGGAAAAGAAAAAAAGAAAAAAGAAAATTTCTTGCGGGGCTTTAGAATCCTCGCTCTTTAGAACTTGAGATTTTTTATCGTTTTTGTTTTAAATTTGGTCTATGGCACAGAGACTTTTAGAATCCTTCCTCTTTAAAAGTTAATGATTTAGGTTTGAAGAATCCCAAGGTAAAAAGAAAAAATGAAAGAAAAAAGTTTCTCTCAGTCTCACGGAGATTTAGAAGCTTTACACTTAAAAATTTTATGGTTTTTGTCTCATATATCTCATTTTTGTAAAGTACATGGGTTCATCTATTATTTCTAAAATAAAATTTTTAGTTAAATTAGTTAACAAACAATAGCTTTTTTTTATCGTGCTTTTGGCGCACACGGGAATTGAACTCAAGTCCTCCACAAGGAAGCAACACGGCTTTGTCATGTGACCTACTGGGCCGCTCAATGAAAATATCGCTTGAATTATTTATTTTGTAACGTTAACCCATTTCATCAACCTCCGTTAATATCTTTTTTTTTTTATTAAAAAAAACTTGACCTGTTATATATCATTGAAATAGGAAACAAGTTGCATAAGAGCCTCTCGAGCATTTGAGGGCTGTAAAAACACACAGTGAGATACACCTCACTTTGACAAAAGTATACCACCAAAATAGAAATATGAGCTATCAACATTTCAGCTCCTGAAGCACAAAAGAAAAAAGAAAAAGTTTATGGGTCTTTATTGGGCTTGTTTTTGAAGTGTTTTGTTTTAATCAGTTTTTAGCCTTTATGTGTGACCAGACCCATTTTGTTTGGGCGTCCCGTTTAATTAGGTTTTGGGCATTATGCACTGTTTAGATTGTTCTATTTTCCACATTTTGAATCTTGAATTGAAAGTTTTTTTTCTTATCCATGGTTTTTGTTGCATCCGATAACCCTTATTGAAAGGATTTATTTAATTATGGTGGTTTGTTAAACTGATCATGATGATAATTAATCACAATAGTTTCTTATTTAGTAGCATACTCAAAATCAAAATAAGAACTGCATATACTTCTAAAAACTAACTTTCTTCATCGCACGTCAATAAACTGAGGCTCTTGCAACATTCAACATTATTCCTTGAAACTACAAAGACTCGTATGGTCAGTACACAGCAATGAATGGCATAAGAACTGATCCAATCCAGAGCTTCCCATCATGCTCTTCTACCTCGCTCACAGCACGAACAACCTTACCTTCTCGATCCTCTAGCACTCTTAGCAAATTTCCATCTTTGCTATACTTAACAATCATTCCGTGATGCTTCCCTCCGATATACCTCGTGTAGATGTACTGTGCCTTAATTGGGAACTTGAAGATAAACTTCCTGAGCCGCGGGTACAAGTTAAATACATGCAAGAAAAGTGTGCGTCGACAATGGATTGCCACCCAAAATTCACCCTCTGCGTTCGTTCTCACGTTATCTGGATGGCCAGGCAATATCACGAATGTCTCTGAGGTTCCTGCCTTCTCACCTTTCAACCAGTATCTACTCAAACTGTATTGAGATAGGTATGCAAAAGTGTAACATACTTGAAAACATTTCATGTTAAGTCAAAAGAAATGAAGTAATTAAGAGGGGGAAAAAATTACACCTTCCAACTAGTCCTTCAGTGTACACGACGAATGATTGATCCTTGCTTAGCGATACGCCGTTAGGGTTTTGAAGATCCTGGACTAAAACTGTGGTTTTCTTCGTGATTGGATCGAATTTTAAAAACCGCCCTGAGGGCTCTGCGGTTAACACCATTTGAACATAGTTTCTGAAAATACACAAGAAGAGAGCACTTTGTCATATTAAGATGAGGGTTTTTTCTTTTTTTTTTTTTTTAATCCTTTAAAGGATTGATATATGCCAAACCTTCTTTGAAAATAGGTGCTACTTTCAGTAAAATAGATGTTGCCATCTTCGTCAATGTCCAAATCATTAGTGAATCTTAATGGTCGCCCTTCAACCTCTGCAACTAGTTGAGTAGCTAAACCTCCTTCTGGGCCTACTCTTAGAATTCCAAAATATGCGTCGGCGATGTACATATCTCCTGTTTTCTTGTCAAATCGAAGGCCTAATGGTCGACCACAGATGTGCTCATTCTTCAAATAGCTCAAAGCTGAAGGCTTAGGGTCGCAAATCTCTGACCTTCATATAACATATAGTAACCAAAAATATAGTTGAGATTAATGAAAAATAAGCAAGAGAAGTTGGTGTAATATAAACTTAGTAGATAGATAGTTGTCTCTATAGTTATTCCCAAATTAATTAAGAGGTAATTGCACATAAATCCCAAGTAGTTCGAATCACAGTTTTGAACTTAATTACTATACTTGTAGTTTCACTTTTGTAGATAAACCTCTTGGATGAAATATTTTGACTCTTTTATCCTTAGCAATGATGGAGCCACATAGCATTTAGTGGTGTCACAAGACACAACTGGATTGTCTGACTTATACATTTTCTTGTTATTTTTACTTATAATTTATTACTTAGGACACCACTGAAATTAGGGTAGGACGCCTCTAAAGGGGCTAAAGTTATAACGACTGTCAATTTAGATTCTAAATGCCCACCATATAAATTATATAGGAACACCACTAGAACAAAATACAGACTCCGTCACTGATTCTTAAATAGAAATTGCTAAATTCCCCCAGGGGAAATATCTACCAAACTTCCACCGATGGTAAAAGTGTCAAAAAGTTTCAGTTTAGGGTCAATCCGCGAAAATGAAACTACAAGGGTAGAATTCGAAACAACGATACTATATTCAATTAACCCATTAGTTAAAATTATCAACACAAATACACAATACCAGTTGCCCAATTGCTAGTAGACTTCCTGACTAGCTAAAATCTTTTTGACTCTTTCCACCTCAAGAGGTCTATTTGTCAAAAAACACTCTCTCCCTGAGGAGTAAAGAGTTAAAACAAAAAAAAAAAAGAAAAAAAATTCAGTCGATAAATTTCGATGTACCCATGGCATGTTCCGTAAATAACTCCCGGATTTGTTGCTCTCTACTTCCCCATTTATTCGGCAACCACTCGTGGATGGAGTACCACTGGCAACTTTGTAATTCTTTTAACTTTTAGGGGTAGTTGATAGGCAGTTTCATTTCCATTTGTCTCCTTCATCCTAATGATCAATTCTCCCTTTGGAACCCTAACAACTGCTGGATCAACCATTACCAAATTCGTCCTCATAGATCTTGACTACCCACAAAAATCCTAATTTTGAAGTGCCGAAGCAAGACTCTGTGATTAATAAAATGCACCTGTTTGGAGAAGTGTAGGCGAAGTCCACCCACGACGAGCCATTCCAGAACAAGACCCTGCCGTCGGCGACGCCGGTGTAGGGCCCGCGGCCGTGGCGGTCGAACAGGACGCTCTCCGGCCCCTGGACTTGATTCAAGAACTTCACCTCCGCCCTCTGCAGCAGGTCTTCGGGGTCACCCGCCGTCGGCAGCTCCCGCCACGGCGGCATCTCCACCTCGTACGTCTCGAAGTCAGGGAACCCCGCCAAAGGCCGGTGGCCGAAGGGATCGAGCCCGCAGTAGATCGCAGCACCGAGGATGAGTATGGCGACCAGCTTCGTTGCTGGAGACATTGCAGTGCCGGAGATGTAGCCAGTCACTGGTGCGCTGAGCTCCTCAGAATACATATATAAAGGGATGGGTAAATTATTCAGAAGTAAATGAAAAAAGGGGTTCTTCATGTATACCCCTCAAACCTTTAATATTTGTAAGGGAAAATTACTTCAAGCCCCCAAAATAACAAGAAGTATCCTCCCCCAACCCAAGACTTTTTCAACACTTTCAAAACCCCTAAAAACAAACCGACAATTCTTTTAGCCCCAAAAACACAAAACCCAATACTTTTAAACATTTGAAGACCATAATACCCCCCTCTCTCTCCCTCTCTCTCTTTCATAATGCTACTGTGATGATTAGAAATGGGTTTTGGGGGGAAATTTTCTAGTTCCCTCCAAAACCCAAGAACTTCCCCGCTAACTCCTCCTCTCCCATGGGCGACTACCGCTTTCCTCGCTGGCTTCGACATCCCCTCCCCTCCCCTGAAGTCCATGATCATCGCCGACACCGACCGCAATGGCTTCACGGACTTCGACGAGTTCGATCGCGTATAATTATTTATGAGGTTGAAATCATGGTTCATGAACTCCCCACTTTCTAGTCACGCGCTCCCGTTAATTAATGAAAGCAATGGAGATAAAATTAGGTCTCCGGAGTTTCAAATAATAGCTCAACTCCTATTCTATTTCAAGGATCTCACCTACATCACAAGCGTAAAAATTACAACAATATATAGAATAATAAAAAATATAGCATTATGGATTTACTATAATATATAAAATAACAAAAATTATGGATTACTATAATATATAAAATAATAAAAATTATAACAATATATAAAATAACAAAAATTATGGATTTACTATAATATATAAAATAACAAAAATATAGCATTATATAAAATTTCAAGTCATCGATTTAAAAAAATTACAATAATATATAATATAACAAAAAATTACAACAATATATAAAAGTTTACGAGTTGGCTGTTGAGGTTACGGGTTGGTTGTTAAGGTTACGCGTTGGTTGTTAAGGTTACGGGTTGGTTGTCAAGGTTACGGGTTGGTTGTCAAGGTTACATGTTGGTTTGTCAAGGTTACATATTGGTTGTCAAGGTTACGGGTTGGTTGTTAATGTTACGGGTTGGTTGTCAAGGTTACGAATTGGTTGCTAAGTCATCGATTTTAAAACAATTACAACAATATATAGAATAATAAAAAAAATATAGCATTATGGATTTACTATAATATATAAAATAATAAAAATTATAATAATATATAAAATAATAATATATAAAATAACAAAAATTATGGATTACTATAATATATAAAATAATAAAAAATATAGCATTATATAAAATATCACGTCATCGATTTAAAAATTACAATAAGTCATCGATTTAAAAATTACAATAATATATAAAATAATAAAAAATTACAACAATATACCAAAATTTGGAGGAACTGAAAATTTTCCCCTAAAAATTACAACAAAGCCTTAACCTTAACAATAAATCCATAACCTTAACAATAAAGCCCTAACATTAACAACAAAGCCATAACATTAACAACAAAGAGCTAACCTTAACAAAAAAACCTTAACCTTAACAACAAAGCTGTAACCTTGACAACAAACTCATAACCTTAACAACAAAGCCCTAACCTTAACAATCAAGTCCTAACCTTAACAACAAATCCCTAACCTTAACAACAAAGCCCTAACCTTAACAACTCATAAGGTTAACAACCAACTTATAACCTTAACAATAAACTCATTATCTTAACAACTAACTCATAAGGAAAATAAAATGTAATTCCTCATTTCACCAAATCATATAATTCCTCAACTTTACATAAAATCCACTCAAATTAATAAAATCTAATTTCTTGAGGCGGGTGGCGGTCGCGGGCATCAAGGCGAAGCCAGGGCTGGAGGCGTGCTTTGAGGTCGCCACTGGACGTGGAGGGATGGTGCTCGTGGGCTTCGAAGTCGAGCATGGTGGGCGGAGGCTGGGCATGGGCGAGGCGGTGGCGGTGGGTGTGGAGGCGGGCGGCGGTGGGTGTGGGGAGGTGGCTGCGGACGGAGGCCGGATTCGATGGCGGAGGCGGCGGGCGTCACGGCCGGGAGCTGCCGGGCATGGAGGTGCTTTGAGGCGCTACTGACGGGAGGCTGGGCGAAGCTCAGGGCTTCTCGGAAGTCGGCTGCTAGCATGGAGGCAAAGGGCGGGATGTGGGCTTGTGGCGGATCTGGAGGCATGGAGGGAGGAGGGAGGCAGGTGGAGGAGGGGTGGAGAGGGTGGATGGAAAGTGGGGAGATGAAAGAGGAGGGGGTTGGATGGAAGAATTTGACTTGGTGGAGGATTGAAAATGGATGGAGATGGATGGGAGCATACTTATTTTGATTTTGGGGGCTAGAAGCATTTTTCCCTATTTGTAAAGTTATCTCTAAAATCTTGATATTTGTAAAATTACTCCTGTTCTCTCACATTGACTTTTTTGCCTACCCTTCCGGCTTAACAATTTTAGTTTTTAAATGAAAGATGTTGCAAACCTATTGAAAATTATTAGAAACTTTGACTTGAAAACCAACATTGTTGAGATGGAGGGGGTAAACCTAATATGGGTAAGTTAGCAAATATCAAGATTGAGAGGGTAATTTTGCAGATGTTGAAGATTTGAGGGGTATATATGCAGAAAAACCCTTGACAAATGGTTAACTGCATGAAGATACCTTGTAGAGGACTTGAGATGTATAGAAGGAATCAGGCAGCGGGATAACTGCCGAATTAAAAATAGTTATTGCATAAATATGTTTGTACAAATGGGCACTCTGATTTAGATCTCGTTTTTGCATAAATATGTACCATGACGTGACATATAAAAAAATATATACAGAAATTAAAAAGATTGCAAGCAAGAAGGCCATTATTATCTAAACATTGGTCTGATCCGAACCCAATCCGTAGTTAGAGTTGAATATATATATGGATACAAGTCATATAAGGATTGATCCGAAATGTTTCATTTTTTTAACCAAGTAGCTAATCCTAAATACACCACTTGCAAGAAGAGTCCTAATAGGGGCACACCCCCAACCACACCATCAACCACACCCCCTCTCTCTCTCTATAGTGCATTGGGATCCCATGAAATTGCAAAAAAACAATTTCATGTGGGTCTCAATGCACTATAGAGAGAGAGGGTGTAGTTGATGGTGTGGTTAGGGGTGTACCCCTATCATTATTTTTGCAAGAAACTAGCGACTAGAGTAAAATAAAACAGATCTCCGTGTCTTGTGGTGCGAAGAGAAAAAGTTTTTCTCGGAGATTCTTGAATCCTTGCTCTTAAAAGATTTGAGACTTTTTTATTATGTTTGTCTTAGATTTGGGAACTTCAAAAGTCAAACACATGGGTTTGGCTGTGAAATAAATTTGTTTAGCTAAATTTATTCACAAAAGAATAGCTTGAATAGTTTATTTTTTGCAATATTAACTCAGGTCAACAACCTTCATTAATGTGTCATAGTTTGTTTTAACATGATTCAAAATATTAACTCGGGTCACCAACCACCATTAATGCGTCATACTTTTTTTTCACATGATACAACTTAATTATACGAATAAAGTTTAATGGAAGTTAGTAAACTTAGTAGTTTCCTTATCATCAAAATGTAGGCATCTTTAATCGGAGTTCAAAGTGTCGGTGTAGACATCTGCCAACCGGATTCGGGTATTCGATTGCATGCCAATAAAATTTATAGTTCGAATCCGATAGTCAACAGCATCTGCATACATCTACATATCCTTAGACAAAAAGAAGGTTCCCATCGAAGATATTCTTGATCTACAAGTAAGAAATTAAAAGCCCATTGAGAGTGAAAAATAAGAAAAATCAACCAGCAATCGTTAATCATACATACGACATGAACTCTTTTGCTAAATGTACAAATAAAATTTTTGTAGTTGAAAATAATGTGCTTGTAACTAGGAGCATTATGACTCATTTGTTTGGAGCCTTGCATGTAGCTCCAAGTACACACATGCAACCAAAATGGAGTTTTGTTCTACGTCTTCGGATTGTCGTTTAACTTGTAAAGGGTTAATTGCGAATAGACCCTCCTGTACTATTGCCCAATTGCAGAAAACCTCTCTGAGTGGAAACAAAAGATGCAACCTTCAAAAAAGAAATAAAATAAAATGAAATAAAATAATCCCACCACATTTAAAATTAAAAAAAATCCTGTTCCAACAAAAACCATCTATACCAGTGTTTCTGATATTGAAAAAATGTAGCTTTTGCACCAAGTGTTGTTCAAATGGGTTCCAATTTGATTCTGTTAGATTTAGCGAATAATCAACGAATCGGAAATGCGGAATTAAAAGTTACCGATTCGAAGCGTTCCAGGATATTTTTCTTCGCCGGCCAGATTCACGTACTCCACGATAATCGCCGTCGAATTCCCGTTTACAATGACGAAACGGAAATGTAATTCACAACTCAAATGCCTCTTTGACTCTCTTGTTTTTGATGGCTATATTTTCATAATCGAACTCTCGGATTACTGTTCACGAGAGAGTTACTGTTCATCCGAGGAGAGGGAGAGAGTCTTCATTTTTGGGATGGGTTAGTTACTATAACTACCCTTGATTGGGGGGGGGGGGGTTATGCGGTTATGGGCGTAACCGTGTTCCTACATCTCCCACTCGCACATGACGAGCATAACCAACCTCCGTCACGTTGAAATATCCAAACTTTGAGTCAAGTCCATACAGACAAATGAGTCGTGCGACCAGCGAATACACCTGCACTTGGGAGCTCTAAACTAGAAACCCGTTTGGGTCAAGATGGAGACATCAACCCGAAAACACGAAAGCAATTAAATAATAGTGTATTGCAGCACCCCAGACTTATTTGGTTACACAGAATTAAGCGCATCTAAATCCCTCACTAGATTCACACTCAATCCTTTCTAAACTTCACATGTATCCACAATTGTGTCCGCTGGCATTAAAGCGACACAACTGGCTAGCCGGTGAATACAAGTGATGTGTGTAATTCCAGATTAGTCTTCCTTTCATCCTCATGCCACTTAGTCTCGAGCTAATTGCTTGTCCGGTAATGTCCCATTAGGCCGAATCAATCATGACCATAGATAACACACTAGAGTAGCTATCATTAACACTCCACTTTATGACATAGTTAAAAGTCACATAGGGTACAAATGAGATCATTTTTGACCTTTAGGACTCACACAGTGAGGAAGCAGGGACCCATTCACTCACTTCCTTATTTGGTCGCTAAGCACATGCAGTATGAAATGCATGCTACGGTGGAGAACTCTACCAATTTAGAGTGTATGTCACTCTAAACACCGTACAGGTCTTAGTTCAGTCGCGTCATAAGTGCCCAACTCGAGATACTCATTTGCTCACTTTCAACAGCGCCAAATAAATTTTTCATACCTGGCCTTATGTATAGGTTTCATGAATGGTGGGGAAACATTCATGTCGGCTCTTTATTCTCTTTAAAAACCTCATCTTGGTCCTTACCAAGGCGACATTAAAATTTAAGTTATACTCGCTTTCATAGCGCTATAACTAACCTATGTCTCATCTTTGCTCACTTCATCAGCGCCAAAAGGCGATTGTTCGTGTGAGAGAACCAATCTTAACCTATCGACATACTTCTTAGAATTTGCTAGTTGCCAAATGATACTTTGTGCCACAAATATATGTGAATATATATCTACTCAGCTTAATCAATCATACAAGTGCAACAAATGTATCATCTCATAATACAAATCATAAAGTAGTCTACAAATCATAAGTACAGTCATATTCTACGCAGTCCTAGGGATTTAACATGTGAAACAAATAAATCCCTAGCAATAGGTTTGGTAAATGGATCTGCAACCATCTGACTCGTAGAAATATGTTGTAAGACTACTTCCTTCTGTGCCATCATGTCTCTGATGAAGTGATATCTCAGCTATATGTGTTTGGTTTTCCCATGATACTTGGGATCCTTGGAGTAGACAGGTACAGTCATACTGTCACAGTTAATTGTCACAGGATCAGATGCATCAGTAACAATCTCTAAGTGCTGCATGAATCTCCTCAACTAAACAGCTTCCTGCACTGCTGCAGAACATGCTATGTACTCAGCCTCCATGGTAGACAATGCTATACAAGATTGCTTCTTACTGCTCCAAGATATGGCGTCATTGTTGAGCAGAAAAGCATACCCTGATGTTGATTTGCGCTCATCTAGATCACCTCCCCAATCAGCATCACTGTAACCTACTAAGCGCAAATCTCTACCATAGTAACACAACATATAGTGTGATGTCCCTCTAAGATATCTCAAAATCCTCTTGACCGCCTTCCAATGTGCAAGTCCTAGATTTGCCTGAAATCGGCTAACAAGTCCAACAGCATAACATATGTCGGGTCTTGTACACATTATAGCGTACATGAGACTTCCGACAGCGCTAGAATAGGAAACTCTTGACATCTTTTCCTTTTCCTCTGGAGTCTTAGGACCCATATCAAGGCTTAGGCTCAAATTTCTCTCCACAAGAATATCTATGGGTTTGCAGTTCGCTCAAGCATCTTCGTAATGTAAGTCTTTTGAGACAAACCAAGTAGCTTTTTAGAGCGATCTCTAACAATCTTTACTCCAAGAACATAACTAGCCTCACCCATATCCTTCATTTCAAAATTGGAGGATAACCACATTTTAGTTGCATCAATCAACTCCCTTTTATTTCTAGCCAAAAGTATGTCGTCCACATACAAAGATAGGATCACAAAACTATCTCTGGACCTCTTGATGTACACACAATGATCCTCCTCCATCATCATAAACCCATCTGCTAAAATGGCTTGATGAAATTCGAGGTTCCACTGTCTTGAAGCTTGTTTCAGGAGATCGACGGAGCTTGCAAACTTTGCGCTCTTGACCTTCGGCCACGAAGTTATCAGGTTGGTCCATATAGATCTCTTCATCCAATTCTCCATTAAGAAATGTAGTTTTTACATCCATTTGATAGAGATCTAGATTCATATTTGCGACAATAGCTAGAATGAGACGAATCGAGGCAAACCTAACAACCGGTGAGAAGGTTTCTTCATAATCAATTCCCTCCTTTTGAGTATAGTCTTTAGCCACAAGACGGGCCTTATACTTATCAATAGATCTATCTGCCTTGCGTTTGATTTTGAGAACCCACTTGTTCCCAATTATTTTATGCCCAGGCGGAAGGTCAACCAAGTCCCAAACATGATTGTTATTCATAGACTCCATTTCTTCCTGCATTGCATTGATCCATTCCCTAGCAGTGGGGCTTGCAAGAGCTTCCTGAACAGTTTTAGGCTCTTCATCATCCATTGGAGCTATCATGAAGGCCTCCCCCTCAATCTCAAAATGACGACGAGGGATCCTACCTCTAGCACTTTTACGTGGTTGAGGTTCCATTTGATTTCGCTCCACTGAAGTTGGGCTGCCAAATGTGCCGCTCCCACTAGCCACGTGAGGATGAGGAATTTCATCTATTCGCTGAATTGATTTGTCATGAGTGACAGAATCTGAGACTTCCAATTCATAAAATTGGAAATCCTTAGTTACCTCGCCTCTACTAGGAAAATCCTCCTCTAGGAAGGTGGCATCTCGTGACTCAATTTCTATCACACTTCCATCAGCTTCTTCACCAATGAGAACATATCCCTTAGAATATTCAGGATATCTAATAAAGATGCATTTCTTTCCTCTTGGACCCAACTTTTCATACCTATGAGAAGTTTGGTGAACAAAGCTGCTGATCCCCATGGCCGCAAATTACCTAAATCAGGTTTTTCACTGGTCCATAGCTCATGTGGAGTGGAAGGTACAGATTTAGAGGGTACACGGTTAAGGATGTAGGCTACAGTCAGTAACGCATCTCCCCAATTTGAGATAGGTAAATTAGCTTGCGCCATCATCGATCTAACCATGTCAAGAAGGGTTCTATTCCTCCTCTCTACAACACCATTTTGTTGCGGAGTTCTAGGAATAGTTAGTTGTCTTGCTATCCCCTTTTTCATCACACAATTTCTCAAATTGCTCAGATAGATATTCACGACCACGGTCAGTTCTACGAGCTTTAAGCTTTCTGTCTAATTGATTCTCAACCAATCTAATATAGCGTTGGAAGCAATCTAATGCTTCTGACTTGTGGGAGATCAAATAGACATGACTATATCGAGTAAAATCATCTATGAATGTGATGAAATATGATGCACCATGTCTTGCCCTCACATTCATTGGGCCACAGATGTCTGAATAAATAAGCTGCAGGGGTATTGTGGCTCTCACAGTTTTACCAAATGATTTTCTAGTTATTTTTTTAGCCAAACAATGCTCACAAGTAGGCAAGTCAACTTTAGCGAGTGGGCCAAGAAGACCCTCTCGAGCTAACCGTTTCATTCTCTCTTGGCCAATATGTCCCAATCTAGCATGCCATTTTAAATCTTCACAGATATTATTGCTAGAAGAGGCAATAAAAGAAAAATAACTATGTAGGCGATAAAAATTGCTTATCAGTACCCGAACGAGACTCGTGACGGTGGGTTGACAACCAACGATCCATTCGACAAACCGACGCCGCAAAACGCGTAAAGCGAGTCCACGAACACGTGAAGTGGGTCGACAAGGTGTACAAACCAACAAAGCGGCGTCGTGGAAGAAACCCGGCGACGAAGTTCGACGAGGCGAGTTGACTAAACTCAAACACCGGCGAGACGGAATCAACTCCGCTTAATCCGTCAAATGCAAACGAGCCGTTTGAGTTCTGAAAGTTGATCGGATACGGACTCAAACACAACGGCGACATCATCGGGGAAAACAAAGCGGGAAGGCAGAAAGCGGCGGAAAGCGGCAGCGGCGCACCTCGGCCAACTTGGCCGGCGAACCTCGCCTTTTGGCGAACCTCGCCTTCTGGCGAACCTCGCAGTCTGGCGAACCTCGCGGTTCGGCGAACCTCGGTTCATTCTGGCGAACCTCGCCTTTTGGCGAACCTCGCCTTCTGGCGAACCTCGCGGTTTGGCGAACCTCGGTTCATTCTGGCGAACCTCGCCTTTTGGCGAACCTCGGTTCATTTTGGCGAACCTCGCCTTCTGGCGAACCTCGCCTTCTGTCGAACTTCGCTTTTGGCGAACCTTTTGGCGAACCTTCTGGCGAACCTCGCAGTTTGGCGAATCTCGGTTCCTTCTGGCGAACCTCGCCTTCTGGCGAACCCCGCATTTTGGCGAACCTCGGTTCATTTTGGCGAACCTCGTCTTCTGGCGAACCTCGCCTTCTGTCGAACTTCGCACTTTTGGCGAACCTTCTGGCGAACTTCGCACTTTTGGCAAACCTTCTGGCGGATCTCGCAGTTTGGCGAACCTCGGTTCATTTTGGCGAACCTCGTGTTCACTTGGGCAAAACAGCGGCTGGCCAAAACTCGGACGCCGAGAAGTGTCCGGGCTTGGCGGACACCATTTAATGTCCGGCCATAGCGGACACCAAATGGTGTCGGGCTTGGCGGACACCAAATGGTGTCCGTAGGCCAAGCATCCCCTCTTGATTATTTGCCTATAAATAGGTTGAGGGTCTTCATTTTAAAAGGTTGGATTTTCGATATCGAGAGAGCTCGCGAGATCTGGCGATCGGCCTTGCGGTTCGAGCACCGTGACGCACAAGTCCGTCGGCGTCGGATCTACAAATCGCGAGGTAAGCAAACTTCGAATTGACTCTGAATCGGTGATGATTTCTTCTAGTAGATCTCACCGCTCGTGATCCTCTCGCCGTGAGTGTGATCCCGGCGATCCTCTCGCCGTGAGTGTGATCCCCTTAGGCCGTTTCCTTCGTGAAGCGAGCCCCTTCCGTCTGTAGTTCGGGCAGGGTCTCTACGGATCGAATTGCGCGGTGGTCCACGGACGATTCAAGTCCCGACGTAGGCATCAAAATTCTTGAAGAACCTCAAATATGACTAAATCATGAGAAGATCGAAGGACAGCGTCGTCGAAATCTCAAGAAGCCCAACAGGGGAAGATTGTGTCTGCTTCTGATCGCGAGACACTTATGGGTGCCTCGCCACTAGCGAGACACTTTGATGTGTCTCGCAACTAGCGAGACACTTTGATGTGTCTCGCAACTAGCGAGACACTTTGATGTGTCTCGCAACTAGCGAGACACTTTGATGTGTCTCGCAACTAGCGAGACACTTTGATGTGTCTCGCAACTAGCGAGACACTTTGATGTGTCTCGCAACTAGCGAGACACTTTGATGTGTCTCGCAACTAGCGAGACACTTTGATGTGTCTCGCAACTAGCGAGACACTTTGATGTGTCTCGCAACTAGCGAGACACTTTGATGTGTCTCGCAACTAGCGAGACACTTTGATGTGTCTCGCAACTAGCGAGACACTTTGATGTGTCTCGCAACTAGCGAGACACTTTGATGTGTCTCGCAACTAGCGAGACACTTTGATGTGTCTCGCAACTAGCGAGACACTTTGATGTGTCTCGCAACTAGCGAGACACTTTGATGTGTCTCGCAACTAGCGAGACACTTTGATGTGTCTCGCAACTAGCGAGACACTTTGATGTGTCTCGCAACTAGCGAGACACTTTGATGTGTCTCGCAACTAGCGAGACACTTTGATGTGTCTCGCAACTAGCGAGACACTTTGATGTGTCTCGCAACTAGCGAGACACTTTGATGTGTCTCGCAACTAGCGAGACACTTTGATGTGTCTCGCAACTAGCGAGACACTTTGATGTGTCTCGCAACTAGCGAGACACTTTGATGTGTCTCGCAACTAGCGAGACACTTTGATGTGTCTCGCAACTAGCGAGACACTTTGATGTGTCTCGCAACTAGCGAGACACTTTGATGTGTCTCGCAACTAGCGAGACACTTTGATGTGTCTCGCAACTAGCGAGACACTTTGATGTGTCTCGCAACTAGCGAGACACTTTGATGTGTCTCGCAACTAGCGAGACACTTTGATGTGTCTCGCAACTAGCGAGACACTTTGATGTGTCTCGCAACTAGCGAGACACTTTGATGTTGTGTCTCGCAACTAGCGAGACACTTATGGATGCCTCGCCACTAGCGAGACACTTTGATGTGTCTCGCAACTAGCGAGACACTTTGATGTGTCTCGCAACTAGCGAGACACTTTGATGTGTCTCGCAACTAGCGAGACACTTTGATGTGTCTCGCAACTAGCGAGACACTTTGATGTGTCTCGCAACTAGCGAGACACTTTACTTTCGCCAAGGCGAACACCGAAATACTTAAAGCGAGCTCTTGAAGGGTCTAAATCAATCTTTGGTGGGGCCCAATTGACTTTATCAGCGTAAAGAGGCGTTCATCTACTTCAATGGGCGATTACCGCGAAGATCGCCCACTAGGCGTGATTCTAGGGCATTTAATCGTGCCTAAAAGCGGAAAACCGTTCTGGCGGTGGAGGGGCGACAACGCCTCGCCGATCGGCGAGGCGACCTATCTTACCGCCGCCCGGTGGCGGCCGTGCTTGCCTGCGCCGGTGGCGGCGGCATATGGCGGCTCAAGCTGGCTACTTCTAAATTTCACACTTATGACACTTATGTTTCAGAAGAGGACCGTTTCCCAAAGACTATAAATACCCTCCTCGTCCACTTGGGCAGGGGTCATATCGAAAAGCAGAGATCCAAGCTTAGGGGTTCAAGAACCACGATCCACGGAGATTCCTCAAGTTTAAGCCTTGACTTATTCTTGAGAAGAGTAGATATCTTACTTTGCTAAGATATTTCTTTGAAGTTCTTGTTTCCTTTCTGAAGCATCAACTAAACCCGTCGATTCGGCGATCATTCGGTGGTCCACGGATTCGGCGTCCCGACGCAGGCAAAGTCCCACGAAAACAAGAGATCTACACTTGTAGCGTCTTTTGTTGAGTTTGTGAAGAGTTATTTAATTTCTTTGTAGCGAGAACCAAAGTGTAATTTTCTCTAGTTTTACAATGGAAACAACTTTCGACCCAAACACGATGGCGACCCGGATGGGAGCCAGCGGTCTCGAGCCGAGATCGTTGTGTCGCAGCCTTTGCAAAGAATCGCCGACTCATGGTTGATGGACTAGATTACTTCTTTGATCAAGCGGTTGAAGAATATCTCTCCTCTTCCACATCGAAGTCCTCCTCATCCCGCAAACATCGGAGGATCTCATCCCTAAGAGGAGGTTAGTTACGTCGTGATGCGCGATTTTTGTTAAACTGCGGCAGGCGATTCCCTCTTAACAAGATCTCAAGCGATCGGCGAAGAGGGCTCGTCGAGCGGCGTCAAAAATGGCTCGTCAATTAGCCAAGGCCACGGAGTCGGCGGATGGAGTTCACTATCGGGCGAACTCACATGATCAAAGCGTCAACAAACTCTGGCGCTTCAACCCGTCGGCCTCCTCCCAAGGAAGAATGGGTTCTCGTCAAAAGGACCCGATTGACAAGGAAGGAGCGCGCTTAAAGCGCCGCACGCTTTGCTCGAAAGCCGCCGTTGTTCGCGCAAGAGTCAAAATCAACCCGACAAGCGGCTCAAAATGCGCCAAGCATGGATCCGAAGTCGACATCAAAATCGGCTCAAGAGTCTCCGCCAACAGCCACCGAGACAAGTAAACCGCCTCAAGCCACCGGTGATTGCCGAGCCGCCGCCAACAAGGTAGGTAAACTGCCTCGCCGCCGAGACAGCCTCGCCACAGAGTAGTAGGTAAACCGCTCGCGCACGAGATACTCAATCGCCGCCAACGTAGGCGCGCTTCTTGTTTTGCAAAACGAGACGCTTTGACGGTCTCGCTTGGATTACCTTATTCGGCCCCAAAGAAGCGTGTCTTCGGTCAAGGACAACGTTACACTTGGGGTGGAAGTGCAATTGTAATGACCCACACCAACCACATCATCGTGGGGGTGGCAACACGAAAGAGCGATTGATGAAATAGGTTGTTCTTGTTCGTGTGTACAATTGATTAAGACATGGTTATCGGGATGTGCACGTTACGAGTCGAGCGCTCACCCACAAAGAGCCGGTATTCAAGCGGCTTTCCTGTCGACGGAAGATCTGAAGCCACAGTCAAGGCGGCGTCGAAGAAGAAAGAGATCATCCATCAATTTGATGAGTTTCGAGTAACTATCAACATGGTGAACAAAGGAAAGGACCGCGGCGGTTGAGATCGACTTCACTCCTGGAGGAAAGGTTGGGTCTCAGATTTCTCAGAGAATGTCTCGGTTGCAATTGCAAGCTACCCAACGCATCGACTACAGAAGGATGCATGAGGAAGAGTCATTTGAAGATGAAGCTTCCGACAGCAATTCGGCGATAGCTTCCGATGACACAATGTCAAGTCTTGGTCCCCATCGGAGAAGCTTTTACCATTACTCCGATGTCACGGCTCAAATGTTACAAGAAGCCTTAGCCAAGCAAAGAGAAGAGCTTAAGGCCGAAATGAGAACAGAGATGGAGCTAGCCATGCAACAGATGAGGGAGTTGCAAACCCAAATGGTTGCACAACCTGGGTCCAGTCAACAGCCTGAATCCAGTCAACAAGGTGGAGTTACCCACCATAATGCTCATAATGTCGAAGACAGCGATTCGGAGATTGATGAACACATTTATGCTGATCAACCTCCAAAGAAAGCTGCATTTGATGCTCAAGGTGGAAATGGTCCAAAACAAGGGGAGGATGATGGCGAAAGGATGAAAGAGCTTGAAAATAAAATCAATGCTTTGATGTCCGTACGAGGAAGTCAAAGGGCGGCATCCGTGTCAGTATCCAGAAGTGGGACTCAATCCCTTACCCCGAAATTTAATTTGATCAACTTCCGCCATTTGGCGGAGAGGGTCACCTACACAACACGATTTACTTCAAATCACATTTGGGGGTGATCTCGGAAATGAGCCTTTGATGATTCGGTCATTCGTTGGTACCCTTCGGTACGCCGATTGGTATCGAAGACTCAAGTAGGGAGTATTAATTCTTTGAGAGGACATGAAAACCTTGTTCCTCGGCAACTTCTTCGATAACGACACGAAGTCTCGATTGGAACCCTTTAGATGAAAGCGAAGAATGGGGAGACAATTGACACTTTCGTTAAGCGTTTTCATAATAAGGCCATAAAGCGCAAAGATCAATCAGGAATTCATATTGCGGACATGCCACAATAATCTCTCCATTGATCTGTTGGAAGTCATGGGGTCGTCCCGCCAACTACATGGAAAGATCACGAAAATCTGAGGAGAACAAGCGAGCGTTTTCTCGGAAGGAAGAAAGGCTGAAGAGGTAAAATGACGGTGACCCTCGAAGTAAATTTTCCTCTCGTAATAGAGGAAAGGCCTCAGGATCGCTGTTAGTCAAGCGTCGTAACAACGATCGCCAAAAAGCTTCTAAATCGAAATTCCACAGGACATACTCTTTCGAGAGGCGAAGAAGTTCCAATCATCTTCAAATATCTCCTTTATAACAACAAAATCAAGTTGCCTCCGATTACAAATCAAGAGGAGGTTGACAAGACTTCTGACCCTAAATATCAGGCGCACTACGGGAGGATCCTCCATCCTACTAAGGATTGCTTAGCTCTCAAGGCCATCATCCAAGCCTTGATCGAAGCGGCGTCTTAGCGAAATAAGCTAAATCTGAGTAACCTCCGATGAGTATAAGAGGTTAAGCTGCTCCTCGTCACTCAGAGCGGTATCTGAGTATAAAGCTGCTCCCTTTGCACTCAGAGCGGTATCTGAGTATAAAGCTGCTCCTCGTCACTCAGAGCGGTATCTGAGTATAAAGCTGCTCCCTATCCTCCGATGAGTACAAGAGGTTAAGCGCTTCTCCTTCTTACTCCAATAAGAATATGAGAATAAACTATTCTAAATGAGTGCGGCCTAGATTTGCAAAGAAAGCTGGGGGTGGATAATCCATGAACGAGAGGTCCACCTCCACATTAAGCGATCAAAACTTCCTACAGTTAGGATCGTCTCCAAATTCCTATCCTGGTCAAACCTTCTTACAGTTAGGACCACAGTCAAAATCCCCTCTCGATTCCTTCCATGAACGAGAGGTTTACTTTCGAGATTGAGCAATCAAACCTTCCTACAGTTAGGATTGTCTCAAATTGCTATTACGGTCAAACCTTCCTATAGTTAGGACTATGGTCAAAATTCCCTCTCGATTCCATCAATGAACGAGAGGTCCACTTTTCAAATTTCTATTCTGGTCAAACCTTCCTATAGTTAGGACCATGGTCAAAATCCCCTCTCGATTCCTTCCATGAACGAGAGGTCCACTTCCACATTGAGCAATCAAACCTTCCTACAGTTAGGATTGTCTCAAAATTCCTATTCTGGTCAAACCTTCCTACAGTTAGGACCATGATCAAAATCTCCTCTCGATTCCTTCCATGAGCGAGAGGTTCACTTCGAGATTGAGCAATCAAACCTTCCTACAGTTAGGATTGTCTCAAATTGCTATTACGGTCAAACCTTCCTCTGATTAGGACCATGATCAAAATCTCCTCTCGATTCCTTCCATGAGCGAGAGGTCCACTTCCATTGAGCAATCAAACCTTCCTACAGTAAGGATCGTCTCCAAATTCCTATCCTGGTCAAACCTTCCTACAGTTAGGACCATGGTCAAAATCTTCTCTCGATTCTTTTTATGAATGAGAGGTCTACTCCAACAAAGGGTTCGTTTTCGCCCCAAGAGAAAACACAAACAAGCTGCAATAATGACTGATGTTTCTCAAGGCATTCAATTACAACTCAAATGATGACTTTCAAGATGAAGTGATTAGTCCAAAATCGACTTGACATTTTAATCCATTCAAATACAAATGCAACGGATATTGATTCCAAAGTATGGTCGTGACGTCGTAGCCGGGGTTCAAGCTGAAGCAAAACATGGGCCTCTTCTACAAAGTTCAACGTTGAGCGAAGCAAAGGCGTCTTATCAAAGTATTCGGACCCTCGACAAAATCTGAGAGTCGAAAACTTTGGAGGGTATCTGTAGGCATCAAAATTGGCGAAGAACCTCAAATATGACTAAATCATGAGAAGATCGAAGGACAACGTCGTCGAAATCTCAAGAAGCCCAACACGGGGAAGATTGTGTCGCTTCTGATCGCGAGACACTTATGGAATGCCTCGCCACTAGCGAGACACTTTGATGTGTCTCGCAACTAGCGAGACACTTTGATGTGTCTCGCAACTAGCGAGACACTTTGATGTGTCTCGCAACTAGCGAGACACTTTGATGTGTCTCGCAACTAGCGAGACACTTTGATGTGTCTCGCAACTAGCGAGACACTTACTTGTGCCATGCGCGAAGACACGAAATACAAGCGAGCTCTTGAAGGGTCTAAATCAATCTTTGGTGGGGCCCAATTGACTTTATCAGCGTAAAGAGGCGTTCATCTACTTCAATGGGCGGTTACCGCGGCGAAGATCGCCCACTAGAGCGTGATTCTAGGGCATTTAATCGTGCCTAAAAGCAAGAAAACCGTTCTGGCGGTGGAGGGGCGACCTTTGCCTCGCCGATCGGCGAGGCGGCCTATCTTACCTCGCCGCCCGGTAGGCGTACCAACCTTGCCGGTGGCGAGGCGGCATGGCGTGGCGGCTCAGGCGCGGCTGCTTCTATTCATTCCATGACACTTATGTTTACGAGAGGCGTTTCCCAAAGACTATAAATACCCTCCTCGTCCACTTGGGCAGGGTCGGCTATCGAAAGGGGCAGCGAGAGATCCAAGCTTAGGGGTTCAAGAACCACGATCCACGGAGATTCCTCAAGTTTAAGCCTTGACTTATTCTTGAGAAGAGTAGATATCTTACTTTGCTAAGATATTTGCTGAAGTTCTTGTTTCCTTTGCGAAGCATCAACTAAACCCGTCGATTCGACGATCATTCGGTGGTCCACGGATTCGCGTCCGACACAGGGCAAAGTCCACGAAAACAAGAGATCTACACTTGTAGCGTCTTTTGTTGAGTTTGTGAAAGTTATTTAATTTCTTTGTAGCGAGAACCAAAAGTGTAATTTTCTCTAGTTTTACAATGGAAACAACTTCGACCCAAGCAGGCACGGGCAAAGAACCCGCATGGCGAGGATCGATATATGAGAGATCCTCGTGTTTGTTCATCTGAAAGAAGTTGTAATTTTTGTTTCCATTATGCGCCTTAAAATAAAAGGCATTTTTTAATTTTGTTGTAGGCCAAAGAAGGCATGCGAATTCAAGGACAATGAATAACAAGTCAACTTTCCCCGCGAACAAACTACTGATATTATTACAAGTAGAAATAGTGTCCAACACCATAAAACCATCTGATAAATATCCACAACCATAATAAGTAGTTCCCAAATATAACATAACACAACCATCTTCAAACACACATTTAAAACCTAAACTTAGAAGGACTAGAACTGAAACAAGACTTAGGATGTCAGGTGCATATAGTGCGTCATGAAGATACAGCGTCGTCCACCTCGCAAATCTAATTTGCGGTGCGATCCCAAGGACCTCTGCTTGTGGAGTTGTTTCCCATGTAAATCGTCTACTCCCAACTCGAATCCGACGAAACTCCACGTATCTTTGTCCGATCTCTCGCTATGTGGTCGGTTCTTCTTTGAGTCTGATCCAAATAGGAGCGATTTCAGCAAGCATCAAACAACTACTAACAAATATAGTAGAGTCGGACGTTGTATCACATACACAACGACGGTGCACTCATGGCGAAGTGACCCAACTTGTTATAATTGTAACAAGCCATCTTAGTCTTGTCTTTCTTGCACTTGTCCGGCTAGCTTGGCATATCTAGCCTTCTTAGGATTCGGTCCGGCATCTCCACCCCATTTAGGTGCTCCACCTCTATCTCTTCGGCTTAGAGCCAAATGCTCTGCGAGCTAACCTCGACCATGTATGCCTCCCATTTGGGTTTCTCGGTCGAAGGTGATCCTCCTCGAGTTCCACATGGCGAGCAACATCATCAAAGTCTTGATGTTATCATTATGGGTGAGGTTAACCGCATGTGCTCCCATGAGCTAGGTAGAGAGCGGATGGCGGCCAGAACACATTTGTTCATCGGAAAGCTCATGTTACGCAGCTCTGGCTTCGTTAATCATGTTTGACATAACGGTAGATGTTGCCTCATCGAATGATCATGGCGCTTCTTATAACCGTCAAACTTGAGAGTGAGCTGGCGGTGTCTAGTAGTGGAAGTCCCACTATACTGAAGCTTAACAGCATCCCAAACTGCCATAGCCGACCGATACCTCTCAAAGCGGCATGATATCATCTCTCATCTTTGCTTTCGGCATCAATATCACGAGCAACACGGTCCTTCCTCTTCCAAGCTTGGAAGGCTTCATGATCACGCTTATGCTGCGTAGTGTTGCCCGGCTCAGGTTCAGTCACTAATTGTGTTATGGTTTTCAGCATATCTTGCTCCTCGAGGAGATATTGAATCTTGCGATGCCAAACATCATAATTTTTCTCATTCAGTTTCTCCCCCTTATTGAGGTCAGCAATGATGCTCTTGGTAGCAGCCATAATCAACTAGAAATATAATAAATGGCACATAATTAATAACTAGCATAATTCATACAACATTTTGCTGCATTACCTTGAACAATTTAATAATAATCTAACTGAGTCATGGAATCGAAAGAAATGTAATACATCCAATCATCTCCCATTAACAAAATTTTAACATTATTAAATCATTCAATTGTGCGCAAAATCTAGGAATTAGGCGAGAAATTTTCTTCTTAAAAATTCTACCAACCTAAAACCTCCCACTCAAAAATATATCATGACATGTTATTAAACATGCTTAATTATTATTTTTAATTAGCATGTCAATTAATTTGCAGGGAAAAATACAATTAATTTTATGCTAAACATGCCATGAAATAACAACCTATAGACTTCTATAGGGTCAAATTGCAATTAATTAAAATTTCAGGGTAGAACTGTAATTTTACATAAAACTGGACCAAACTGTAATTTTTCAGAAATTGTGTCAAATCTGTAAATTTTTCAAAATGGGTCAAAACTGCACTTTTCAGAAAACTGGGTCTGTTTGCAAAAACAGAAATGTTTTAGCCTAAACTGTAAGTTTACACCATAAAATTGGGTCTGATTGCAAGTTTTCGTAAACTTTGGGTTTTGCTGTAATTCTACACAAAACAGATTCTGGTTCTGTTTGCAAAATTTTGGTAATATAAGGGCTTATGTGTAATTTAGTAAAAAACTGTGATCATGTCTGCAATAAAAAATAAATTCAGGGGTCGAATAGCAAAAACCACATGTCATCTTCAACCTTTCACCCTAAATTAGGTTGCATCATCTCAACTTTGAATGAGCATAACTTTTCGATCGTTAATCCAAAAAATGCAAATAATATGTCTATGGAAAGCTCTCACATATATCTACCCATAGAGGTTTATAACCGATCAAAAAAGTGAGTAACCAGAGAGATATATTACTGCAAACATCAGACTATTCAAGAACGTATTAAAATTCAAAATTTAATATCTCTCAAACCACATGATGGTTTCAAATGAAATTTTGTAGAGATCATTAAAATTGTATAATCTATCATTCGTGTGAATATAAGATCATAACAACAAGTATATCAAAAGTTGCCATTAAACATCTAACAATATTTCTTTTAACAATATCAAGCAATATGATGATCTTATTTAATCCAATAGCACGAAATCTAGCCTTATGGCTTTGATACCAATGTTAGATTTAGCGAATAATCAACGAATCGGAAATGCGAAAATAAAAGTTACCGATTCGAAGCGTTCCAGGATCTTTTTCTCCGCCGGCCAGATTCACGTACTCCACGATAATCGCCGTCGAATTCCCGTTTACAATGACGAAACGGAAATGTAATTCACAATTCAAATGCCTCTTTGACTCTCTTGTTTTTTATGGCTATATTTCCATAATCGAACTCTTGGATTACTGTTCACGAGAGAGTTACTGATCATCCGAGGAGAGGGAGATTACTGTTCACTAGAGAGTTACTGTTCGTCCGAGGAGAGGGAGAGAGTTTTCATTTTTGGGATGGGTTAGTTACTATAAGTACCCTTGATGGGGGGTTATGCGGTTATGGGCATAACCGTATTCCTGCAGATTCCATACAACAAATAATGCATAAAACATGCGCTGCTGTAACATTTGCATCAATTTATTTTTGCTGGAAACCAAACAGCTCGTAAAATTTGCTATTCTTCAAACTTCGACAACGTGAAGCTTAAGCTCTTGCTACATGTAACATTATTTCTCGAAACTACAATCTTATTACAATCTTCCCTCATCTCATCAATACACAGCAATAAATGGCATAAGAACTGATCCAATCCAGAGCTTCCCATCATGTTCTTCTACTTCGCTCACAGCACGAACAACTTTACCTTCTCTATCCTCTAGAACTCTTAGCAGTTCTCCATCTTCACTATACTTTAGAATCATTCCATGATGTTTTCCGCCAATTAATCTTGTATAGATATACTGAGCTTTGATAGGAAACTTGAAAATAAACTTCCTTAGCCGTGGGTACAGGTTAGATACATGCGAGAAAAGTGTACGTCGACAATGGATTGCCACCCAAAATTCACCCTTTGCATTTGTTCTCACATTATCTGGATGTCCAGGTAATATCACAAATGTCTCTGAAATTCCTGCCTTCTCACCTTTCAACCAGTACCGACTCAAACTGTATTGAAAAATCGATATGCAAAGAGTAGCATACTTCATGTAAGTTGTGGGAGAGATCGTAGAAAGTAATAAAGTTAAGAGAAGATATTACACCTTCCTATTAGTCCTTCAGTATACATGACGAACGATTGATCCTTGCTTAGGGATACACCATTAGGGTTTTGAAGGTTCCGAACTAGAACTGTAGTTTTGTTCGTGACTGGATCAAATTTTAGAAGTCTCCCTGAGGGCTCTGCGGTTAGCACCAGTTGAACATAGTTCCTGAAATACTCGAGAACAATTGATCAAATTGAAATGAGAAGGAGAATTTAAATTATGAAGGTGTTTTCTTTACAGTATATATAAGATTATATGTCAAACCTTCTCTGAAAATAGGTGCTGCTTTCAGTAAAATAGATGTTGCCATCCTCATCAACATCCAAATCATTTGTGAACCTCAATGGCTGCCCTTCAACCTCTGGAATTAGCTGGGTGGCTAAACCACCTTCTGGACCTACTTTCAACACTCCAAAATACGCGTCGGCAATGTACATATCTCCTGTTTTCTTATCAAATCGAAGACCTAGTGGTCGACCACAAATATGCTCATTCTTCAAGTAGCTCAAAGCTGAAGGCTTAGGGTCACAAATCTCTGACCTTCATATGTAACCAACAAGATGGTTCAAATCAATGAAATGATCAAGAGAATAGGTGATCTAAAACTATAAAGTGAAGAATTTGCAGCCAAGAATCTTTCAACTGACAGTTATTAGGAAAACTTTAGAAAACCAGTTGTATTCGACTAGAAGGAAATACTCTCTTAATTGTGATCATCATGACGCGATTGAAAATATCCTAGTTTTCATTATAACCCTTCTGTTGAGAACAAAGTACGCAATTCAATATCCAAATGTGAACATTAAACCCTCAATCGTATCCCTCCTCATATACCATTCTTTCAAGATGAAATTCCAAATTCTACCTCTAACCTGATTCTACAACACTACCTATAGATTTCAACTATATGTTAGTATTCAAGTTTGGTTAGCAATATGAACTGGGTTAGAAATAGGTATATATCGAAGATTGAGATAGTTTCATCTGAAGTTTTCACCTCACCTAAAGTTATGTGACTGCTTCAACTTTCAAAAGGAAATCAAGTGCCAATTTCAAAGAATATAGGATGCAGTTTGATCACTTTATAATTATAAGAAGTTACTTAGTCGAAGCCAAATTATATTGTTGTTAACCAAACTTTTTCCTATATCTAAAGCTTTGACCCCAAAGGCATCCCACCAAAAATGAAAGAGGCTATGCTAGTTCTGAAGTTTTAATACATCAACCAAACAGCTAGCATAGAAAAACTAGTCCATAAGTTTCGTTGCATACTGACATGAGATTTGATCAAAATAGAAATTTTTGAACAATTCTGGTTTTCTTCTTCTGACAGAAGATAGAAAATCTAACCTCTCGTTACTGGAGTCTTTTAGCTTTTTTTTCTTTTCTTTTTTCCCTGATACATGGAGTCTTTCAGCTTCGATTTCTCGTAAATTCCTCTTTTAATTCTATCTTTCTTTTTCTCTTTTTTTCCTTTTTTTCCCTCTAAAAGCAAACACTTATTTGTTGTTATGAAACCTGAAAAGCACTTACACAAACACTGATAAACGCATACAAAACGTCCAAAATTGTCAACAAAAAAAAAAAGCACTTAATTTCTTCAAAATGAGTCTATTTTTGTACGTCATTTCTATTTTATGCTCGTAAAAACTAACGATTATTCACAAAGATGTCAGACATCCAAAACACAAAATACCCCTGAGAGAATAACCTGTTTGGAGAAGTATAAGCAAAGTCCACCCACTTCGACCCATTCCAGAACAAGACCCTGCCGTCAGCGACGCCGGTGTAGGGCCCACGGCCATGGCAGTCGAAGAGGACGCTCTCTGGACCCTGAACCTGATTCAAGAACTTCACCTCCGCCTTCTGCAGAAGCTCCTGTGGGTCCCTCGCCCACGGCAGCTCCCTCCACGGAGGCATCTCCACCTTGTACGTCTCAAAATCCGGGAATCCCGCCATGGGACGGTGATTGAGTGGATCGAGACCGCAGTATATTGCCAAAGCGAGGATCACTCCGGCGAGGAGCTTCATTGCTGAAGTCATTGGCTTCAGTGCTGGAGACATTGAAGTTTAGAATTAGTTAAGCTGCTCAATATATATAGCACTAGTATTCAACCCGTG